>OU896709.1:4322768-4382892 GCA_918026855.4 Phaedon cochleariae | reverse complement strand
AGGTTGAACTTGAAGGTTGAACTTGAAGTTTGAACTTGAAGGTTGAACTTGAAGTTTGAACTTGATGGTTGAACTTGTTGGTTGAACTTGTAGGTTGAACTTGAAGTTTGAACTCGAAGGTTGAACTTGAAGTTTGAACTTGAAGTTAACTTGAAGTTTGAAATTGAAGTTTGAACTCGAAGGTTGAACTTGAAGTTTGAACTTGAAGGTTCAACCTGAAGTTTGAACTTAAGGTTGAACTTGAAGTTTGAACTTGAAGGTTCAACTTGAAGTTTGAACTTGAAGGTTGAACTTGAAGTTTGAACTTGAAGGTTGAACTTGAAGGTTCAACTTGAAGTTTGAACTTGAAGGTTGAACTTGAAGGTTCAACTTGAAGTTTGAACTTGAAGGTTCAACTTGAAGTTGAACTTGAAGGTTGAACTTGAAGGTTGAACTTGAAGTTTGAACTTGATATTTGAACTTGTTGTTTGAACTTGTAGGTTGAACTTGAAGTTTGAACTCGAAGGTTGAACTTGAAGGTTGAACTTGAAGTCTGAACTTGAAGGTTGAACTTGAAGGTTTAACTTGAAGTTTGAACTTGAAGGTTGAACTTGAAGTTTGAACTCGAAGGTTGAACTTGAAGTTTGAACTTGAAGGTTCAACCTGAAGTTTGAACTTAAGGTTGAACTTGAAGTTTGAACTTGAAGGTTCAACTTGAAGTTTGAACTTGAAGGTTGAACTTGAAGTTTGAACTTGAAGGTTGAACTTGAAGGTTCAACTTGAAGTTTGAACTTGAAGGTTGAACTTGAAGGTTCAACTTGAAGTTTGAACTTGAAGGTTCAACTTGAAGTTTGAACTTGAAGGTTGAACTTGAAGGTTTAACTTGAAGTTTGAACTTGAAGGTTGAACTTGAAGTTTGAACTTGAAGGTTGAACTTGAAGTTTGAACTTGAAGGATGAACTTGAAGGTTCAACTTGAAGTTTGAACTTGAAGTTCGAACTTGAAGTTTGAACTTGAAGGTTGAACTTGAAGTTTGAACTTGAAGGTTCAAGTTGAAGTTTGAACTAGAAGGTTGAACTTGAAGTTTCAACTTGAAGTTTGAACTTGAAGGTTGAACTTGAAGTTTGAACTTGAAGGTTGAACGTGAAGGTTCAACTTGAAGTTTGAACTTGAAAGTTGAACTTGAAGTTTGAACTTGAAGTTTGAACTTGAAGGTTGAACTTGAAGTTTGAACTTGAAGGATGAACTTGAAGGTTCAACTTGAAGTTTGAACTTGAAGGTTGAACTTGAAGTTTGAACTTGAAGTTTGAACTTGAAGTTTGAACTTGAAGGTTGAACTTGAAGTTTGAACTTGAAGGTTGAACTTGAAGTTTGAACTAGAAGGTTGAACTTGAAGGTTCAACTTGAAGTTTGAACTTGGAGGTTGAACTTGAAGTTTGAACTCGAAGTTTGAACTTGAAGGTTGAACTTGAAGTTTGAACTTGAAGTTTGAACTTGAAGTTTGAACTTGAAGTTTGAACTTGAAGGTTGAACTTGAAGTTTGAACTTGAAGTTTGAACTTGAAGGTTGAACTTGAAGGTTCAACTTGAAGTTTGAACTGGAAGGTTGAACTTGAAGGTTCAACTTGAAGTTTGAACTTGAAGGTTGAACTTGAAGTTTGAACTTGAAGTTTGAACTTGAAGGTTGAACTTGAAGTTTGAACTTGAAGGTTAAACTTGAAGGTTCAACTTGAAGTTTGAACTCAAGGTTGAACTTGAAGGTTGAACTTGAAGTTTCAACTGGAAGTTTGAACTTGAAGGTTCAACTTGAAGTTTGAACTTGAAGGTTGAACTTGAAGGTTGAACTTGAAGTTTGAACTTGAAGGTTGAACTTGAAGTTTGAACTTGATGGTTGAACTTGTTGGTTGAACTTGTAGGTTGAACTTGAAGTTTGAACTCGAAGGTTGAACTTGAAGGTTGAACTTGAAGTCTGAACTTGAAGGTTGAACTTGAAGGTTTAACTTGAAGTTTGAACTTGAAGGTTGAACTTGAAGTTTGAACTCGAAGGTTGAACTTGAAGTTTGAACTTGAAGGTTGAACTTGAAGTTTGAACTAGAAGGTTGAACTTGAAGGTTCAACTTGAAGTTTGAACTTGGAGGTTGAACTTGAAGTTTGAACTCGAAGTTTGAACTTGAAGGTTGAACTTGAAGTTTGAACTTGAAGTTTGAACTTGCAGTTTAAACTTGAAGGTTCAACTTGAAGTTTGAACTTGAAGGTTGAACTTGAAGGTTGAACTTGAAGTTTGAACTTGATGGTTGAACTTGTTGGTTGAACTTGTTGGTTGAACTTGTAGGTTGAACTTGAAGTTTGAACTCGAAGATTGAACTTGAAGGTTGAACTTGAAGGTTGAACTTGAAGGTTGAACTTGAAGGTTTAACTTGAAGTTTCAACTTGAAGGTTGAACTTGAAGGTTGAACTTGAAGGTTGAACTTGAAGGTTGAACTTGAAGTTTGAACTTGAAGGTTGAACTTGAAGTTTGAACTAGAAGGTTGAACTTGAAGGTTCAACTTGAAGTTTGAACTTGGAGTTTGAACTTGAAGTTTGAACTCGAAGTTTGAACTTGAAGGTTGAACTTGAAGTTTGAACTTGAAGTTTGAACTTGAAGTTTGAACTTGAAGGTTGAACTTGAAGTTTGAACTTGAAGGTTGAACTTGAAGGTTCAACTTGAAGTTTGAACTAGAAGGTTGAACTTGAAGGTTCAACTTGAAGTTTGAACTTGAAGGTTGAACTTGAAGTTTGAACTTGAAGTTTGAACTTGAAGTTTGAACTTGAAGGTTGAACTTGAAGTTTGAACTTTGAGGTTGAACTTGAAGTTTCAACTTGAAGTTTGAACTTAAGGTTGAACTTGAAGTTTGAACGAAGGTTCAACTTGAAGTTTGAACTTGAAGGTTGAACTTGTAGGTTGAACTTGAAGTTTGAACTTGAAGTTTGAACTTGAAGGTTGAACTTGAAGTTTGAACTTGAAGGTTGAACTTGAAGTTTGAACTAGAAGGTTGAACTTGAAGGTTCAACTTGAAGTTTGAACTTGGAGGTTGAACTTGAAGTTTGAACTCGAAGTTTGAACTTGAAGGTTGAACTTGAAGTTTGAACTTGAAGTTTGAACTTGAAGGTTGAACTTGAAGTTTGAACTTGAAGGTTGAACTTGAAGGTTCGACTTGAAGTTTGAACTAGAAGGTTGAACTTGAAGGTTCAACTTGAAGTTTGAACTTGAAGGTTGAACTTGAAGTTTGAACTTGAAGTTTGAACTTGAAGGTTGAACTTGAAGTTTGAACTTGAAGGTTAAACTTGAAGGTTCAACTTGAAGTTTGAACTTAAGGTTGAACTTGAAGGTTTAAATTGAAGTTTGAACTTGAAGGTTGAACTTGAAGTTTGAACTTGAAGTTTAAACTTGAAGGTTCAACTTGAAGCTTGAACTTGAAGGTTGAACTTGAAGGTTGAACTTGAAGGATGAACTTGAAGGTTCAACTTGAAGTTTGAACTTGAAGGTTGAACTTGAAGTTTGAACTTGAAGTTTGAACTTGAAGTTTGAACTTGAAGGTTGAACTTGAAGTTTGAACTTGAAGGTTGAACTTGAAGTTTGAACTAGAAGGTTGAACTTGAAGGTTCAACTTGAAGTTTGAACTTGGAGGTTGAACTTGAAGTTTGAACTTGAAGTTTGAACTTGAAGTTTGAACTTGAAGTTTGAACTTGAAGGTTGAACTTGAAGTTTGAACTTGAAGTTTGAACTTGAAGGTTGAACTTGAAGGTTCAACTTGAAGTTTGAACTGGAAGGTTGAACTTGAAGGTTGAACTTGAAGGTTCAACTTGAAGTTTGAACTTGAAGGTTGAACTTGAAGTTTGAACTTGAAGTTTGAACTTGAAGGTTGAACTTGAAGTTTGAACTTGAAGTTTGAACTTGAAGATTGAACTTGAAGTTTGAACTTGAAGGTTAAACTTGAAGGTTCAACTTGAAGTTTGAACTCAAGGTTGAACTTGAAGGTTTAACTTGAAGTTTGAACTTGAAGGTTGAACTTGAAGTTCGAACTTGAAGTTTGAACTTGAAGTTTGAACTTGAAGGTTGAACTTGAAGTTTGAACTTGATATTTGAACTTGTTGTTTGAACTTGTAGGTTGAACTTGAAGTTTGAACTCGAAGGTTGAACTTGAAGGTTGAACTTGAAGTCTGAACTTGAAGGTTGAACTTGAAGGTTTAACTTGAAGTTTGAACTTGAAGGTTGAAATTGAAGTTTGAACTCGAAGGTTGAACTTGAAGTTTGAACTTGAAGGTTCAACCTGAAGTTTGAACTTAAGGTTGAACTTGAAGTTTGAACTTGAAGGTTCAACTTGAAGTTTGAACTTGAAGGTTGAACTTGAAGTTTGAACTTGAAGGTTGAACTTGAAGGTTCAACTTGAAGGTTGAACTTGAAGGTTCAACTTGAAGTTTGAACTTGAAGGTTGAACTTGAAGGTTCAACTTGAAGTTTGAACTTGAAGGTTCAACTTGAAGTTTGAACTTGAAGGTTGAACTTGAAGGTTTAACTTGAAGTTTGAACTTGAAGGTTGAACTTGAAGTTTGAACTTGAAGGTTGAACTTGAAGTTTGAACTTGAAGGATGAACTTGAAGGTTCAACTTGAAGTTTGAACTTGAAGTTCGAACTTGAAGTTTGAACTTGAAGGTTGAACTTGAAGTTTGAACTTGAAGGTTCAAGTTGAAGTTTGAACTAGAAGGTTGAACTTGAAGTTTCAACTTGAAGTTTGAACTTGAAGGTTGAACTTGAAGTTTGAACTTGAAGGTTGAACGTGAAGGTTCAACTTGAAGTTTGAACTTGAAGGTTGAACTTGAAGTTTGAACTTGAAGTTTGAACTTGAAGGTTGAACTTGAAGTTTGAACTTGAAGGATGAACTTGAAGGTTCAACTTGAAGTTTGAACTTGAAGGTTGAACTTGAAGTTTGAACTTGAAGTTTGAACTTGAAGTTTGAACTTGAAGGTTGAACTTGAAGTTTGAACTTGAAGGTTGAACTTGAAGTTTGAACTAGAAGGTTGAACTTGAAGGTTCAACTTGAAGTTTGAACATGGAGGTTGAACTTGAAGTTTGAACTCGAAGTTTGAACTTGAAGGTTGAACTTGAAGTTTGAACTTGAAGTTTGAACTTGAAGTTTGAACTTGAAGTTTGAACTTGAAGGTTGAACTTGAAGTTTGAACTTGAAGTTTGAACTTGAAGGTTGAACTTGAAGGTTCAACTTGAAGTTTGAACTGGAAGGTTGAACTTGAAGGTTCAACTTGAAGTTTGAACTTGAAGGTTGAACTTGAAGTTTGAACTTGAAGTTTGAACTTGAAGGTTGAACTTGAAGTTTGAACTTGAAGGTTAAACTTGAAGGTTCAACTTGAAGTTTGAACTCAAGGTTGAACTTGAAGGTTGAACTTGAAGTTTGAACTGGAAGTTTGAACTTGAAGGTTCAACTTGAAGTTTGAACTTGAAGGTTGAACTTGAAGGTTGAACTTGAAGTTTGAACTTGAAGGTTGAACTTGAAGTTTGAACTTGATGGTTGAACTTGTTGGTTGAACTTGTAGGTTGAACTTGAAGTTTGAACTCGAAGGTTGAACTTGAAGGTTGAACTTGAAGTCTGAACTTGAAGGTTGAACTTGAAGGTTTAACTTGAAGTTTGAACTTGAAGGTTGAACTTGAAGTTTGAACTCGAAGGTTGAACTTGAAGTTTGAACTTGAAGGTTGAACTTGAAGTTTGAACTAGAAGGTTGAACTTGAAGGTTCAACTTGAAGTTTGAACTTGGAGGTTGAACTTGAAGTTTGAACTCGAAGTTTGAACTTGAAGGTTGAACTTGAAGTTTGAACTTGAAGTTTGAACTTGCAGTTTAAACTTGAAGGTTCAACTTGAAGTTTGAACTTGAAGGTTGAACTTGAAGGTT
Source organism: Phaedon cochleariae (assembly GCA_918026855.4). NCBI lineage: Eukaryota > Metazoa > Arthropoda > Insecta > Coleoptera > Chrysomelidae > Phaedon > Phaedon cochleariae. Next base: position 4,376,972 of record OU896709.1, on the reverse strand, counting down.
GAACTTGAAGGTTGAACTTGAAGTTTGAACTTGATGGTTGAACTTGTTGGTTGAACTTGTTGGTTGAACTTGTAGGTTGAACTTGAAGTTTGAACTCGAAGGTTGAACTTGAAGGTTGAACTTAAAGGTTGAACTTGAAGGTTGAACTTGAAGGTTTAACTTGAAGTTTGAACTTGAAGGTTGAACTTGAAGGTTGAACTTGAAGGTTGAACTTGAAGGTTGAACTTGAAGTTTGAACTTGAAGGTTGAACTTGAAGTTTGAACTAGAAGGTTGAACTTGAAGGTTCAACTTGAAGTTTGAACTTGGAGTTTGAACTTGAAGTTTGAACTCGAAGTTTGAACTTGAAGGTTGAACTTGAAGTTTGAACTTGAAGTTTGAACTTGAAGTTTGAACTTGAAGGTTGAACTTGAAGTTTGAACTTGAAGGTTGAACTTGAAGGTTCAACTTGAAGTTTGAACTAGAAGGTTGAACTTGAAGGTTCAACTTGAAGTTTGAACTTGAAGTTTGAACTTGAAGTTTGAACTTGAAGGTTGAACTTGAAGTTTGAACTTTAAGGTTGAACTTGAAGTTTCAACTTGAAGTTTGAACTTAAGGTTGAACTTGAAGTTTGAACGAAGGTTCAACTTGAAGTTTGAACTTGAAGGTTGAACTTGTAGGTTGAACTTGAAGTTTGAACTTGAAGTTTGAACTTGAAGGTTGAACTTGAAGTTTGAACTTGAAGGTTGAACTTGAAGTTTGAACTAGAAGGTTGAACTTGAAGGTTCAACTTGAAGTTTGAACTTGGAGGTTGAACTTGAAGTTTGAACTCGAAATTTGAACTTGAAGGTTGAACTTGAAGTTTGAACTTGAAGTTTGAACTTGAAGGTTGAACTTGAAGTTTGAACTTGAAGGTTGAACTTGAAGGTTCAACTTGAAGTTTGAACTAGAAGGTTGAACTTGAAGGTTCAACTTGAAGTTTGAACTTGAAGGTTGAACTTGAAGTTTGAACTTGGAGTTTGAACTTGAAGGTTGAACTTGAAGTTTGAACTTGAAGGTTAAACTTGAAGGTTCAACTTGAAGTTTGAACTTAAGGTTGAACTTGAAGGTTTAAATTGAAGTTTGAACTTGAAGGTTGAACTTGAAGTTTGAACTTGAAGTTTAAACTTGAAGGTTCAACTTGAAGCTTGAACTTGAAGGTTGAACTTGAAGGTTGAACTTGAAGTTTGAACTTGAAGGTTGAACTTGAAGTTTGAACTTGATGGTTGAACTTGTTGGTTGAACTTGTAGGTTGAACTTGAAGTTTGAACTCGAAGGTTGAACTTGAAGGTTGAACTTGAAGTCTGAACTTGAAGGTTGAACTTGAAGGTTTAACTAGAAGTTTGAACTTGAAGGTTGAACTTGAAGTTTGAACTCGAAGGTTGAACTTGAAATTTGAACTTGAAGGTTCAACCTGAAGTTTGAACTTAAGGTTGAACTTGAAGTTTGAACTTGAAGGTTCAACTTGAAGTTTGAACTTGAAGGTTGAACTTGAAGTTTGAACTTGAAGGTTGAACTTGAAGGTTCAACTTGAAGTTTGAACTTGAAGGTTGAACTTGAAGGTTCAACTTGAAGTTTGAACTTGAAGGTTCAACTTGAAGTTTGAACTCGAAGGTTGAACTTGAAGTTTGAACTTGAATGTTGAACTTGAAGGTTCAACTTGAAGTTTGAACTTGAAGGTTGAACTTGAAGTTTTAACTTGAAGGTTGAACTTGAAGTTTGAACTTGAAGGATGAACTTGAAGGTTCAACTTGAAGTTTGAACTTGAAGTTCGAACTTGAAGTTTGAACTTGAAGGTTGAACTTGAAGTTTGAACTTGAAGGTTCAAGTTGAAGTTTGAACTAGAAGGTTGAACTTGAAGTTTCAACTTGAAGTTTGAACTAGAAGGTTGAACTTGAAGGTTCAACTTGAAGTTTGAACTTGGAGGTTGAACTTGAAGTTTGAACTTGAAGTTTGAACTTGAAGGTTGAACTTGAAGTTTGAACTTGAAGTTTGAACTTGAAGTTTGAACTTGAAGGTTGAACTTGAAGTTTGAACTTGAAGGTTGAACTTGAAGGTTCAACTTGAAGTTTGAACTAGAAGGTTGAACTTGAAGGTTCAACTTGAAGTTTGAACTTGAAGGTTGAACTTGAAGTTTGAACTTGAAGTTTGAACTTGAAGGTTGAACTTGAAGTTTGAACTTGGAGGTTGAACTTGAAGTTTGAACTCGAAGTTTGAACTTGAAGGTTGAACTTGAAGTTTGAACTTGAAGTTTGAACTCGAAGTTTGAACTTGAAGGTTGAACTTGAAGTTTGAACTTGAAGGTTGAACTTGAAGGTTCAACTTGAAGTTTGAACTAGAAGGTTGAACTTGAAGGTTCAACTTGAAGTTTGAACTTGAAGGTTGAACTTGAAGTATGAACTTGAAGTTTGAACTTGAAGGTTGAACTTGAAGTTTGAACTTGAAGTTTCAACTTGAAGGTTGAACTTGAAGTTTCAACTTGAAGTTTGAACTTAAGGTTGAACTTGAAGTTTGAACTTGAAGGTTCAACTTGAAGTTTGAACTTGAAGGTTGAACTTGTAGGTTGAACTTGAAGTTTGAACTCGAAGGTTGAACATGAAGTTTGAACTTGAAGGTTGAACTTGAAGGTTTAACTTGAAGATTGAACTTGAAGGTTGAACTTGAAGTTTGAACTCGAAGGTTGAACTTGAAGTTTGAACTTGAAGTTTGAACTTGAAGGTTGAACTTGAAGTTTGAACTTGAAGTTTGAACTTAAGGTTGAACTTGAAGTTTGAACTTGAAGGTTCAACTTGAAGTTTGAACTTGAAGGTTGAACTTGTAGGTTGAACTTGAAGTTTGAACTCGAAGGTTGAACATGAAGTTTGAACTTGAAGGTTGAACTTGAAGGTTCAACTTGAAGTTTGAACTTGAAGGTTGAACTTGAAGTTTGAACTCGAAGGTTGAACTTGAAGTTTGAACTTGAAGTTTGAACTTGAAGGTTGAACTTGAAGTTTGAACTTGAAGGTTAAACTTGAAGGTTCAACTTGAAGTTTAAACTTAAGGTTGAACTTGAAGGTTTAACTTGAAGTTTGAACTTGAAGGTTGAACTTGAAGTTTGAACTTGAAGTTCAAACTTGAAGGTTCAACTTGAAGTTTGAACTTGAAGGTTGAACTTGAAGGTTCAACTTGAAGTTTGAACTAGAAGGTTGAACTTGAAGGTTCAACTTGAAGTTTGAACTTGAAGGTTGAACTTGAAGGTTGAACTTGAAGTTTGAACTTGAAGTTTGAACTTGAAGGTTGAACTTGAAGTTTGAACTCGAAGGTTGAACTTGAAGTTTGAACTTGAAGTTTGAACTTGAAGGTTGAACTTGAAGGTTCAACTTGAAGTTTAAACTTGAAGTTTGAACTTGAAGGTTGAACTTGAAGTTTGAACTTGAAGGATGAACTTGAAGGTTCAACTTGAAGTTTGAACTTGAAGGTTGAACTTGAAGTTTGAACTTGAAGTTTGAACTTGAAGGTTGAACTTGAAGTTTGAACTTGAAGGTTGAACTTGAAGGTTCAACTTGAAGTTTGAACTAGAAGGTTGAACTTGAAGGTTCAACTTGAAGTTTGAACTTGAAGGTTGAACTTGAAGTTTGAACTTGAAGGATGAACTTGAAGGTTCAACTTGAAGTTTGAACTTGAAGGTTGAACTTGAAGTTTGAACTTGAAGTTTGAACTTGAAGGTTGAACTTGAAGTTTGAACTTGAAGGTTGAACTTGAAGGTTCAACTTGAAGTTTGAACTAGAAGGTTGAACTTGAAGGTTCAACTTGAAGTTTGAACTTGAAGGTTGAACTTGAAGGTTGAACTTGAAGTTTGAACTTGAAGTTTGAACTTGAAGGTTGAACTTGAAGTTTGAACTCGAAGGTTGAACTTGAAGTTTGAACTTGAAGTTTGAACTTGAAGGTTGAACTTGAAGGTTCAACTTGAAGTTTAAACTTGAAGTTTGAACTTGAAGGTTGAACTTGAAGTTTGAATTTGATGGTTTAACTTGAAGGTTCAACTCGAAGTTTGAACTTGAAGGTTGAACTTGAAGTTTGGATTTGATGGTTGAACTTGTAGGTTGAACTTGAAGTTTGAACTTGAAGGTTGAACTTGAAGTTTGAACTTGAAGGTTGAACTTGTAGGTTGAACTTGAAGTTTGAACTTGAAGGTTGAACTTGAAGTTTGAACTTGAAGTCTGAATTTGAAGGTTCAACTTGAAGTTTGAACTTGAAGGTTGAACTTGAGGTTTGAACTTGAAGATTGAACTTGAAGGTTGAACTTGAAGGTTCAACTTGAAGTTTGAACTTGAAGGTTCAACTTGAAGTTTGAACTTGAAGGTTCAACTGGAAGTTTGTACTTGAAGGTTGAACTTGAAGTTTGAACTTGAAGGTTGAACTTGAAGTTTGAACTTGAAGTTTGAACTTGAAGTTTGAACTTGAAGTTTGAACTTGAAGGTTGAACTTGAAGTTTGAACTTGAAGTTTGAACTTGAAGGTTGAACTTGAAGGTTCAACTTGAAGTTTGAACTGGAAGGTTGAACTTGAAGGTTCAACTTGAAGTTTGAACTTGAAGGTTGAACTTGAAGTTTGAACTTGAAGTTTGAACTTGAAGGTTGAACTTGAAGTTTGAACTTGAAGGTTAAACTTGAAGGTTCAACTTGAAGTTTGAACTCAAGGTTGAACTTGAAGGTTGAACTTGAAGTTTGAACTGGAAGTTTGAACTTGAAGGTTCAACTTGAAGTTTGAACTTGAAGGTTGAACTTGAAGGTTGAACTTGAAGTTTGAACTTGAAGGTTCAACTTGAAGTTTGAACTTGATGGTTGAACTTGTTGGTTGAACTTGTAGGTTGAACTTGAAGTTTGAACTCGAAGGTTGAACTTGAAGGTTGAACTTGAAGTCTGAACTTGAAGGTTGAACTTGAAGGTTTAACTTGAAGTTTGAACTTGAAGGTTGAACTTGAAGTTTGAACTCGAAGGTTGAACTTGAAGTTTGAACTTGAAGGTTGAACTTGAATTTTGAACTAGAAGGTTGAACTTGAAGGTTCAACTTGAAGTTTGAACTTGAAGTTTGAACTCGAAGTTTGAACTTGAAGGTTGAACTTGAAGTTTGAACTTGAAGTTTGAACTTGCAGTTTAAACTTGAAGGTTCAACTTGAAGTTTGAACTTGAAGGTTGAACTTGAAGGTTGAACTTGAAGGTTGAACTTGAAGTTTGAACTTGATGGTTGAACTTGTTGGTTGAACTTGTTGGTTGAACTTGTAGGTTGAACTTGAAGTTTGAACTCGAAGGTTGAACTTGAAGGTTGAACTTGAAGGTTGAACTTGAAGGTTGAACTTGAAGGTTTAACTTGAAGTTTGAACTTGAAGGTTGAACTTGAAGGTTGAACTTGAAGGTTGAACTTGAAGGTTGAACTTGAAGTTTGAACTTGAAGGTTGAACTTGAAGTTTGAACTAGAAGGTTGAACTTGAAGGTTCAACTTGAAGTTTGAACTTGGAGTTTGAACTTGAAGTTTGAACTCGAAGTTTGAACTTGAAGGTTGAACTTGAAGTTTGAACTTGAAGTTTGAACTTGAAGTTTGAACTTGAAGGTTGAACTTGAAGTTTGAACTTGAAGGTTGAACTTGAAGGTTCAACTTGAAGTTTGAACTAGAAGGTTGAACTTGAAGGTTCAACTTGAAGTTTGAACTTGAAGGTTGAACTTGAAGTTTGAACTTGAAGTTTGAACTTGAAGTTTGAACTTGAAGGTTGAACTTGAAGTTTGAACTTTAAGGTTGAACTTGAAGTTTCAACTTGAAGTTTGAACTTAAGGTTGAACTTGAAGTTTGAACGAAGGTTCAACTTGAAGTTTGAACTTGAAGGTTGAACTTGTAGGTTGAACTTGAAGTTTGAACTTGAAGTTTGAACTTGAAGGTTGAACTTGAAGTTTGAACTTGAAGGTTGAACTTGAAGTTTGAACTAGAAGGTTGAACTTGAGGGTTCAACTTGAAGTTTGAACTTGGAGGTTGAACTTGAAGTTTGAACTCGAAGTTTGAACTTGAAGGTTGAACTTGAAGTTTGAACTTGAAGTTTGAACTTGAAGGTTGAACTTGAAGTTTGAACTTGAAGGTTGAACTTGAAGGTTCAACTTGAAGTTTGAACTAGAAGGTTGAACTTGAAGGTTCAACTTGAAGTTTGAACTTGAAGGTTGAACTTGAAGTTTGAACTTGAAGTTTGAACTTGAAGGTTGAACTTGAAGTTTGAACTTGAAGGTTAAACTTGAAGGTTCAACTTGAAGTTTGAACTTAAGGTTGAACTTGAAGGTTTAACTTGAAGTTTGAACTTGAAGGTTGAACTTGAAGTTTGAACTTGAAGTTTAAACTTGAAGGTTCAACTTGAAGTTTGAACTTGAAGGTTGAACTTGAAGGTTGAACTTGAAGTTTGAACTTGAAGGTTGAACTTGAAGTTTGAACTTGATGGTTGAACTTGTTGGTTGAACTTGTAGGTTGAACTTGAAGTTTGAACTCGAAGGTTGAACTTGAAGGTTGAACTTGAAGTCTGAACTTGAAGGTTGAACTTGAAGGTTTAACTAGAAGTTTGAACTTGAAGGTTGAACTTGAAGTTTGAACTCGAAGGTTGAACTTGAAATTTGAACTTGAAGGTTCAACCTGAAGTTTGAACTTAAGGTTGAACTTGAAGTTTGAACTTGAAGGTTCAACTTGAAGTTTGAACTTGAAGGTTGAACTTGAAGTTTGAACTTGAAGGTTGAACTTGAAGGTTCAACTTGAAGTTTGAACTTGAAGGTTGAACTTGAAGGTTCAACTTGAAGTTAGAACTTGAAGGTTCAACTTGAAGTTTGAACTCGAAGGTTGAACTTGAAGTTTGAACTTGAAGGTTGAACTTGAAGGTTCAACTTGAAGTTTGAACTTGAAGGTTGAACTTGAAGTTTTAACTTGAAGGTTGAACTTGAAGTTTGAACTTGAAGGTTCAAGTTGAAGTTTGAACTAGAAGGTTGAACTTGAAGTTTCAACTTGAAGTTTGAACTAGAAGGTTGAACTTGAAGGTTCAACTTGAAGTTTGAACTTGGAGGTTGAACTTGAAGTTTGAACTTGAAGTTTGAACTTGAAGGTTGAACTTGAAGTTTGAACTTGAAGTTTGAACTTGAAGTTTGAACTTGAAGGTTGAACTTGAAGTTTGAACTTGAAGGTTGAACTTGAAGGTTCAACTTGAAGTTTGAACTTGAAGGTTCAACTTGAAGTTTGAACTTGAAGGTTGAACTTGAAGTTTGAACTTGAAGTTTGAACTTGAAGGTTGAACTTGAAGTTTGAACTTGGAGGTTGAACTTGAAGTTTGAACTCGAAGTTTGAACTTGAAGGTTGAACTTGAAGTTTGAACTTGAAGTTTGAACTCGAAGTTTGAACTTGAAGGTTGAACTTGAAGTTTGAACTTGAAGGTTGAACTTGAAGGTTCAACTTGAAGTTTGAACTAGAAGGTTGAACTTGAAGGTTCAACTTGAAGTTTGAACTTGAAGGTTGAACTTGAAGTTTGAACTTGAAGTTTGAACTTGAAGGTTGAACTTGAAGTTTGAACTTGAAGTTTCAACTTGAAGGTTGAACTTGAAGTTTGAACTTGAAGTTTGAACTTGAAGTTTGAACTTGAAGGTTCAACTTGAAGTTTGAACTTGAAGGTTGAACTTGTAGGTTGAACTTGAAGTTTGAACTCGAAGGTTGAACTTGAAGTTTGAACTTGAAGGTTGAACTTGAAGGTTTAACTTGAAGATTGAACTTGAAGGTTGAACTTGAAGTTTGAACTCGAAGGTTGAACTTGAAGGTTGAACTTGAAGGTTCAACTTGAAGTTTGAACTTGAAGGTTGAACTTGAAGTTTGAACTTGAAGGTTGAACTTGAAGTTTGAACTTGAAGTTTGAACTTGAAGGTTGAACTTGAAGTTTGAACTTGAAGGTTAAACTTGAAGGTTCAACTTGAAGTTTAAACTTAAGGTTGAACTTGAAGGTTTAACTTGAAGTTTGAACTTGAAGGTTGAACTTGAAGTTTGAACTTGAAGTTCAAACTTGAAGGTTCAACTTGAAGTTTGAACTTGAAGGTTGAACTTGAAGGTTCAACTTGAAGTTTGAACTAGAAGGTTGAACTTGAAGGTTCAACTTGAAGTTTGAACTTGAAGGTTGAACTTGAAGGTTGAACTTGAAGTTTGAACTTGAAGTTTGAACTTGAAGGTTGAACTTGAAGTTTGAACTCGAAGGTTGAACTTGAAGTTTGAACTTGAAGTTTGAACTTGAAGGTTGAACTTGAAGGTTCAACTTGAAGTTTAAACTTGAAGTTTGAACTTGAAGGTTGAACTTGAAGTTTGAACTTGAAGGATGAACTTGAAGGTTCAACTTGAAGTTTGAACTTGAAGGTTGAACTTGAAGTTTGAACTTGAAGTTTGAACTTGAAGGTTGAACTTGAAGTTTGAACTTGAAGGTTGAACTTGAAGGTTCAACTTGAAGTTTGAACTAGAAGGTTGAACTTGAAGGTTCAACTTGAAGTTTGAACTTGAAGGTTGAACTTGAAGTTTGAACTTGAAGGATGAACTTGAAGGTTCAACTTGAAGTTTGAACTTGAAGGTTGAACTTGAAGTTTGAACTTGAAGTTTGAACTTGAAGGTTGAACTTGAAGTTTGAACTTGAAGGTTGAACTTGAAGGTTCAACTTGAAGTTTGAACTAGAAGGTTGAACTTGAAGGTTCAACTTGAAGTTTGAACTTGAAGGTTGAACTTGAAGGTTGAACTTGAAGTTTGAACTTGAAGTTTGAACTTGAAGGTTGAACTTGAAGTTTGAACTCGAAGGTTGAACTTGAAGTTTGAACTTGAAGTTTGAACTTGAAGGTTGAACTTGAAGGTTCAACTTGAAGTTTAAACTTGAAGTTTGAACTTGAAGGTTGAACTTGAAGTTTGAATTTGATGGTTTAACTTGAAGGTTCAACTCGAAGTTTGAACTTGAAGGTTGAACTTGAAGTTTGGATTTGATGGTTGAACTTGTAGGTTGAACTTGAAGTTTGAACTTGAAGGTTGAACTTGAAGTTTGAACTTGAAGGTTGAACTTGTAGGTTGAACTTGAAGTTTGAACTTGAAGTCTGAATTTGAAGGTTCAACTTGAAGTTTGAACTTGAAGGTTGAACTTGAGGTTTGAACTTGAAGATTGAACTTGAAGGTTGAACTTGAAGGTTCAACTTGAAGTTTGAACTTGAAGGTTCAACTTGAAGTTTGAACTTGAAGGTTCAACTGGAAGTTTGTACTTGAAGGTTGAACTTGAAGTTTGAACTTGAAGGTTGAACTTGAAGTTTGAACTTGAAGGTTGAACTTGAAGGTTGAACTTGAAGTTTGAACTTGAAGGTTGATTTTGCAGTTTAAACTCGAAGGTTGAACTTGAAGTTTGAACTTGAAGTTTGAACTTGAAGGTTGAACTTGAAGGTTGAACTTGAAGGTTGAACTTGAAGTTTGAACTTGAAGTTTGAACTTGAAGGTTGAACTTGAAGTTTGAACTTGAAGGTTGAACTTGAAGGTTCTACTCAAAGTTTGAACTTGAAGGTTGAACTTGAAGTTTGAACTTGGAGTTTGAACTTGAAGGTTGAACTTGAAGTTTTAACTTGAAGGTTGAACTTGAAGTTTGAACTTGAAGGTTGAACTTGAAGGTTCAGCTTGAAGTTTGAACTTGAAGGTTGAACTTGAAGGTTGAACTTGAAGGTTGAACTTGAAGGTTCAACTTGAAGGTTCAACTTGAAGTTTGAACTTGAAGGTTGAACTTGAAGTTTGAACTTGAAGTTTGAACTTGAAGGTTGAACTTGAAGTTTGAACTGGAAGGTTGATCTTGAAGGTTCAACTTGAAGTTTGAACTTGAAGGTTGAACTTGGAGGTTCAACTTGAAGTTTGAACTTGAAGGTTGAACTTGATGTTTGAACTTGAAGTTCGAACTTGAACTTGAAGGTTGAACTTGAAGGTTGGACTTGAAGTTTGAACTTGAAGGTTGAACTTGAAGGTTCAACTTGAAGTTTGAACTCGAAGTTTGAACTTGAAGGTTGAACTTGAAGTTTGAACTTGAAGATTGAACTTGAAGATTGAACTTGAAGTTTGAACTTGAAGGTTGAACTTGAAGGTTGAACTTGAAGTTTGAACTTGAAGGTTGAACTTGAAGTTTGAACTTGAAGTATGAACTTGAAGGTTGAACTTGAAGTTTGAACTTGAAGTTTGAACTTGAAGGTTGAACTTGAAGTTTGAACTTGAAGGTTGAACTTGAAGGTTCAACTTGAAGGTTGAACTTGACGGTTCAACTTGAAGTTTGAACTTGAAGGTTGAACTTGAAGTTTGAACTTGAAGTTTGAACTTGAAGTTTGAACTTGAAGGTTGAATTTGAAGTTTTAACTTGAAGTTTGAACTTGAAGGTTGAACTTGAAGTTTGAACTTGAAGGTTGAACTTGAAGGTTCAACTTAGAGTTTGAACTCGAAGGTTGAACTTGAAGGTTCAACTTGAAGGTTCAACTTGAAGGTTCAACTTGAAGGTTCAACTTGAAGTTTGAACTTGAAGGTTGAACTTGAAGTTTGAACTTGAAGTTTGAATTTGAAGGTTAAACTTGAAGTTTGAACAGGAAGGTTGAACTTGAAGGTTCAACTTGAAGTTTGAACTTGAAGGTTGAACTTGAAGTTTGAACTTGAAGGTTGAACTTGATGTTTGAACGTGAAGGTTTACCTTGAAGTTTGAACTTGAAGGTTGAACTTGAAGGTTGAACTTGAAGTTTGAACTTGAAGGTTCAACTTGAAGTTTGAACTTGAAGGTTGAACTTGAAGTTTGAACTTGAAGTTTGAACTTGAAGGTTGAACTTGAAGTTTGAAAGGGGGCCTATGGGGTTAATTCTTGCTCGACTGAATATTGTGACATATACATATTATTGATTATCATCAGAGGAACACATTCATTGAAGAAAACTCCAATCCACGTGTATTTTGAAAAAGTTATGATTTTTTTCGAAATTCTGAAAAAGGGGGCCTATGGGGTTAATTCTTGCCCGACAAAATATTGTGAGTACCATCAGAGGAACACATTCATAGAAGAAAACTCCCATCCACGTGTTTTTTGAAAAAGTTATGAATTTCTTTCGAATTTCCGAAAAAGGGGGCCTATGGGGTTAACTCTTGCCCGACAAAATATTGTGAGATATACATATTATTGAGTACCATCAGAGGAACACATTCATATAAGAAAACTCCCATCCACGTGTATTTAGAAAAGGTTATGAATTTTTTTCGAATTTCCGAAAAAGGGGGCCTATGGGGTTAATTCTTGCCCGACAAAATATTGTGAGATATACATATTATTGAGTACCATCAGAGGAACACATTCATAGAAAAAACTCCCATCCACGTGTATTTTCAAAAAGTTATGAATTTTTTTCGAATTTCCGAAAAAGGGGGCCTATGGGGTTAATTCTTGCCCGTCAAAATATTGTGAGATATACATATTATTGAGTACCATCAGAGGAACACATTCATAGAAGAAAACTCCTATCCACGTGTATCTTGAAAAAGTTATGAATTTTTTTCGAATTTCCGAAAAAGGGGGCCTATGGGGTTAATTCTTGCCCGACAAAATATTGTGAGATATACTTATTATTGAGTACTATCAGAGGAACACATTCATAGAAAAAAACTCCCATCCACGTGTATTTTGAAAAAGTTATGAATTTTTTTCGAATTTCCGAAAAAGGAGGCCTATGGGGTTAATTCTTGCCCGACAAAATATTGTGAGAGATACATATCATTGAGTACCATCTGAGGAACACATTCATAGAAAAAAACTCCCATCCACGTGTATTTTGAAAAAGTTATGATTTTTTTCGAAATTCCGAAAAAGGGGGCCTATGGGGTTAATTCTTGCCCGACAAAATATTGTGAGATATTCATATTATTGAGTACCATCAGAGGAACACATTCATAGAATAAAACTCCTATCCACGTGTATTTTGAAAAAGTTATGAATTTTTTTCGAATTTCCGAAAAAGGGGGCCTATGGGGTTAATTCTTGCCCGATAAAATATTGTGAGATATACATATTAATGAGTACCATCAGAGGAACACATGCATAGAAAAGAACTCCCATCCACGTGTATTTTGAAAAAGTTATGAATTTTTTTCGAATTTCCGAAAAAGGAGGCCTATGGGGTTAATTCTTGCCCGACAAAATATTGTGAGAGATACATATCATTGAGTACCATCTGAGGAACACATTCATAGAAAAAAACTCCCATCCACGTGTATTTTGAAAAAGTTATGAATTTTTTTCGAATATCCGAAAAAGGGGGCCTATGGGGTTATTTCTTGCCCGACAAAATATTGTGAGATATACATATCATTGAGTACCATCAGAGGAACACATTCATAGAAAAAAACTCCCATCCACGTGTATTTTGAAAAAGTTATGAATTTTTTTCGAATTTCCGAAAAAGGGGGCCTATGGGGTTAATTCTTGCCCGACAAAATATTGTGACATATTCATATTATTGAGTACCATCAGAGGAACACATTCATCGAAAATAACTCCCTCCCAAGTGTATTCTGAGAAAGTTATGAATTTTTTTCGAATATCCGAAAAAGGGGGCCTATGGGGTTAATTTTTGCCCGACAAAATATTGTGAGATATACATATTATTGAGTACCATCAGAGGAACACATTTATAGAAAAAAACTCCCATCCACGTGTATTTTGAAAAAGTTATGAATTTTTTTCGAATTTCCGAAAAAGGGGGCCTATGGGGTTAATTCTTGCCCGACAAAATATTGTGAGATATACATATTTTTGAGTACCATCTGAGGAACACATTCATAAAAAAACTCCCATCCACGTGTATTTTGAAAAAGTTATGATTTTTTTTCGAATTTCCGAAAAAGGGGGCCTATGGGGTTAATGCTTGCCCGACAAAATATTGTGAGATATACATATTATTGAGTACCATCAGAGGAACACATTCATAGAAAAAAACTTCCATCCACGTGTATTTTGAAAAAGTTATGAATTTTTTTCGAATTTCCGAAAAAGGAGGCCTATGGGGTTATTTCTTGCCCGACAAAATATTGTGAGATATACATATTATTGAGTACCATCAGAGAAACACATTCATAGAAAAAAACTCCCATCCACGTGTATTTTGAAAAAGTTGTGATTTTTTTTAGAAATTCCGAAAAAGGGGGCCTGTGGGGTTAATTCTTGCCCGACAAAATATTGTGAGATATACAGATTATCATAGACCCTCAGAGAAAATCATTGATGTAAAATAGTTTCAAGCCATGGATATAAATTGATAATGAACGACCATTGGTGGTATGGCGCGCGCCTTGAATATTAGGCGAAGTCGTGGCTGGAACTCGTGGCTGGTTTCACACTGATTGGGCAGTTTACCTACCCCATTTCTGGCCAATGATCTGGTTCCCACGAAAAAGGAAATCCTGTAATGTTCGTGAGAACCAAGGGAAATAAAGTAGGAATTGGTGTTCTTCTTAAATTTCTGGAGGTTATATGCCTCGGGGAACACCTCCCTTGGCAATGTGTTCCAGAGCCTCGCTGTTCGTTGGATGAACGAGTCTTTGGAAATAGATGTTTTGCAGGTCTCCAAAGAGACCACGAAGGGGTGCGAAGCCTCAATTCGACGGGCTTATCTCGCGGGAACTGCCAAGGGAGGAACGATTGTTGATATTTCAGTAGAGCATCGTCCATGAAAATATCTATAAAATAGAGTCAGATCGCCAAATTTTCTACGGTTTTCCATAGAGAAGTGAGTGAGTTTGTGAGCGAGGCATCACCCACGAGACGAATTGCCCTTTTTCGGACAGATTCCAACAGTTTCAGGGTATGTTTGGATGCTGCAATCCAAATATGGGAACAGTATTCCAGGAGAGGTCTGATCCGTGCCTTCTAGATCATAAGCAGCTGACTGGAAGTGAAATGGCTCCTGGCCCGAAACAGAAAAACAAGTTTTTGGGATGCACTTTTAGCAATTGATCTCACGTGATTTTCCCAAGAAAGGTTATTGCTGATAGTAATACCAAGCATCGAAATGGATGTCTTCAAAGGTATGGTTACTCCTGTCAAGCTTATCTTGGGCATAGTGAGATCGGCTTGTCTAGAGAAAAGGCATGCTTGTGCCACATTCATCATTCCAGATTTTTTGGGATTTTCTCTCATCGTTTCTATAAAATGAAAATGTGAAAATTATTTCAACATACGTGTAGTAAGAACAAATCAGATGATTTGCCCCAAAATGTCACTGCGTTTAAAGAATTTTCCTATCGGAGAGCCTAAAAGAAAAATTCACTAGCTTGTCAGTGATTTGTATTGAGAAAAGTTCGGAGAAATAAAGGTATATAGAAAAAATATCAAATTTTTACTCAGCTTTGGACGTTTCGGGAACGAATCTGCTCCCGTTTTCAATATAAAAAATGGATATTTGAATAGCAAATTCGTATTTGTCTTGACACTTCTCAGTTCTCAGTGACAATTGGTGACGTTGGCAAACAAATGAGTTACAGGATGTTTACATTAATTAATCTTGAATTTACTATTAATGTAAACATCCTGTAACTCATTTCTACGAGTCGATGCATAGATTTCGGAAGGATGTAATTCAATGTTGTGCGTGGCACTCGCCGCAGGAAAGTAGTTGTTTTCCTCCCGAAATCTTCCATTGTAGTTCATTTTATGAACATTGTGTGGAATTGACTTCGAGCTTTTTGTATTTATTCAATGATAATCGACCTGTCATGTTAATTCTGAGATCACACCTTCATGGCTAGTGCCTTAGAGCAAGTTAGCAAAATTTTTTTAACGCTAAAATGTCAAAAAAGAAATACACACGTACACACGTTGTTCACAACATCGACCACAAACATAAATATTTCACAGTTTCTCGCTTAAATAAATCTTCGGGGTGGAAATTAGAAGCCGAAAGGGTTGGAAAAATGTATGGCCGGCCAGCAGCAGATGCAGTGCAAAGCGGGACAGAGCACTCGGTTAATTTAGTGATGTTTTATTATCAAAAAGGTCGTTTAATTTCGTTCCGGGAGAAAATGAAAAAAAGGGATTAACAACGTTGGTAACATACTGTATTCTTCATTATCAAAGCGTATCGGCGAATTCTATGTTAAAAAAAAAATGATGAAATGTACTCTATAATATAATATATGTCCTCTCAGTGATATACATCAGGGTTCCTCGAAATTAGCCTACCATCAAACTTCACCATCGGCTTCTACGACAAAAAATAGGAAGAATGACCTTTTTTCGGCTTTTCAATCTCGGATTATGGAATCTTTATGCAGATAAAAGGTGCTGTTGCAGATATTTCATTTCCGATTATAAAATCGGTTAACAAATTCTGTTGCATATCAGATTTTATGGCTAACATTGCAATAAATCGTAGTGGATATGGAAGAGAATGCAAAAAATGCGTCTATAGGAAATTATTTGGTGAATAGAAAGTAGTTGATTTTTTTATAGTCACTACGAATTGAAAATTTGCAACGTTACATGCCTAAGATGTGAGTTTAACAATATTTAAATCAATGTCATCATATGCATCTGATAGATGCGGAAGAAGAGCACATTGTTTTGTAGAACGGTGTGGATTTTCCTAATCCGAAATTGAATTGTATAAAAATATGCACACAAAAAAGTGTGAGCAATTTCATATGTAATCCCATCATGAATGAGATTTTGGAATGCTTGTATATATTTTCACTGCATTCGGTATGAAGAGTTCAGTTCCTCTACCGGATTGCATCATTTTATCACATTGAGTTTCGGAAATATGCAAGAAATCTCGAATGGGGATCCAATAACTTGGTAGATTTCAATGCAAACAAAACACAAGCATGCCTATCTCTAGAAAAGCCTCCGCTACGCGTCGTGCACCAAACTTCACACGCGGGAGCAAATGGATACCTTTCCTCATATGATATATAAATAGCTATTACATTAGCCTTTCCAATTATTAATATGTCTAGTTGATTATGAATAAATTTGACATACTGAGATTTCCCTTTCAGATATAGAATCAGAATCCGCTTATGGTGAGATATATACCTATCAATGATTACGAATCGAGTTACGAATGATATTGTTTTATCTTAGTTAATGTTCTTCTTTTAATCAAACATAGAAGTCAGATGGGTCGTGAAAATTTGGTCCTTAAATTTTCATTCCAATTTGAATTGTTCCGATTCAATTTACGACGAAAAAATGTTGACAAGCGTCGGACGGGACCACATTCAGTTCTAATCAAATTATAAATTACGCTTCACCGAAGACAGATTAATACGAACAAAAATAGTGAACCCGCGACTGTATGTTTCCAATTTGTAGTAACATATCATTCACAATGGGCCGGGTTTATAAAGAATTATGTGCCTACAATTCGGGATTCAGAGATATTTTGGGAGCGAGACTAGACGAAAGCATACAAATCTTGTTTAGACTGGCTAATTTAGTTTTTACGACAGGATGATAGTATTAGTGGTATTTTTATTGGAGAATTTGGCTATTTTCCCACATACAATGACAATAGTATATTTTTTACGAAGTATACTGGGTATTTAAAAACTACTTGTACATACTTCAAAGGGTTGATCTGTGACTAATTTCAAGATGATAAGTTCATATGAAAATGGAACCGTTGCGAACTCATATGAAATTTTCATCTTGAAATGAGTCGACGATCAAGCCTTTGAAGTTTGTATAAGTAGTTAATAAACATCCTGTATATTATTCAAAGTGATGGCGATCGAATTCTATTATCATTATTAAAAATTATCAATATCACTTAGGCAGAATGGGACCCAAATTATAGTTTTCCAACTACAGTTTTCTGAAAAATTCAGTTGACCATCACATCACGAGATATTGTTTGAACGGTTTTGTCCTGAATTGTCCTGAATATATCAAAATTCCATTATAATGTGCCAAATTACTTTAGGCGATGTAGGTACAAAGCCCGTAGATAATAGGCAGAAATGTTGTCAGGGAATAAGATTATAAATTTTCAAACGCCTCTTTTTACACTCCATTTCGTGATGAAATTTAATTATCTCCTAAGGAAGCGTTTAAGCCGAAAAGATCCAAATTGCATTTTTTTTTGTTTCCGTGGCCCGCCCTCAGGCCTCCTGCTCACAATTTGTCCTACTAAATCGTGAGGCCGGAGGCAGTTTCATATTATACGTGCACAAAAAAAGAATTGAAACTTCGTATTCTGCAAATAAGGTTGTAGTTGAATACTGTCTGTTAATTGATGAAGTGATATTGATTTCACAACCTTTTTGGCTTTTTGTATCCTCGTCTCTCTGATTTGTCTGAAGATGTTGCTGTGTTATTTGAAATTTCAGTATCAGAAACCTGAAAGAGAAATTCCATGCATTGATAGTCAACGGTGCCTTGTTTGATATGTTAACTACAATTCGATCTGTATATTAAATTTTCGGGTTGTCGTCGTTGTCGATTTTTTTTAGGAAACACGGTTTTCGAAAACTATTTTTTCGAAAACAATTTTTCTAAAAACGAATTTTCAAAAATATTTTTCTTCGAGTGTTATTCTTTTTTCTACAAACAACTTTTTGAAAGGTTTTATTTTCGAAATTGTTCATTTCGAAGAGCCGTTTTCTCGAGAACAGTTAGTTCTTTATTTCGAAAATAGTAGATTGTTTTATTAGAATATTAGAATCAAAAGTGATACTTTGTTTGACAAGCGAATTTCGATCCGAAAGAAACATGCTATTGTTTCTGCAACCGAAACAATTAACTCAATGGTTGGATGGAAGAGCAAGTTCAGTGTGTGTCTTGAACATGGACTGAAATTGAATCCTGCCTTTTGATAAGTTGGTTTTCTTCTTTGTACTGAGAATTTATTTCGCTGTACCGATATGCTTATCAATAAAAACAATTATTATTATTGTTATTATTATTATTAAATAAATATGTGAAGTAACCACCAATGCCGTGCCATATGTATGCAATGCAACAAATGTGGTGGGAATCTTCTTCCTGCATTAACAGCAGGTTTATTCAATTTTCAAGGATGTTCAAATTGTAGTTTCAATATAAATACAACCACAGAGTGACATATTTGTGTATGGGCCAGATGCTCTAATGGCATCAAATACCGCGCCAGTGCCAGGTATAGGACCAAGACGTGGAAAATGTTAGATTAGTGAGCATATCAACAATAATAATACATATTGATTATTTATTTCTCTCTATATTCCATTGTGTTTGACTTGATAATCAAATGTAGGTAAACAATATCGTTGTTTGAGACAAAAAACTATTGGTGGCCGTGATTATTCAAAAACAACTTATCCATGCCGAGAATAACGAATGAAATACAGATCAAGCAAGTATGTGAATCTTGAAGACTTTCCTGATCAAAACAAAAATACTCAACTATACCCTTGATTATATACACTAGTGTGAATACTCAAAGACTGTACTTAGGTGTATTTATATCTCCAGCATAGGTACTGGTACTGGTTCTGGTACTGGTGGGGGACGTTTGCACGTCAGCAACTAGTCCCTGATAGGACCTTTTTGCAAACCCCGAGTGTTTTCAATGACTGATGTGGTTCGCTCTAGAGAGCTGGCTAGCATCCTTTTCAGGCACCGCCCATCAGCTCTCTTTCAGAGTTTTTCGGCTGTGTTTTGTAGGCTAGTAATATACTCACTACCATATGCGCAGTGGCAGGCCTGCTAGCTATCCTCGTTAACCCCCGTCAGAGACCGAGGTCCACTAAGCAGTTGGCCCGCTCTCACGCTCAGCTGGTAGTTTTTTCACACCCTCCTACATACACCGTCCTACTTCTTTTCTGATGCTCACAGCCACATCATCATCTCTTTCTGCGTGTTCTGTGTAGGCTTTGTTACAAACTCCATGCGCCACTTTAGGAGCAGCACTGTTAATTGGAACGCAACAGCGGATCGTGTAGGACTATCCCCAGCCGATGCTCCGAAACTTTACAATATTTAATTCGTAAATAAAATATTGAAAAAAGTTCCTTGCTGGTGCTGGGAATCGACGGACGCTGTTCCACTGCGCCAATCCTGGCTCTCCAGCTTAGGTATGTCGGAATCGGAAAAAAATCAGGTATGTATTAGTCCCAATCCAAATAACCAACCATAACAATGTTGTTTATTCTTGATGACCTCTAGTACATCCTTTATAGTTCCTAGGACCTAAAGTTCAACCTCGGTTCGAAAATTCTTTTATATCGAAAAAAAGTTTTCTAAAAAAATTCCGCAACCAAAACATCGTCGGGATCAGAAAAAAAATACACTGTATTTGAAATATTGGCTATGTTAGAAAAAATGGTATACTCAACATTTTCGAGTTCCTCGCAAAGAAAGAAAGAAAAAGATTTGAAAGCGTATACATATCTTGTATACGATATTGGACTCACAAATCCATTTTCAATTTCAGTCAGGTCACACGAAACAAGAAGATTTCTGATTATTATTTTTCCATTAAATATTTTTGGCAATGACATTTTGACATAATCTATACCTTCCCTATTCTTGATTTTTGTTTGACAAACAAGCAGTGCATTGTTCGGTACTATCGGTACCGCAATCTGTATAATTATTCTTTCGATAACAGTGGTAAATATTAAGTTTCCCTCGTATACTAGCTCGCAAATGGTGCGGCATAAGTAGTGCATTGTGAAGGGTTTTTCTTCATATTGTGTGCGGTCTCGACTCTCGTATGCGTCGAGTGCTACCTTCATCCAAGTTTCCGCTGTATTATATTAAAAAGGGCTCTTTCCTCGTTTTTCCGACGCGTCTCTGTGTTTGCCAACCGAAAAAAACGATGTATGCCTCGACAGTGGCGTAACAGTTATCATATGTCA
Source organism: Phaedon cochleariae (assembly GCA_918026855.4). Classification (NCBI taxonomy): domain Eukaryota; kingdom Metazoa; phylum Arthropoda; class Insecta; order Coleoptera; family Chrysomelidae; genus Phaedon; species Phaedon cochleariae. Next base: position 4,357,052 of record OU896709.1, on the reverse strand, counting down.
TTTTATTTCATCCTCTCATGATTTATGTCACATTTACAAAATATTTGAAATAAATTGGGAAATGTGGATTTTATGAAAAATATGATGAATTCTATACTGTATTGATCAACAATTGTTTTGAACATTGTCTGCTAAATATGAGGAAAAAATCTAGTGAGCTGTTAACTACTGGTCTTCCCTATAGCTCAGTTGAGTGTATGACTCGGTGTATGACCACCAGAGGATGTTACCGTATCAGACGAAATGATTTTCACTTTTTTCTAGAAAATTTTCGATATTTGTGGTTATGTAAGTTGTCAGTATCAAGAGCTGTCGTGTCATCGTCACTTGACGTATTTTTGCCTAAAAAAATCTTTCTCTCTCAATTCACATTGTTCTAATATTCCTTTCGTTTATATATTTTTTTTGTAGTGCTCCCAGTATTATAGTGGTTTATTCTAATTGATAATTTGTTACAAATTCTGTCTCTCAATTGTGCCTACCAGAAAGTGGGAAACCGTCCCTATTCATGGATTTCCAAGTGATATTTATTTGCAACATAAGTGGATACATTCGATATTGAGTGTTACAAGCTCATTACTAGTGAGATAATCATGATTCCTTTCCTTCTATTATAGCCATATATTTGCTAATTTCTGATAAAAATTTCCACAATTTTTATTCACAGCTGAGTACACCAAATAAACTGCACAACCATAAAATCGGAATCACTGCTCGAGTCACTGCTTTGCGAGCTGCTTTCACTATTTATGTTCCCACGCTTCACACCATCATTATCATAATCAATATGCACAGAATTCCATATCCTTGGTTGGTAAGGGAGTTACATGAACCATTTTTGAATTTTTGAGTGACTGAGTGACCGTTACTATGTTGTAACTGAACTCATACTCGCTGAACAAATTACGCCGCCGGTCGAGACTGCCGAGAGCACCGCTGAAGATTCCACAACTCATTTACGATTTTCAAGGTTATGTAGGTTTGACAGGAAAACAATTGAAATAAGTGTTAACAGAACCCTGTAGGTGATTTCCCTTGTTTGAGCAGACCATATACTCCAGCTCACTAGATTTTTTCTCCATATATAGCAGACAATGGTTTTGAATATTGAGTGTATGACTTACCGCACCCCTGTGGAATCTTGGTTTTCAGTTCGATTTTGAAAAACTTCATTTTGTTGGGTAGGTATTTGGAATGCGTTCTCAACAATTATTTCATGAATTGCAATCAAATGATAACGGGTTGTCAATTCAGAATCATATTTCAAAATGTATAGGAACCAGTTGATGATTGTTTGCAACACTATTATAACTTCAGCTATATCATAGCCTGCATTTTCAATCAATGTGTATGCAGATTTGCCAGTTTGTTACGATTTCCTCACATTGATGAGGATTCCTCATTGCTGTCAGTGAATTGTGAGAGTTTGCTCAAACGAAGAAATTTTGTGAGTATTCTACTTCTTTTATCTTTCGTGTTTTTCAACTTCCTTGTTCAAGGATGAAATAGTTCTATGTGTGACACAGTGACATAGTCTGACAGCTGACAAGCCACCGAACAAGCTCAGGTTCTAGGAGGCTCAATATGAGTAAATTCGTGTATATTATGATGGAATAGTAACGCCAATGGGTGGTGAATACGGAATACTCGACATTCCATTGTTGCCCATCTTATATAGGCCGTCTGTTATATAATGCGCCTTTTAGAAATACTATAATACAGAAGAAATCGATCAGCGGGATGAAAATTTCGAGTGTGTCGTACGGAGACGGAGACGCTGTATGGGTGAGATTTTCTCAAGGGTGACATGGATTTTCGTCTCTTCAATATGCAAAATATAGCTTTATGCGTATTGTTGCCCGACAAAGGGAATTTAGTCAATTCCAGGTGATTTTGTAATAGCATGTAGAGCATGAATTTTCCTTAGTCTGATGGTGCCTTATAGCCTTAGCCATAAGTTATTGTAATTTTTGATCGTACTTCTGGTTGTTCTTGACTATCGGGCACAAAAAGTATTCTAATTCACCATTGATTGCTTTTTATACTCTAAAATTTCCCATTTTATTCAAAACTGTGTCGGTCCTCAGACGTTTCAGTATTTTACGCCTCTCTAATCTATAGGTAACTTATCGGTGAAAATACTATTGTTGGAGTAGGTAACATCAACATCAATATAAAAAATGATGCGTTGAAAACTGCATCGGTACAAGTGGATGAAAAATAAGAAAGAATCTTAATATCTTATTTTGGTAAATTAGTGCCAATCACCCTATATAGGGTACATCATAAAAGCAATATTTTCCTGGCATATACATAAACATCAGGTTGCCGAATGGGAGAGTACATTACGTACACAAGCTTTATATGCAAATCGCCGTTTGACATCGATTCCAGGAGATATGACCGTATTATATGGCCATAGTATACTATATTACTATATACAGTGTTGCTGATGTATGTGCACGTTTTCTGGAATAGTATTCAGCGGTCGCTGGAGTTATGGGACTGGCGGTTTCACATTGTGTTTATAGGGGGTTAGAATACGGGGGTGGATTTTCCCTATATCGGGTGCAACAGATTGATGCGACGACTGATGTTTGATTTGGCTTAGGAAGCATGAACTTATTCTAAAATCAAAGATATACAAGATTTACGTTTTTCAGAAATTTCCGGAAATTTCAGAAGGTTCAACATTTCGGTCAAGATGATACAATACTTTTATAGCACCTCTCATTTCAAATAAAACATTATTTCTCTATGAACGAATATGCTCCACTTTGCTCCACTCCTAGCATATATGGTTTGTTTATATGTCTAGGCCTGATTGGAGCATCTTTCGGGGAGCCTCTACAAAGTTTATAATATCTTCTTTATCGCCTGTCAACCGTCGTCCGCACTACAAATTCCAAAGTTTTACATTTATTGCGCAAGCCCAAGCTCATCCTCAATCTGAAGTTTAACTGGTGCTCCTTCCATCGTTTACGTTAACGAGAGGATGGTCGAGTTTAAACTGAAGATTAACTTCAACCAAAACCCTTGAAACGCCAATTTTCTCATTACCAAGGTTTAAACTCCAATCCGCAGTTTAAACGGAACCTATGAAACTGGCCCTAAATGGGACAGAGTAGAACGCCGAAAACAATATCCTGTAAAAATCTCAGGATTTCGTAATTTAAGATATTCTGCAATCATTCTTGGCATTTTTCCAATTGTGTTAATTCTATTTCTGCAGTAAACAATGCGGTATATGGGTCAATAAGAAACATTGACATTTACATATTGTGGTGGTATAATAGGTCGCCAGTATGACACCATACTTGGAGATTAAGATTATGGAATTCTTTTTATACGCTGCAGGACGAATTTTCCTGGATAACAAATTCCTTCAGTTCTGGAGGGGTACAACTTGAGTTTGCCTGTTCAGTCATTCTCAGAATAGGGAATTCAGAATTTTGATAGACCAACAATTTCAAATTATATCGCTGGAATAATGATGTTAATTTCTCATTTCAGAAATATTTTTGTTGTATTATTTGATTTATGTATGTGTGTTTATGTGTATAGTCATTATATTCTTCATCACTAGACTACAAGATTGATGTATTTAGATTTGATACTGGGTTTATTCCACATCAAGTATACCTAGTTGGAATATATTTTGTAACATTGTTTTCCTGTATGACTCAGCGAATAAACTATTATTATTATTATATTTTGATAGTTGTTCTACCATCTGTCAAATTTGAGAATGAACATTCAAATGTTTTCTCATTGTTACCAACTATACCTACTTCATATCTTTCTAATATTTGTTGATTTTATTGATGAATTGTTCAAAATAAAAGAGTACAAATGGATGCAAAATAGAAAAAAAAGTATATCATACACGTTTTATAAGACATATTATCGCACAACGCGTGCGACAAAAGATACAACTGAATATAATATATTGATAATAATTATACTATTATATGAGTTGACTTGGTTATTATCTGTTAAAGTTGTATCACTCTTATTCAGATGTAGGAATCAAGCTGATAGTTGCTTGCTAATTTCTACAGTTTCATCAAGTTTTCTCATTGAATATTGACCATCCCCTGTACGCGACTGTAAACGGTCACAGCAATGTTATTTGAATTTCACGTTGAATTTAATAGCCAATCGTGGAGAGGGTTTAGTTACGTGGACCACTGTGTGCCACTGTGATACCATATATTTTATGGCGAATAAATTCCCTATTACATTGAATGCGTTGAACTGGAATTTTGAATTTCCAATCCACAGTTACAATCCTGATACATAAGATATACATTGTGTTATCACTTATATTATTTAAGGTCGATTTATGCAACATTCATAATAATTTCATTTTCACTACATTTTAATTACATTTTCACTAGCCGCGAGGTACCTCTTCTTGCAACTTATGCTCATAATGAACTAATTATTGGAGGTTATGTGATTTAGTTGGATTTTCCAAATTTTTACAGGTTATTTAAGAACATGAATTTATTATGAATATAATATCTGAGGTGAATCACAAATAGTTTTGGGGATAAAATGATCATTCAATGATCTAAACTTGCAAATCAGTCGTTTCCACTATAGAACTATAATGTGATTATAATGAATAGTGAATAGTTGAAAGTTGGTCAACTTCTTAGTGCACTAATGTGATGAAAATGTAATGAAAATGTGTTGATGTGTTTCATGAACGCATTCTATGGAATAGGAGTTTTCAACATTCTTAATTTATAATGTAATGAAAATGTAATTATAATGACTGTTGCAAGAATCGGTCTTTAATTCCAGTGTAATTTTATCTACATTTTGATACAAGTGAAGTGATACATGCATCAAGTTACCTTAGTCACCTTATACTTAGTTAATTTGTGTACGGTTGGGAAAATGAATCGATTATGTGTTATTTGGGTTTTTCTATAAAAAGTGACGAATGCAGCCTATCGAAAATACGCCAAAGTGATATGCAGTGTTTGAATCATGAATATTGAAGGCTCAAGGGATCATTCACCTTTAGTAATCACTAATCACAACTACTGAATGATTTACAGGGTGCGCAGAAAAGTGGATCCAACAATGAATGTGAAAAATTTTTTTTCAAATGGAAATCTTATTTTCTTCTTCTAATGATCTGAGTATCCTATGAAAATTATTCAAATTCTAATTCTTATCAACTTCCCTTCACCCAAAACCCATAATTTCGGATATATTTCATTGTCAGATTCATCATGAGCTGATTTTATTGCAAATGAAACACATGTTTCATAACAGCTGAATGCAGATAGATATTAAAGAAAAACGAACAAAACCAAGTCGGTCGTTTTGTTTAATTTTTCCTTGAAAAAAGTTGCACCACTTTGAGAAGGATAAATGAATGGCTGGTTTCCATGACTGATAGATTCTGATATTATTATATAGTATATTTATAGGTTAGAAACCAATGTGCAAACACCTATCGATAGATATTTCACATCGTCTATACTAGAAATGAGAAATAATGAAAAAAGGGGTTTCCTCTTGGGTTTCTATTTAGAAAATTTGAGATTCCTATAATGTTTCCATTCACATTCACGTTCTGGACTCACTTTCCTGCGCACCCTGTGAATTATTTAGTGGTTGTGATTATGGTGAGTGGCGAGTGCATGATCCAGTAAATATTTAATATTGATTCATCAATCACTACATGTCACTCAGAAGTGCGATTCTCATGAAAATAGCGTATGTTTGCCGATAGGCTGCAGGTATAGACATGATATACATGAAATCGAAATAGAATTATGAGAGGAATTGAAAATTGTTGTGAAATACAGGGCACATATGAAAAAACCGGAAGCTTCACAATAACGAAAATATTTTAGTTGAATTATTCATGTTCCCTACACCGTGCCTATACAAATTTTCAAAATCATGCAAATTTTTGTTTCTCTAGGTATATACACGCCTGGCAAGGAAAATTTTCCCATAGAGAAACCGCGTGTGAATGAATTCGCATATAGATTCATGCGTATTCAACAAAAACAGAAAAAAAGCGTTTTTGCCCCACTTACTCGAGTATGGCAGTGGTAAAGAAACGACAATCCTTTCGGTCAGGCCAAAAAAATACGAAGCGTATGGCGACGTCGCTTTATTAAAATGCCCTTGCACACGGTTTCTCTATATGGAAATTATTCTTGCCACACGTGTATATGGATCGCGTTAACTCATCATACCTTGTATTTATAATCGCGTCGGAGTTTGAATTCTACAAATGATAATACATCATTTACCACAGTTTTTGCGTTCTTAGGGGTTATATAGCCAGTTCCACGGTTTTGTCTGTGAAAATTCAGTTTTGGTATTTTCCTGCATTCAAGTAATGAAATCATAATTTCCTGTATATATTTTCCATTTTGCAGCCTGTCCCGATTCCATAAATCCCATTCGAGTTTTCAATTTAAGGAATCGCATTTTTCGGAGGCATTTTCTTCCCTGCTGTAAAGATAGTCGGGGCCATATCTGGAACTGAGAAAAATTACTTATCAGTCATAAAGAGCGAAGCACCCCTCCCTTGCCTTGCACACAATCGCGTTCTATAGGGTCGTAAATCTCAGGGCGTGATATGCAAAACTGCCTTTTGTCACGGCCGTTGTCGTAAATTTTGATGTTTTTTATCATTTTTTGTCAATTATCATGCGTCTCTTTTTTCAACGCCCACCACATGTAAGTCATCGATGGCAAATATTGAATGGAATGGGTATATAGGGTGATGTCCCACTTTTAATCCTGCTAAACAAAAAACTATAAAAAATGTGTCTACGTATTTATTTATCTACTATTTCGATATCATAGGAGTCTTCTTAGTATATTAGATCTATGGTATATCTCATAACCAAGCAAATTATATATTTGTATAGTACACATCACCAAACAAATAGGACCTAACAATTGTTTTCCTTCTCACCGCTCACCATGCCACATCATTTATCTATTATTTTTTTATTTTAATTTATTCATATAACAATAACATACATTGCTAAAGTATCTATAAGCTACAATCGTTATTCATTCCTGACAAATAGTACCACAGTTTATATACTGTTTGATCCTGCTAAATGTACATCAACAACCCATCATTATTTTAATTAATCTTAAATATTGCGCTCTATTTATTTTACCTAATTTGTGACAGGAATGAGCTAGTTCAGATTTGTAATAGTTGAAATCTTGATTCTCGTCCAAAATATAAATGATTGTAGTTACAATAATAAATATCGCAAAGACATTGACTGTTTTGTTTCTAAATTTGAAATTTAACTGAAGATAGTTTGACAAAGACATATTAGAGTTAGTAAACTTATTCAAAGTCCTAATTAAAAATACTGAAATTAACCTTTCCTCTCTGCTACATCGATCTGCTTTTGACATTTTTTGCATATTCCTGAGTCTGTTTTACCTATCATACATAACTGTGGTTGAAAAGGGTATACATTATGAATAATTAAATACATTAGACTTCTTTGATTGTGATCCAAAATGTCGTTATTGATGTTTTCAAAAATTAATTCCCATTTCAGCTGACCTGACGTATCTTTCTCTACCACACTCGGGATAATTTTTGAAACCATTATCGAATATTTATATATTTCTTTTGTTGAAAGCTGATTTGGCTGCAAACTTACCAAAGGAATATAGGCTCCTTCAAGAGCAATTCTTTTAGCGTGGGGTGCTTGTGACGGAATTCCGTTTATAAAAGGAGGATTCTTTATTGTTTCTATTCCACAGAACTCAATCTTCATCCCAAATTTAATTGCTTTCATTGTACTGTTTATCAATAAGGCGTTAGCTTTCATGCACGGGTCTGGGATATTCAAACCGCCTCGAGACGTAGGCAGAATAATTGTTTTTCTTGAAACTCTCAGTGTCGCTTTGTACCAAAGAAAGTATCCGCAAATTGACACGAGTCTTTTTGCTGTCAACATGGGGATAGGCAATATTTGCGCAATGTACCACGTTTTCGATATACCATAAGTTCTAATAAATGCTGCTCTCTGAAGTAGAGATAAGCAGCGGGTCGAATTCATAATCAGAAATGAACGTACTATTATTAAAAGTCCGGCGGCAACATTGTAGAAATCATCGATACTTCTGTTGCATCTGACCTCGCCGAAAGCAAACGCTCAATTCTCTCGACAATTAACCTCTAAACAGTTATTCACAGAAGTTCTAGGCAAACTTTGAAGCTCATATCTTCAAAAATATTTTTTGGAAGATATTTTCCGACAAAAATATATCCTTCCATTTCGTTTCGTTTTCTTGTTTGAATGTATCACTCCATCGAGATATTGCTGTCTCGGTCCACTGTGTCTCATCATCCGCTCTCGGTCTGCTGACCACTGAGGCAACGTTTGTCTTGTTGATAACAACAGATTGAATTGCATAAATATCTTTCGATTTGCCAATAGGAGCACTTCCGGAGGCCACTAATCCTCTATCTTCCAGAATTTCTCAATTTCCACCATGAATTCTTTCATTACGACCTCGAATTGGTCTACATGAATTTTTTCAGATTTTTAATAGGCCGAATAAAAATTTTTATTTTTCCTCCTAACAGTCCTATACGAAAACACGACCGAGGCACCTTCGGATGGCCGAAAGTGCCGGAAAACGGCGGAAATCCACGCGAATTATCACCTTTCTGAAGGAAAATGAGCTGCTGAATCGAATGAGATCGGGAGCGAGTCGATAGGACGAATACTTTTCGAGATATCGGCACCGAAAGTCAGCTATATGCGTTTATTGCCAATAGGAGCACTTCCGGAGGCCACTAATCCTCTATCTTCCAGAATTTCTCAATTTCCACCATGGATTCTTTCATTACGACCTCGAATTGGTCTACATGAATTTTTTCAGATTTTTAATAGGCCGAATAAAAATTTTTATTTTTCCTCCTAACAGTCCTATACGAAAACACGACCGAGGCACCTTCGGATGGCCGAAAGTGCCTGAAAACGGCGGAAATCCACGCGAATTATCACTTTTCTGAAGGAAAATGAGCTGCTGAATCGAATGAGACCGAGAGCGAGTCGATAGGACGAATACTTTTCGAGATATCGGCACCGAAAGCCAGCTATATGCGTTTATTGCCAATAGGAGCACTTCCGAAGGCCACTCATCCTCTATCTTCCAGAATTTCACAATTTCCACCATGGATTCTTTCATTACGACCTCGGATTGGTCTACATGAATTTTTTCAGATTTTTAATAGGCCGAATAAAAATTTTTATTTTTCCTCCTAACAGTCCTATACGAAAAAACGACCGAGGCACCTTCGGATGGCCGAAAGTGCCGGAAAACGGCGGAAATCCACGCGAATTATCACTTTTCTGAAGGAAAATGAGCTGCTGAATCGAATGAGATCGGGAGCGAGTCGATAGGACGAATACTTTTCGAGATATCGGCACCGAAAGTCAGCTATATGCGTTTATTGCCAATGGGAGCACTTCCGGAGGCCACTAATCCTCTATCTTCCAGAATTTCTCAATTTCCACCATGGATTCTTTCATTTCGACCTCAGATTGGTCTACATGAATTTTTTCAGATTTTTAATAGGCCGAATAAAAATTTTTATTTTTCCTCCTAACCGTCCCATACGAAAAAACGACCGCGTATAAAAATCTCATTCGTGTTATAAAATGTTTGTCCGAGATCCTCGATCATTACGTTTAATCTCGCGGTCCCAATCAAAAGTCGGCATCAGGGACGTCAGGGAGAGAAAAAGCACAATCGACCGCGATAAATCACACTTTTTTGCCCGGACTTTTTCTCTGGCGGAAAGTCCGTCATCCAGCGGCTGTCATAAACCGGTTTTGGAGCTTTCCGCTCGCCTCGGTTTTTCCCGGACGCGTTTTTCCGACAGGTCGGCCAACATAATGAACGATTCGACTTGTAAAAAGTCCAGGGCAGTGTCGAGTTGGGCTGATCTTGCGTCACATTATCGAAATATGTACAGGGTGTTTTTCAACTGCTGTTAAATTCAACAAGCATTCAAGAAGAATAATTGTAGAGTTAATTCAACAAGATACAACAGTTGAGTAGATTCGAAATTTTCATTTCGTTAATTCTACTATCATCGAATTATTGTGAAATTTGGTTACATACAGAGTGTCCAAAAGTGCTGGGACACATGGCTACCACGTGTAATAAAGTCAGAATAAGTTGATTGGACCCAATTTATTCATAAAACAAAATGTACCGTTTGTCCGTCAGACAAGTTCAAAGTTCACATAAAAAACACATTCTTGTACACTGTCTGGAAACGAGTGAAACAAATTGGATGAAATTTGACAAAAGTGTAGTGTAAACTCAGGAGAAATTGTAAAAGGGTTGAAACCACCCTCTTCTCATGACATTTTTTTTCAGAAGATTCTTAGGGGTGGTAATACGGTTTATAATGCCAGGGTATGTGAGGGTGGTTTCAACCTTATACAAATTCTTTCACGATTCTTTGATCACTGAAATGCACTCTTGTCAAATTTCATCTAATTTGTTTCACTCATTTTTTAACATCGCAAAAGTATGTATTATTTTTGTAAACTTTGAACTCGTCTCACAGACAAACGGTATATTTTTCATTATGAATAAGTTGGGTCCAATCAACTTATTCATAATTCACAAGATTTGGTCCGATTCCATTCAAAATTGGTAAGTGGGGGTTTTTGAGGTCGGAGATCATGATTTTTTTGTTGAAATTTATAAATTCAAGAAGGCGGCTTCCAGATAATTCTTTGTTTTTGTATAAATGACGATAACTCCATTGTTATCAACACGAAACTATTACTGCGACATATCATCTGTTAGAGAAAAAAGAGTTATTTGTAACTAAGTCATAGTGAGCTATGACCTACATTTGAAAAACTAAAGTTGGTGCTGATATCTCAAATTCTAAAAGAGTTAGTACCTATAAATTTCATATTTTTTTCGAAATCCCTTAAAAAAACTGCCATGAGAATGTGAAATCCCTTTTTTAATATTTTCATAAATAAAGAAGTTACGGAGGAGACATGAAAATGATCAAAATCAGTTTTTTGCGTATAAAACAAGAACGAATAGATTTTATCAAAATATTTGTTCACATTATAGTTGGCCTTGACAAACTCCACATTTGGTGTCATTTAACCGACCTCGTATCTCTCACCGTTAAAAAGATACCCATGGTGAGCATGGTAAGTGGGACACACTGTATACGCTGTTTGCCGACAATACGTGAATTGACTAGGCATTTCAGGGAATTTCCTAGTGTTATATCAAAGCGGTATGTGTATTCAAAAAATCTATAGTTCTGGTCTATTATTGCCAACGTTTTTTCATGTCCTATATTTATAGCCTTCCCATGGTCTTTCGTACACGCCAAAAACTACTAAACACGCCTGATTGTAGTGTCGATTTTTCTTCCTCCTAATGACTTTCCGGCGGCCTACGGTAATTAATGCAGCTATGTTAAAGACTCGAATCTGCATTTTTTCTATTAATCTCCTAGCATGCGGGAAGAGATCGTACAGGACGATAAAGAATAATTCTTGACGTTTCAATTTCGATATTCACCGTATATGTTGCGACGACTTATTAACAAATATCACGAACATCGAACGGTTTAGGTGGGACTACACGGATTTTTTTTTTGGTTGATGACTTCCATGTGTTGATTCTTTTAATTTAATTATGGAATAACTGCCTAGATGTAATTCGGAGATGACATTGATTTATGTCTAGGATTGTTGTACACATGCACCGGAGAAGTGGAGGTGAATGTTTTAACCAAGGTGCATATGCCAACCCTGTAAATAATGTTCAACGTGTTTCTGCATTTTTTCGAAAATCATTATTTTGCTCCAAATTCTGTTTCTTCCTGTTTTTTGTTGTTGAATTTTCACAGAAATGATTCTCAATTTCTGATACCAAACATGATGTCTTGATGATCTGACTATAATTTAACAATAATTCAACAAGAATTGCTATTTATTCGACAAATAATCATTATATTTTTTCACGCTAGGCTGAAGCATTTGAGGATTGACAAATATCTTTGTTCATTTAATGGAAATTGCTTCTTTTCAAGCATTTGAAACAGAACTGATTTTTAGTTCAACAAATACCTACAATTTCAACAGTTTTTTAGATTACCCATGTGAAGAAATCCATTACTGTCAATGTTTCAAATGATTTGCAGTTTGAGAATCTCAGTTTTCGAGATTTAAAAAATGACAATTTCCTGGAATTTCAAAATAGTTCACGTGCCTACCATGGCCTCGACCAACCAGTACAAAAACTTGAAGAAATTATTCTGATTATTTTTTTCACGTGTACAAATGTGACGTTTTAGTTGTTTCAACCAATATCAATGCTCAATTCTAGCAAATCATTTGGTATGATATACTGATACTTTGTTAGCAGCAAATTACAGCGATAATTTTTTCACGGGATCGTCGTTTAAAAGTTTGTAAACGAGAAAAATCAAAGAATCAGCTTATACATTCTTCTGAATACACCTTATTTTACGTATTTTGTTTTGATCAGGGAAGCCTTCAAGATTCATATACTTGCTTGATCTGTATTTCATTCTTTATTCTCGGGATGAATAACTTGTTTTTGAATTATCACGGCCAGCAATAGTTTTTAGTCTCAAACAACGATATTATTTACCTCCATTTGATTATTAAGCCAAACACATTGGGGTATGGAGAGAAATACATAATCGCTATTATTATTGTTGATATGCTCACTAACCTAACATTTTCCACGTCTTGTTCCTATACCTGGCACTGGCGCGGTATTTGCTATTAGAGCACCTGGTCCATTCACGAATATGTCACTTTGTGGTTTGTGTAACTACAATTCGGATATACTTGGAAATTGAATAAACCTGCTGTTAATGCAGGTAGAATATTCTCACCACACGGATTATTTCTTGCCTTGCATGCATATGGCACGGCATTTGTGGTTACTTCACAATGTTTCATTCGGATCACTTTTCATTATAATAAAACGCTATATTATTTTTTTCGCTAAAGAACGGCTAGTCCTCACCTGAATTGTACCAAGAAAAGAAGTTTGAGATTTCTTGCGAAGTATTCGAAGAGTTAAAAGTTCGAAATAATCTGAAAAACTTTCGGTCGGTCGGTCGGTCATGATATGCACTCGTTTCGAAGACTTTTCGTGATATAGGTTAATAAGTCGTCAAAATAATGGGGCACACATTCCGCTAGCGTACTCTGGGAATTCTACGCGAAGATAAATCTAAGCTGCCCGAAGTTGAAAAAAATGTTCTTGCTTAGAAATTATGGTAATGGTAATGTGGGAGCGACACGAACTGAAGCCAACGTCGTACGTATTCTTTGATTATCAGGGGTGTACACTGTACACTATATAAAAGATGCAATCACCTTAACATTATTTTTCTACAAACGCTTAACAAAGTAGCCTTTGACGCTTTCAAATTCCAGCACAAAGTTGACGTTTTCCCAGAAATGTCATTATTTGACAGATTTTGCGCTCGTGAGCGGGAATATTGAAAAAACGCTCGCACATGTCTGTAACCTATACTTATATATTCTTGAAAACCCCCAATTCTTTCATGCTGAAAAAAAGTGACAGTGAATCATCAAACCCACCTCCTGATGACATAGCAGAAAGCGCAAGAGTTTGAATCTCTTATACCGGAGAAATCAAGGAAGAAATATGAATTACAATATGATACATTCATAAATTGGTGCCACTCCGAGATGGTGAATATGTATTCAGAAAACGTTTTACTAGCTTATTTTGGTAAAAAATCAAAGACTTTGAAGTCATCAACTCATTGGTCTATATATTCGATGATACGTATACATGCTTGAATGTTAAAGATAATATCGGAATCAATAAGTATCTGAAACTTATCGCATTTCTCAAGAAACAATCTATTGGATATAAAGCGAGAAAAATCCAGAACATTCACCGCTGAATATACCAACAAATTTCTACAAGTAGCTCCCAATGAAGCATATCTGTTGAGAACGATGAATTATACTCGAGATTATACTTCATATTTAAACTCTTTGTTGTCATCAGAAAGACAGTACATCTTTATTTTATTGTATCAATGAGTAATGTTCAATTTGATTGCAGAGTTTATCGTACTATGGCTCAGAGGTCTGAAGCTCAGGTGGCCACGCTGATGGTCCGGTTTCAATTCTCGGTAGGCCCGACATTTTTTTTCTGCCTTGTCATTTATTTCAATTTTTCTTTTTTTGTTTCCTTTGGACATATGGGATAATATGGGTAAGAACTTTTTCAACTATTTCAATCGCTCATACTTTCAGGAAAGTTATTTCCAAAAGCTGCGTTAGTAGAAAAAAATCTTGTGTGTATTTCGAGCACAAAGTGTTATTGCCGCTCTCCAAAGATTACCGCGCTCCGCTCCGCATCGCGCGGTAACTTTCTTTGTCGAGCGGCAATCTATCACGTTGCGCTCTAAATACACAAATAGCTACTATAGCTCATACTTTTATTTCCGGACGTAGAGCTCACAAAATTGTTCAAATTCGTGCGAAAACCAATCGAATTACAATAGTTTCGACAGTAGTATACTACATTGTCACGACCTCTGGTTCTACCCTGATGGTCGAAGCTTTGTGCTGATGGGGTTTAAACATGACAGCAACCAAATACCTCCTATCATCAAACTTAATGTGACAAGAAAATAATGCATTTTAAATCTAAAGTAGAGCAATTTATGAAATGATAAAAAAGGGTATAAACTAACTGTGAATAAAAATAATTAGTGAACGAAGTGAATCTGAATTTGGGAATGGTGAGTTTAAATTTAGATAGTGGGAGTTACATCCCTGTATTCATCATTCTCTAATGATGGTCAATTTTCCATTCGTGAACGATGTTTTCCGATGCAACTTTTTGACCCCTTTTTTGGCGCATCAATCTTTGTACGTATTATATGCTTCAACATATACCTCGGTTTAGTTTTTTGGGAGAGAAGATTTTCTTCAGCTTTCTCCGCTGCTTCCATCATGTCTGGCGGTGGTTTGAACTCCAGCTCTGTATCACTATCCGACATTTTATTAACAATTCAACGCCATAGAAACGACAGAAACTAATTTTCGCCTACTTACTGTTGAGATAATGAGTTATTTGTTGTTAGTTGTCGTCTTCATAGAAGTTACTTGATTTTCTTCAGCTTTCTCCGCTGCTTCCATCATGTCTGGCGGTGGTTTGAACTCCAGCTCTGTATCACTATCCGACATTTTATTAACAATTCAACGCCATAGAAACGACAGAAACTAATTTTCGCCTACTTACTGTTGAGATAATGAGTTATTTGTTGTTAGTTGTCGTCTTCATAGAAGTTACTTTTCTATGGTTGTCTCTTTAATTTCTTCGTTAAAGTTTAAGAAGAAATAAAGAAAAGTATGCTTATTCCCGAATTTTTGTTCAAAAGATTATAGTTGTGAATAAAATAACATACAAATCTCGTTGAAAAGTTACATCACTGTCTCGAAATATTTGTCCACTAACTGACTAATCTCTCGACAGTAATGTAACACTTTCCACCTTGGTATGTAATATACTATTTATTATAAACTTACTTAGAACTTCTGACGCCACTGTTCGTAATGGTTTTGTTTCCGAGAAAATCGTACGGAAGTGTGTACAGCCCGAGTGGGAAGAAAATTACTATTTGATTACGCCGTGCTGATGGCCATAATACAACGATAATTATTCGATTGATTAATAGTTTGTTTGGTAATTTGAAAAACTACTGGGTGTATAGGAATAAATTAGTGACTGGCGAATTGATGGAAATTACGTTAATACATTTTTTTTTTCATTGTACCATCAGTATTTCAACTGATGATGCTACTGTGTTAGCGAAACATGTCGTGTACTACCCCGAGTAGTTTCAGTGGAATGTACTATTCTTTGTTTCCAAACAAGATTTGATTTTTTTTTCTCAGTATATGTAGAGAATCTTTGTATCTTTTGTTGTTATTTAGGAATCACATTACTTATGTAATCATTTATATTTGTGTGGAAATAAATATTATTATTATTACTATATATACAGTGTGTTCGTTGAATTCAGTGCCCTCTCAAGGCATAGTGGCTAAATTCGTAAGGTATTCAATAAATTCGGAAGCTCGAATAAAGAAATAAACTTCGACAGCTTCGAGCGTTCTTTTCAAAAATGATTTCTTTAATTCTTTACGAATTTTACACCTACTTTGAAAGAACACATGATTTTACGTGCGCACGCACTGTATACAAATCCTATCTGTGATATTCATTTCATGAATTGAATAATATTTAGGGTGTTCCATCTGAAAAAATAATCGCGAACGTCATGAATCAGACGTGGATCACCCTGTATATTCAATTTTTCCTCACAAATGTGGAAAATATTATTAAAATAAGACCTGTTTCAGTAGTTTGCTCAGAAATGAATCCTTGATGTAACGGATTCACTTATACCAACTCCTCGACCAACCCTATGTGTGATATATGTTTTGAATCCAGCTTTCCATAAGGATTCAAAAAATTGAATAATATATAGGGTGTTCCATTTGAAATAATTGACGCGGACATTATAATTGAAACATGGACCACCCTGTATATTTAATTTCCCCGTATGAATGTGGCAAATTGAAATAAAAAATCGACCTTCAATAGATTCATCAGAAATGGATAGTTTAACTGAAAATTAATTCATTCAGTATACTTTACGAAAGCACTGTATGTCTGTCTGGCGACTAGGGGTTAGCTCCACCAGAACGGCCTGGCTACTGGGGAAACATCTTCTAAATGTTACTCAAGTAACTTGTAGAAAAATCAGCTTTCATACTTTAACGAAAGTTAAGTTTCAATTTATCAAGGTTTAAGGGTGTCTGGCAAGGTGTAGGCACCATGGTAACGTGTCTGACAAAAGATGACGTGGTTTCTAATATTATCTCGAATAAGATATAAAAAAATTCTCTTTATAGTATGACGAAAGTACTTTGGTATTTTTAGCACCTTTGCTAGCTGTAACCTCCCAAAGGCACCATAACCTAAACTTCATATTTGCCCATCGTTCTCACCTGTGTTGGGAGCATGCACTGAGAAACTTTCAGATTTTATAAAATAACGCAGGTCTGGCGTTCATGGGTTACTTGCTCTTTGCTTTATATGTGTGAATCACAGTAAAGACGTGCCCAAGTTGCTGCCAACTCAGCCATTTCATGGCTAGTTCTAGCTTCTAGCCATTTTTAAACTCCATAAAAATATTTTCATTTTGATAAAATTTCCATAGATAGTTCGTTATATTAACGATCTAATCTAAGTCAAATTTAGTCTAGTCTGTTTTTCTAAGAATTTTATCCATACTTTGCGCCATTTTGACAAATTGGGTACGTGTTTCTTTCTAAAATTTCGTAATGCGCATGAACCGAAGAGAGATTGACGTTGACGATAATGGCGTCAACATATCACGTCATACGTCAACGTCAATTCTACTAGAGTCAATATATAGAGTCTAGCTCTAGATCTAATCTCTCGACTTGAATTTTTAATGTCAGAATCGTAGTCCATGGTCAGATCGAGTCAGATCTCTTGTTTTTGCTAGAAATATGGCAAAAAATGGCTAGACTAGCCAAAAAATTGCTAAAAAAATTTCCGCCTGCGGTGCCCTTCCAGTTTTAGCCATACTTTAGCCTTTTTCCAACAGTCATCTAGCCCTTTCCAAAATTGGCTGTTGGCAATCCAAGCAGTCAACACTCTGTACGGCAGGGTAGGTTTTCACTGCTCGCCACGTTAGATTTATTCGGTTGTTTACCGATTTAGTTTATGCAAAGTCAGTTGAACAGATCATCAAACGAATATCGGGCCGCGTTGCCGCAATCTTTGAACTTTCAAAGGGACCGACGGTTTGCGGTGATGTGTTTTTCCAACTGACTTTTCATAAGTTGTTTGTTTTTTTTCTCGATGATGTTCATTGTGAAAATGATTGCTCATGTGATTCATTTTTCAATATTGAAAATGATTGTGATTGTGTTATATTCCATTCCATCCGGTTCATTGCATACCTATATAGGATTATCGTATATATAAGCATGACGGGAATGAGATATAGCCTTTAAACACACCCTCGACTCCACAGACCATAATACCAGCCATGCAGCCAGACATCCGAATATTATCGATGCATATAAAGAACTGTGAACATGCTCTCGAATAATAAAAACGATAAGAGCATATGTTTCGCCGGCAGGCATATTAAACAGATGCCGCAGCCATAGCACCTATCACAGCTCTGATTATAGCAGCTACTCAGGTGCGCACACTGATTTTTTTCTACTCACTTAACTAAAATGGCATTTAGCGTACGGATATGTACCACGCTAAATGATCGATTAATCACGGATTAATAAGCTGTGATTTATTCAAAGAATTAAACACGTTACCATGGCAACACACTTTCTTAAACACATTACCATAGCAGCAGAATTTTTTAAACACACCTTCAGTCGTTTGAGTCCTGCCCTGTCCGGCCTGTCAATTGTAGGAACTGTCAACATTTTGGCATTTTGTTGCAATCAAAATTATTCAAACAATTTTTGTTTGAATAAGAATTCTTCATAAAAGATGTGTGAAGATGTGTGAAGAAATGTAGACGAAAGTGAAATCGAAAAATGAAGCTCTCATCGCGATTAATTCTTTTTTCGACTCATATAACTGAAATGGCATTTAGCGTACGGATATGTACCACGCTAAATGATTGATTAATCACGGATTGTCGATCTGGGATTTATTCAGAATATTAAACACGTTACCATGGCAACACGATTTCTTAAACACATTACCATGGCAACGCAGTTCATTAAACACAGCTTCGGTAATTTGAGACATGTCTGGCCTGTTAATTGTATTAACTGTCAACTCTTATTTTCGAATTTTATATCAGAATTATTCAAACGATATCCGTTTGTATCAGAAATCTTCATTAAAAATATATGCGAAAAATAGACGAGAGTGAAATCGAAGAGAATGTTCTGGTACTTGCATATCTCCAAGAAGTGTAAAAATGAAGCAATCATCTTTGGGAACAATTTATTTATTCTGCGCTAAGCATGACAATAAACGTGAAACAAAGGTTAGTAAGCAATGGACTGGACACATCTACAACCAATATCACTTATACGTGTCTCGCTGGTTGCATGCAGTTGCATGTATTATGTTTTCAATTCCCATTCCTTTCGAATTATTTTGTAGGTTAGCTGGAATTGCAGGTATGTATGTAATGTAATTTTCGGAGTTCGTAGAAAAATCATAGTATGTAACGCGTTTATAAACTCTTCTAGACACTCGTTTATTGAACACTCGCTCCGCTCTGCTCCGCTCGTGCTTGAAATACTCGATACTAAAAGGACGTCTATAACACTTGTTACATAATATACTATAGTACTTCAGTGTGCTAAATGACAATAACGTAAAATACAATAGTTATGTGAGCAAAATTATGCAATCAGAATAGGGCTCCGCGAGACCAAGAGTCCAGTCTTGGTCTTGTCTCGGTATTGATAGAAGACCAAGACCAAAACCACAACCAAGAAAGACCAAGACTTAAATAATCTTCCCATCAAAACTTGACTTTCGAGACCATGCAAGACCAAGATCCTCTCCCCAAAGTCTTGATCTTGGCCTTGAAAGAAAAATACCAACATTTCTTTTTCGAGACCAAGACTGATCAGTCCTATCTTGGTCTTGGTTGGTAGAGAAAGTACAGTATGTAACGCGTTTATAAACTCTTTTAACACTTGTTCATTGAACACTAGCTCCGCTCTGCTGCGCTTGTGCTTGAAATACTCGTTACTAAAATGACGTTTATAGCATTTGTCAGATAACATACTATTTCCAGATATTATCCGACCGGTTTTGAGGTCTCAAACGTCTCAAAATCACAAACGAAATCACAGTCTCCTTGAAATTACCACTCATATCTAGTGGCATCACGACTCATTTACTCAAAGAACCTTTGTGATCAAGTCGAACTGTATAATCCAGATATACAAGGTAACTCATGGTCGATGGTAGGTTAGACGTTCATGGAGAACGCAAGAAAGGTTTTTTCTGCAAATTTCGCATCTTACATTTTATCACTAGTTCCATCGATCTAAAATATTTTCAGAATTGCGACTTAGTTGCTTCGATCACCCTGTAGATATATTATTGCAATTTTATATTCTCCCTAACGAGCTGATTTCATCAATGTATTACACGTGGAGTCTAGCGGGAATGATTAAAGAGATATAGGGTGTTCAACGATAGTTTTCAACTTGAGGACGTTTTGGTTTTTAGAAACTATTCATTATTGATCGTAACGGTTTACATGTCTCTATCTCAACTTCTGATGAACTATCTACTGACATATGATTGGATCATGTAATTTTGTTTCATTGGAGTTAAATGTGATTTTGAAATTGGCGATATCTCACAAACTTAATTCACTAGGCGAATCTTTTAGTAATCAAATTAAAAAATGACACTTCTCAAAAAAGGCTTGTTCCATAGCAATCTAACTAGTACCTTTTTTTACTATGTCAAAATGTTATTTGGAAAATTATATTCTAGGACTAAAAATGAGATAAATTGTGAAACAAAATTGGGGCATTTTTATAGCATTGATGGTCACGAATTTTGCCCCTCCATGTATATTAAATCTTGTTTTTCTCACTAGTAACGATTTGTAAGATCAAATGACTCATTCCCAAATTCCATCATTCGAGTATCAATAGTATGAGACTGTAATGTCTTGGAAACAATAAATTTTGTTGTTGAGGAACATTTTCAATATTTTCTTCTGCATCAGGATTGCCTCCTGGAATATATACGAACGTTATTTTGGGACACCCCAAATTCTAATAATTGGTTACGTAAATATATATTTTGACACTGGCAAAGTGCATGAATTTCATTCCGAATTTAGAGAACAAGAGACACAGGTCAGATATTTCTTTCGTTTTATCAACTAGAGCCCTCTCGAACATCAAAAGTGGAATGCCACTGCAGCCACTAGAGATAGAACATAGGAGAATATTATGGTGTGAAAACTATGCGATGAAAGGATGTATCAGCTAAGAGTATAATAATATTATGGACAGAATCAATTCTTTATGTGTGAGATAAAGGTGTTTCATCTCATCCAAAGATTTACTGCTGTTGTTTTTGCATATATTTTAATGGGTTCAATAACTTTTTAGATTGCTCATGTATAGTTATACCCGAACAGAACTATAACCTGTATATTTGATGGGTTACAATTCTCAAAACTTTTTAACGCAACACAAAACAGAAGATAAGAGCACCCGAAATCCCCCCAAAATGAGGAAAAACTCGTTTGAAAAACGCATTAAACGATATCAAGTTCGGAGGAAGGCTACAAAGATGCGAGATAAAAATACTACATAAACAAGTGAAAGTCACGAGGGCAGTGGAAAAACGAGGCGAGCCCCTAAGAATCTCTGCCCTAAGGAAGATAAGCGATAGTCCTAATCGGACGCATTATTTACTTGGACTTTTTTTATTACGTGTTCTTCCTTGCTCGTCCCTCTATATTATATGGGGAATTGCAGGTGGGATGCCGTTTGGATAGTAGCACTCGAAAAAAATGAAGGTGAATGGAAACTGCTCGATAGGACAACCTCAAAAAATGGGTAATAAAATGGTCATAAGGGATCCGATAAGCTGAGCAATTTCTAGACAAATGCGGTGGTTATAGGAGCCAGGATACTCGATTCTGATTTTGCCCGGTCCAATAAAAAAAAAGGTTTTTGCTCAGAAGGAACTCCTGGAAGCTGTTGACTTATTAACTGTTCGAATCACAATGTTTTACATCCACATTTTTTTATGTTCTTGTTCCCACGAAAAGGGATATCCTGTAATGTTCAGAGAACATCGTGAGAACCAAGGGAAATAAGGTAGGAATTGGTGTTCTTCTTAAATTTCTGGAGGTTATATGCCTCGGGGAACACCTCGATGAACGAGTCTTTGGAAAGAGATGTTCTGCAGGTCTCCAAAGTGACCACGTAGGGGTGCGAAGCTTCAACTCGACGGGTTAATCTCGCGGGGACTGCCAAGGGAGGAACAATTGTTGATATTTCAGAAGAGCATCGTCCATGAAAATATCTATAGAATAGAGCCAGATCGCCAACTTTTCTACGGTGTCCCAGAGAAGTGAGTGAGTTTGTGAGCGAGGCATCTCCAACGAGACGAATTGCCCTTTTTTTGGACAGAATCCAACAGTTTCAGAGTATGTTTGGGTGCTGCACTCCAAGAATGGGAACAGTATTCCAGGACATGAAGTGATTCGAAATTGTTTTTTTATGCTATAGTGAGCAGTTTGGGCGCGTCACAAAAGAAGCTCGAAGTATGATAATAATATGAAATATTCCACAGCTCACTCGATTAACCAGGACTCGCCATTGATCACAATAGACAAGTTTCATAATCAAATTCTTTAACATGTGTTGAATATGTTGGCTTACGAGAACGAATTCAATTCGAATTAGCATGCGTTCTTGAAACTGAAATGTCCAATTTCACTGAATAATTATTCACAAACGACGAGGTATTTTAGTTGTTACGTCTAAAGCTTGCTAGGAAAATATGGAGACAAACTTTAGATCCTTTCATTTGGATGTAAAATGGAGGCATTAAAATGAGGTCTATATGACTCTCTGGGAATTACTTGCAGGCACAGCTATTTGATGTCATGCGAAGGAAGTTTCATTTTTCGGAGGTGAATACATACATTTTTTATCGATTAATACGTGTTTACTTGTATGAGAGGTTTATTGTCATTTCCAACAATCGAGAGGCAAAGAAGTGATAAAAAACGCGTGAGTTTACGTTACACATGGTGTCGTGGTAACGTAGGAAACGGAAAAAAGTTTTCAATGCGCGAACATTGCCATTTCTTGACATTTCTAGAAAAAATTTTTTTGATACGCATATTTTTCATCCCTGTCCAAATACAACGTCCTCGAACGAGGACGTTGGCTGTTTATGAGTTTAGCCCGTTCGTTACAAGTAAACGTTCGACTCCACCATTAACCATTAGTATCATCATTTGTATTTGACAAGCATCAAAAGTAATGAGGAGCGTCGAGCGACGTAAATAGAATCGTAAACGATGGAAAGCCTTGTGGAATGAGCGCCGGAAAGTCCGCCAGAAAGCGGGAAATTCACAGAGCGAGTCGCGCGAAGAACGTATTTACCTTTCCGTCCAATTAGTTGGAGTTACTATTTTTATTCCGAATCATCTCGCTACGGCGGCTGCGATTTTAACGAAATGCATACATCTGCGTCAGGCGAAAAATAGTCATAGTCTCGAAAGAAATAGGAAAATATGAAGCTTTTTCGAATACTGCGTCGGTTCCGGTTCAGAACAGGAATCGCTGTCAGAGCGGCCTTTCAGCCATTTTTTTCGAGACATCAATTAATAGAGAGGAGTTGAGTTTGGAATATACTGTAGGATGATATCGTGGTTGATGGGTTGATGGATGCTGAGAAGAGGAGTAATTCAGAGGAGATCTTACTTTGTAGAAACAGAAAAAGGGAGTACTGTTAGAAGAAATACACGTCATCTCCAACGTATGCCTAATGATGAGGAAAATCGACTAACATTAGAAAACTATACGCATATGAAAGCTTAGAGATATTTCAGAATAGTAATAGAGTAATGAATAAGGATAATGGACCTATTCCATATAGCCCTCTGTATAGTTTTAGAATAAAAATTAAGATTAACATGTGAACTCAACCATGACAAACATCAACTTGACGGTTAGTATTTTTCACAGTTGGGTGAACATATACCTAGTATATAAGCAGCACACTAGAATAGGATATTTAGTTTTAATCTTCTAACATAGTTAGCGAAACACGTGTCGAGGCGTTAAAAAATGGTTCTGGTTAGTGGTAAAACAGTGTAGTGAAGAATTGGCCAAGAGAGACCGATAGGAAGATTGAAAACTGCAGAGTCAAGAGGATGCCATCCAAGACAAGTTGAAGATTTATGAGTACCGGCGAGGGTACTTATCTCGGGTTTGCCATTCCCATACTCCCAAGTCGTGATCCTTGAGGATCTAGCTACTGTGTTAGCGAAACATATGAGTTTTTCAGAAAGATCGTCTGTGAACTTTTTACAATTATGTGCGAGATATGCAGAAACTTATCATAATTACTATATTGGATCTTTCTTTCATTTGATTCAGACCAGGGAAGAGTCCCTCTTATCCCGATGTCTATCATGAAACAAAATAAAAACGGTATTGAAGTTTGATACGAACAGCCCTTCTGCCCCAAATAAGTTTCAGAAATACATTCTGAGAATTGAAAATGATCGAACGGAACAAATGAATATCAAAAACTTGAGAAGAGTAAATTTGGTCATAATGTTGATATGTTCTCTAGTTTATGGATAATCTCGGTGATTGATTGATCACTTGGGTCATAATCAACTGCATTTCGAAGAAGCTGATTCTCATGAACCGTAGCTTTTTCGAAAGTCTTGATGTTTCGTTCTCTAATCACGGACACAATGGAATGGAGTTTCAGATCCCTGGTAATTCCGAACATACCAAGGAGATCCTATCACCATTCTCGCGATTTTGTTTTCTAATGTTTGTAATCTGGGTGATATGAGATTTAGCTGTGTGGTCCCAGACTACCGAGCCATGGTGTAAATATTCAATTTTTGTCTCAAACCCAATTTACTTCATTTGTTTAGAAATGGTTACAGGGCTCCAATGGCTCGTTTAGCTTTTGAAACTTGCTGTTCAATGTGCTGAACCCAGGTGAGCTTTTTGTCAATGCACACACCTAAGTATTTAACTTGTGAAGACCACTTTAACTCATCGTGATCATTGAGGATTTAGCTGCTGTGTTAGCGAAACATATGAGCTTTTGAAAAATCGTTTGTGAAGTTTTCACAATTATGTGCGAGATATGCAGAAACTTATTATAATTTATAATTACTATGAGTCCAACATAGAACATATTATTATATCTACAGGTATGATGAAGTGAAAAATGGATCTGCATGAGATTTTTATGAATCATTTCTCTACCATGATGTCTGGTTGTGTATAGCAAAAACATGTTGGTATAAAATTGGAATCGGAAAAGGCCATATCGAAAGTTTTATTGAGTTTGAAATTGATCATGTCGTTTGCGAGTCAGAGCAGACGTATATCCGCAACACGCGGTTAGGGAGGCAGGAAGGGGGTTGTTGAATATGCGCTATCCCATAATTTGTCGGATTATGCAAAAACTTATTACGAAGTGTCAACGACTACCGAACTCCAGGCGCTGGAGTACAGAAAATATTGATACTTTCAGAGTTACGGCTATGGCATTTGGAAACGTGTTGGAGATACATGTTTACGATGGTTTTTGTGCGACTTTTTTATACAGGCTGTCCTATATAAATTGTCGCAAGCTGATGTGATTCTACTTTGTGTCAGTTCATGATGAAAAAAAAAACACAATGATTCGATCAATTTTTCGCGAAGAGATAAAGGTACCAAACAAACAAAACGAAAAATCATTAACAAAATTCCCCTAAACATAATCATAATCGGTTATTTTCACCAATTCTTGTTATTGAATGTCGATTCGATTTCATGGAGTTACTCGACTGATTGGCAACCGTTCCTATACTATTTTTCTGAGTGTTTTTCTCACTATACAGGGTGTTCCTTAATGACATGCTAATATTCGAGGGGGCGATTCTTGGATCCATTTCAAGAATGAAACTTCATATGAACTTATGTCGCAAACGTTCTAATTTTTGAGATACAGGGTATCAAAATTGAACATAATATACATAGATTCTTTTTTGTCCACCCTGTATAGTTTTTCCTGATGGCAAAATTTATCTTACTATGTTACTGAAACGGTGCGAAAATTTCAAAATGTTACATACTGATGTGGTTATCCCATGGGTTATCCAGTAATAGCTGTCTTGAATGGAGTACTCAAGCTTAGCATTTACATCAACTTTGAAGTTTCATCTCGTTTTTTCGTTTTTTTCTCGAAAACGGAGTCTCTTTTCTGTTGTCAACACAGGAGGATATTTTTTTCACAAAATTAAATGACTTTTTATAGCATTTTATTGAATTTGGAAATATTCCGTCGTTGCTCACTTTCAAGTATAATAAAAACAATCATATCCCCCTAACCGGGCCACTGGAAGAGGAATAGAAAATTTGGATGAATTAAAAAATGCACCTTGATGGATAAAGATGACTACAATATTATTCCAGTAATTATCAAAAAACTGATTTTTTTTCAATATTTTATCACACTGTATCACAAAAGTTAAGACTTTTTGGACATTCGGTAGTGGGAAGTTTTTTCTTTGAAATGCGTTGAAGAATCATCCTCTCGAATATTAGCTTGTCTTCCGGGAACACCCTGTATATTCAGCTCTCAAAATTGAAAATCGAATGATTTTTGAAGGTCTTGAAATATATAACCTGCCGATGAATACAGGGTGGCCCACGGTCGGTGGTACCTTTGATGTATACGGAAAACGGTACAATGGATTATCCTGAAAATTTGGTTACTCTAATAAGCGTTTGTGATCTAACGATTCAAAATATTTTCAGGGATGCAGCGTTGCCACTTTTACCAAAAAGTAGCATCATCTTTGTTATTTCAAATGGAACACCCTGTATTTCATTGCGTTTTTAGATTCTTCTCGAAGAGCTGATTTCATCAATGCATCACACTTGGGGTCTAGCAGGAATTATTACAGAGATATAGGGTGTTCAAAATCGAGATTTTTCAATTTCAAGAATTTTTTGTGTCGAAACTATTCATTTTCGTTCAAAACGGCTCACATGTCCCTATCTTAACTTTTGATTCACTATCTACTGACATTTAATTGGAACAGATACAGGGTGATCAAAATTCTGAATCTTGGACCATCCTGTATTTTTTCCAATTAAATGTCGGTAGATAGTTAATCAAAAGTTAATATAGGGACATGTGAGCCGTTTTCACCAATGATGAATAGTTTCGACACAAAAAAATCCTAAAGTTGAAAAATCTCGATTTTGAACACCCTATATCTCTATAATAATTCCTGCTAGACCCCAAGTGTGACGCATTGATGAAATCAGCTGTTCGAGAAGAATCTAAAAACGCAATAAAATACAGGGTGTTCCATTTTTGGTAAAAGTGGCAACGCTGCTTCGCTGAAAATATTTTGAATCGTTAGATCACAAACGCTTATTAGAGTAACGAAATTTTCAGCATAATGCAATGTACCGTTTTCCGTATACGTCTAAGGTACCATCGACCGTGGGCCACCCTGTATACAAGAATACGACATAAGTGAATACTTCTGTGCTGATGTTTTATAATCTGTTTCACTTCTTTGGGGTATTGTTCTGTTTTTTTTTTCCTTTTTTTTACTTATTCTACATACAAGTTTTATATTTATGATGATTGCCTTGGTGTATTTACGATTGTTTTTTTATATTATAAATAAACTTTTTTTAATGACCTAGATTAACGACACATTTGATGCTCTGTCAATGAGATAATTCTCTTAGGACTAATGAAGCATTTATTTTGATTTGAATCACTTCCAAATGAGGGTGAACATTCATAATTCTAAATTGATATATTCTATAACCTCAGTGAAAATATACTGTATGTATATGAGCTTTTGTTAGGAGCTACCGATTTTGTGACAAGATGTGATTTTTTTGTGCATGGAATAGTCTGGTTGGAGAATTCAGATATCATCAATGTAGATAAATATGACATGACTAGTTCATAAAACAATAAGATATAAAACAGAAATGAATTCTCTCACAAAAACTATTTGAAAGCTCCTAGTTTATTTTGAACCTGTTTGAACCTAAACATCCATTCTATTTCAAAATCTCTTCCTCCTGCACATCAAAGACGAAATACTCAAGGATGATAGCAACATTTTCATCAGCATCAGAAGATAAATTCATCTCGATGAAGATGATTGACTTATGTGTTTTCTTTTTGTTTCAGATAATGAAACCCTCGTCGTCCATTCAAGTCTTCTCCAATCCCGAAATCAGCCATTAGTACAAAAATAAATGTTCATAATCATAGATCTATTTACGAATCTCGTTAATTTACGACTTAATTCAATCCTCAAATCCGTGTCACTCCCAAAGTAATTAAACCGTCTGACGAACCGAAATCAAGAATGGCCCCAGCGTGTGTTTATTCTATTACCACTCAACAAACAGATGAATGAAAGGAGCCGCACGTTCAACTGTTTCGTTAGTACACTAGCTGAGCCCCAGAATATTGAAGAATGAAGAAGGAAGAATGCTTTTCGATGACCTTAAGTCGCACGCACAGGTCAACGGCCACGACACGCTGGATCCCATTCGATAGAATATGTCTGAGTTAAGTCACAGCATACTTGACTTGGGATGACTTGAGTCAGTATGGTTTCGGTCTCGCAGATGAATAATTGTCATATCTATTCTGCTAGTTTTCGTGTTTCGCGCGTGGTTGTGACTTTCGATCGGTATAAATAGAAGTGTTGTTGTTCAGGATATTGGTCGATCGGATTTGTTGGTGTGTCGACATGGAGGTGACTTAGGGGAGGATGGGGGAGGAGAATCCTAGGAGGTTGAGCCAGGTTTTCGACCCGTTGACGAGGCTCGGAGAACTGACAAGGTGAGAAACGAAGATTAGTCGGTAGATCCATCACAAGTCGATCATTTGCCAATCATGAATCATGAATTCCAAAATATGGTTACCGATGGTTCCACGAGCCGAAATTCAATATTTCGCCTGGAATTCATTTTATGCGACATCAGGAAATCGTTTTTCATTATAAAAAGTAGAATCTTTTTCGTGTCTAAATTACACTCAATGAACTATTTATTCAGGAACTTGCGAAATATTTTAAGTAAAATACAGTTAATACATCTTTACTTGACTCTCAAATCAGATACGACATATTATTGTGGGGTATGTCGACAAGGATTTCTGAAGTGTTCATAGCACAAAAAAAGATTATTCGTTGCATAGCACGAGTGTCGTACACTCACTCATGCAAACAATTGTTTCCACACAACTTTGGAATATTGACAATGCCATGTGTTTACATATATGAAGCATGTTTGTATGTTTTTCGTAACAAAAAGGAATTTACTCTCAATGATGATGTGCATAATTATCATACTAGGCACAAGAAAGGTATACATTTTCAATTGAAGTTGAGCAATCGATCTCCAAATTACATGAGCCCTAGATTGTTCAGTATTGACAGTTTATATGTATTCAAAAAATCATTGAAACAGTTTCTTATAGAAAAGTGTTACTACTCAGTCAGTGAATATCTCAATGAATGCTGGTAACCATACAATTTTGAGTGTTAATCGAAGTGTTTTTATCGATTTAAATTCTAGTACTGTAAGAACTTTTTGATATAATTCTATAAATGTTTTCTTAGAAACAAAGAATTTCGGGAAGTGTGATTACTTAGTACCTGCATATCTCAGTGAATGTGAATGTGTAACTGTTGAATTTTAACTTTTAATTGTTAGTGTTTGTAACCGTTGTAATTTTAGTTCTGTGACAACTTTCAATGCAATGGTATAATTGTCAAATTAGAAAGAATAAAGAATTTGACATAACAATGTCAGATTGAATTTTTTGATCATACGACGTCTTTGTTCGCCATTAAATTTTCAGTCATGATATTTCTAAAATGACTTTATCTTTCTAAATGTGGAAATGATGTTAGTACCATATCATTTCTCATAAAGACAGCCATGAAGAACAAACTATTCAGGAGAAGATGATACAATGGCATCTAAGTTGAATGAAAATAATCGAGTAAGATGCGAGGGGTTACTGACTGCACGAAAAATGTTGACACCATCAGACTTCCATAATGAACAAAGATTTCCAGTGACTACCAAATACTTTCCGTGTCCAACAATGATTTCCGGTGACTACCAAAGACTTTTATTATAACTACCAATGACTCCCGTGAAGTGTACACAATACGTCCAAGGAGATTTTTATCCTTCGGTGAAACATGATACTTCCAAAATTTCAACTCAAGAATAGTGTTACTGATGTATGTGAAATACGAGGTAAAATTATCATAAGTAATATCGGTAAAACTGCACTTTAAATGAATAATCTTATCGTTGAGTAATTTTGCATAAATTTACTTTGATTTAAGATTCTTGAATTCTTACTTCAGATAAAAAACATCTTATGTCGAGAAATAATTAATTTCTCGACTCAAGAATATGTGGTCTCATGATCAAAAGCCATTCATTTTGCCAAATCCCCCCCTAAATTACACATTGGATTCGATTTTGAATTATTTAAAAAAAATACCCAAGAGTTACAGAATATATCTCATAGTTCGTCTTGTGCGTTTCTGTTCAGTATGATGAAACAAATCCACAGACTGTTGAAAATGTGTAATGAATTAGAGGAGTACTGATGTATTTGCTTGAAACATCGCTATATATATATACAGGGTGATTCAAAAGTAAGCGGCATCCTTTCAGAGGCGTATTCCTTGCTTGAAAATAAGGCAAAAAGTTCCTATTGATAAGGATCCGAAAATGCTTCCTAAGGGAGCTACGGCCCTTTGAATAGGACACCTCAAAGACGGTTTTTTCTCTATAACTTTAAAATCCTTCACAACAAATTTTTTAAAAATTGGTGTACGGCATAAACATTCGATGGTAAATAGGACTCCGTATTCGAAATTTCAGAATTTCATTCAGGGGCGTCACATGCGGGAGAGGGTAAGTGTAAAAATATCCCTTCTTCTCCGGATATTCAGGTTACTGTGATTTCGTTTGGAAATTATTTCGAATACGGAGTCCTATTTACCATCGAATGTTTATGCCGTACACCAATTTTTAAAAATTTGTTGTGAAGGATTTTAAAGTTATAGAGAAAAAACCGTCTTTGAGGTGTCCTATTCAAAGGGCCGTAGCTCCCTTAGGAAGCATTTTCGGATCCTTATCAATAGGAACTTTTTGCCTTATTTTCATGCAAGGAATACGCCTCTGAAAGGATGCCGCTTACTTTTGAATCACCCTGTATATATAAAATTAAAATTCGTTCTATGATGAAGAGTTCTTGATTCATGTATTCAAGAATAACGCAGTTAAAGATTTTTCGAAAAATAAAGATGATATAGGAAACAAACTTCTATATTGAATAGGAAATACAAAAATATTGGTCTGTTGCTGTTACATCTGACTCATTGCTTTTCGTCTTTTCTTCAAATGCGTCTTGTCGATCAATTGATATAATTGAGGTATATCTCCATCATTATGATTAACTTGTGAAATTGTGTGATGCCACGGCATCTTCTATTTTTTCTCTTTCAAAAATTCCTGAAAATTGCAAAAATCGCAAAAAAGCCTGAAAATTGCAAAACTTCCTGAGAATTGGAAAAATCGCAAAAATGCCTGAAAATTGCAAAATTTGCAAAAATTCCTGAAAATTGCAGAAATTCCTGGAAATTGTAAAAATCGCAAAAATTCCTGAAAATTGCAAAAATCGCAGAAATTCCTGAAAATGGCAAGAATCGCGAAAATTCCTGAAAATTGCAAAAATTCCTGAAAATTCCCGAAAATTGCAAAAATCGCAAAAATTCCTGAAAATTGCAAAAATCGCAGAAATTCCTGAAAATTGCAAAAATTGCGAAAATTCCTGAAGATTGAAAAAATTCCTGAAAATTGCAAAAATTCCTGAAAATTGTAAAAATCGCAAAAATTCCTGAAAATTGCAAAAATCGCAAAAATTCCTGAACATTGCAAAAATCGCAAAAATTCCTGGAAATTGCAAAAATCGCAAAAATTCCTGAAAATTGCAAAAATCGCAAAAATTCCTGAAAATTGCAAAAATCGCAAAATGACTGAAAATTGCAAAAATCGCAAAAATTCCTGAAAATTGCAAAAATCGCAAAAATTCCTGAAAATTGCAAAAATCGCAAAAATTCTTGAAAATTGCAAAAATCGCAAAAATTCCTGAAAATTGTAAAAATCGCAAAAATTCCTGAAAATTGTAAAAATCGCAAAAATTCCTGAAAATTGCAAAAATCGCAAAAATTCCTGAAAATTGTAAAAATCGCAAAAATGCCTGAAAATTGCAAAAATCGCAAAAATTTCTGAAAATTGCAAAAATCGCAAAAATTTCTGAAAATTGCAAAAATCGCAAAAATTCCTGAAAATTGCAAAAATCGCAAAAATTCCTGAAAATTGCGAAAATCGCAAAAATTCCTGAAAATTGCGAAAATCGCAAAAATTCCTGAAAATTGCAAAAATCGCAAAAATTCCTGAAAATTGTAAAAATCGCAAAAATGCCTGAAAATTGCAAAAATCGCAAAAATTTCTGAAAATTGCAAAAATCGCAAAAATTTCTGAAAATTGCAAAAATCGCAAAAATTCCTGAAAATTGCAAAAATCGCAAAAATTCCTGAAAATTGCGAAAGTCGCAAAAATTCCTGAAAATTGCGAAAATCGCAAATATTCCTGAAAATTGCAAAAATCGCAAAAATTCCTGAAAATTGCAAAAATCGCAAAAATTCCTGAAAATTGCAAAAATCGCAAAAATTCCTGAAAATTGCAAATATCGCAAAAATTCCTGAAAATTGCAAAAATCATAAATTTTCCTGAAAATTGCAAAAATTCCTGAAAATTGCAAAAATCGCAAAAATTCCTGAAAATTGCAAAAATCTCAAAAATTCCTGAAAATTGCAAAAATCGCAAAAATGACTGAAAATTGCAAAAATCGCAAAAATTCCTGGAAATTGCAAAAATCGCAAAAATTCCTGAAAACTGCAAATATCGCAAAAATTCCTGAAAATTGCAAAAATCTCAAAAATCCCTGAAAATTGCAAAAATTGCAAAAATGACTGAAAATTGCAAAAATCGCAAAAATTCCTGAAAATTGCAAAAATCGCAAAAATTCCTGAAAATTGCAAAAATCGCAAAAATTCCTGAAAATTGCAAAAATCATAAATTTTCCTGAAAATTGCAAAAATTCCTGAAAATTGCAAAAATCGCAAAAAAGCCTGAAAATTGCAAAACTTCCTGAGAATTGGAAAAATCGCAAAAATGCCTGAAAATTGCAAAATTTGCAAAAATTCCTGAAAATTGCAAAAATTCCTGGAAATTGTAAAAATCGCAAAAATTCCTGAAAATTGCAAAAATCGCAGAAATTCCTGAAAATGGCAAGAATCGCGAAAATTCCTGAAAATTGCAAAAATTCCTGAAAATTCCCGAAAATTGCAAAAATCGCAAAAATTCCTGAAAATTGCAAAAATCGCAGAAATTCCTGAAAATTGCAAAAATTGCGAAAATTCCTGAAGATTGAAAAAATTCCTGAAAATTGTAAAAATCGCAGAAATTACTAGAAATTGCAAAAATTCCTGAAAATTGTAAAAATCGCAGAAATTCCTGAAAATTGCAAAAATCGCAAAAATTCCTGAACATTGCAAAAATCGCAAAAATTCCTGGAAATTGCAAAAATCGCAAAAATTCCTGAAAATTGCAAAAATCGCAAAAATTCCTGAAAATTGCAAAAATCGCAAAATGACTGAAAATTGCAAAAATCGCAAAAATTCCTGAAAATTGCATAAATCGCAAAAATTCCTGAAAATTGCAAAAATCGCAAAAATTCCTGAAAATTGTAAAAATCGCAAAAATTCCTGAAAATTGTAAAAATCGCAAAAATTCCTGAAAATTGCAAAAATCGCAAAAATTCCTGAAAATTGCAAAAATCGCAAAAATGCCTGAAAATTGCAAAAATCGCAAAAATTTCTGAAAATTGCAAAAATCGCAAAAATTTCTGAAAATTGCAAAAATTCCTGAAAATTGCAAAAATCGCAAAAATTCCTGAAAATTGCGAAAATCGCAAAAATTCCTGAAAATTGCGAAAATCGCAAATATTCCTGAAAATTGCAAAAATCGCAAAAATTCCTGAAAATTGCAAAAATCGCAAAAATTCCTGAAAAATTGTAAAAATCGCAAAAATTCCTGAAAAATTGTAAAAATCGCAAAAATGCCTGAAAATTGCAAAAATCGCAAAAATTTCTGAAAATTGCAAAAATCGCAAAAATTTCTGAAAATTGCAAAAATCGCAAAAATTCCTGAAAATTGCAAAAATCGCAAAAATTCCTGAAAATTGCGAAAGTCGCAAAAATTC
>OU896709.1:3950748-4322268 GCA_918026855.4 Phaedon cochleariae | reverse complement strand
TCCTGAAAATTGCAAAATCGCAAAAAATTCCAGGAAATTGCAAAAATCGCAAAAATTCCTGGAAATTGCAAAAATCGCAAAAATTCCTGAAAATTGCAAAATCGCAAAAATTCCTGAAAATGCAAAAATCTCAAAATCCCTGAAAATTGCAAAAATTGCAAAAATGACTGAAAAATTGCGAAAAATCGCAAAAATTCCTGGAGAATTGCGAAAATCGCAAAAATTCCTGAAAATTGTAAAAAATCGCAAAAATTCCTGAAAATTGCAAAAATTGCAGAATTCCTGAAAATTGCAAAAATCGCAAAAATTCCTGAAAATTGTAAAAATCGCAAAAATTCCTGAAAATTGCAAAAATCGCAAAAATTCCTGAAAATTGCAAAAAATCGCAAAAATTCCTGAAAATTGCAAAAATCGCAAAAATTCCTGAAAATTGCAAAAATCGCAAAAATGACTGAAAATTGCAAAAATCGCAAAAATTCCTGAAAATTGCAAAAATCGCAGAAATTCCTGAAAATTGCAAAAATCGCAAAAATTCCTGAAAATTGTAAAAATCGCAAAAATTCCTGAAAAATTGCAAAAATCGCAAAAATTCCTGAAAATTACAAAAATCGCAAAAATTCCTGAAATTGCAAAAATCGCAAAAATTCCTGAAAATTGCGAAATCGCAAAAATTCCTGAAAATTGCGAAAATCGCAAAAATTCCTGAAAATTGCAAAAATCGCAAAAATTCCTGAAAATTGTAAAATCGCAAAAATGCCTGAAAATTGCAAAAATCGCAAAAATTTCTGAAAATTGCAAAAATCGCAAAAATTTCTGAAAATTGCAAAAATCGCAAAAATTCCTGAAAATTGCAAAAATCGCAAAAATTCCTGAAAATTGCGAAAGTCGCAAAAATTCCTGAAAATTGCGAAAATCGCAAATATTCCTGAAAATTGCAAAAATCGCAAAAATTCCTGAAAATTGCAAAAATCGCAAAAATTCCTGAAAATTGCAAAAATCGCAAAAATTCCTGAAAATTGCAAATATCGCAAAAATTCCTGAAAATTGCAAAAATCATAAATTTTCCTGAAAATTGCAAAAATTCCTGAAAATTGCAAAAATCGCAAAAATTCCTGAAAATTGCAAAAATCTCAAAATTCCTGAAAATTGCAAAAATCGCAAAATGACTGAAAATTGCAAAAATCGCAAAAATTCCTGGAAATTGCAAAAATCGCAAAAATTCCTGAAAACTGCAAATATCGCAAAAATTCCTGAAAATTGCAAAAATCTCAAAAATCCCTGAAAATTGCAAAAATTGCAAAAATGACTGAAAATTGCAAAAATCGCAAAAATTCCTGAAAATTGCAAAAATCGCAAAAATTCCCTGAAAATTGCAAAAATCGCAAAAATTCCTGAAAATTGCAAAAATCGCAGAAATTCCTGAAAATTGCAAAAATCGCAAAAATTCCTGAAAATTGTAAAAATCGCAAAAATTCCTGAAATTGCAAAAATCGCAAAAATTCCTGAAAATTTGCAAAAATCGCAAAAATTTCCTGAAAATTGCAAAAATCGCAAAAATTCCTGAAAATTGCAAAAATCGCAAAAATTCCTGAAAATTGCAAAAATCGCAAAAATGACTAAAAATTGCAAAAATCGCAAAAATTCCTGAAAAGTGCAAAAATCGCAAAAATTCCTAAAAATTGCAAAAATCGGAAAAATTCCTGAAAATTGCAAAAATCGGAAAAATTCCTGAAAATTGCAAAAATCGCAAAAATTCCTGAAAATTGCAAAAATCGCAAAAATTCCTGAAAATTGCAAAAATCGCAAAAATTCCTGAAAATTGCAAAAATCGCAGAAATTCCTGAAAATTGCAAAAATCGCAAAAATTCCTGAAAATTGTAAAATCGCAAAAATTCCTGAAAATTGCAAAATCGCAAAAATTCCTGAAAATTGAAAAAATCGCAAAAATTCCTGAAAATTGCAAAAATCGCAAAATGACTGAAAATTGCAAAAATCGCAAAAATTCCTGAAATTGCAAAAATCGCAAAAAATTCCTGAAAATTGCAAAATCGCAGAAATTCCTGAAAATTGCAAAAATCGCAAAAATTCCTGAAAATTGTAAAAATCGCAAAAATTCCTGAAAATTGCAAAAATCGCAAAAATTCCTGAAAATTACAAAAATCGCAAAAATTCCTGAAAATTGCAAAAATCGCAAAAATTCCTGAAAATTGCAAAAATCGCAAAAATTCCTGAAAATTGCAAAAATCGCAAAAATGACTAAAAATTGCAAAAATCGCAAAAATTCCTGAAAATTGCAAAAATCGCAAAAATTCCTGAAAATTGCAAAAATCGCAAAAATTCCTGAAAATTGCAAAAATCGCAAAAATTCCTGAAAATTGTAAAAATCGCAAAAATTCCTGAAAATTGTAAAAATCGCAAAAATTCCTGAAAATTGCAAAAATCGCAAAAATTCCTGAAAATTGCAAAAATCGCAAAAATTCCTGAAAATTGCAAAAATCTCAAATATTCCTGAAAATTGCAAAAATCGCAAAAATTCCTGAAAATTGCAAAAATCGCAGAAATTGCTGAAAATTGCAAAAATCGCAAAAATTCCTGAAAATTGCAAAAATCTCAAAAATTCCTGAAAATTGCAAAAATCGCAAAAAATGACTGAAAATTGCAAAAATCGCAAAAATTCCTGAAAATTGCAAAAATCGCAAAAATTCCTGGAAATTGCAAGAATCGCAAAAATTCCTGGAAATTGCAAAAATCGCAAAAATTCCTGAAAATTGCAAAAATCGCAAAAATTCCTGAAAATTGCAAAAATCTCAAAAATCCCTGAAAATTGCAAAAATTGCAAAAATGACTGAAAATTGCGAAAATCGCAAAAATTCCTGAAAATTGCGAAAATCGCAAAAATTCCTGAAAATTGTAAAAATCGCAAAAATTCCTGAAAATTGCAAAAATTGCAGAAAATTCCTGAAAATTGCAAAAATCGCAAAAATTCCTGAAAATTGTAAAAATCGCAAAATTTCTTGAAAATTGCAAAAATCGCAAAAATTCCTGAAAATTGCAAAAATCGCAAAAATTCCTGAAAATTGCAAAATCGCAAAAATTCCTGAAAATTGCAAAATCGCAAAAATGACTGAAAATTGCAAAAATCGCAAAAATTCCTGAAAATTGCAAAAAATCGCAAAAATTCCTGAAAATTGCAAAAATTGCAGAAATTCCTGAAAATTGCAAAAATCGCAAAAATTCCTGAAAATTGTAAAAATCGCAAAAATTCTTGAAAATTGCAAAAATCGCAAAAATTCCTGAAAATTGCAAAAATCGCAAAAATTCCTGAAAATTGCAAAATCGCAAAAATTCCTGAAAATTGCAAAAATCGCAAAAATTCCTGAAAATTGCAAAAATCGCAAAAATTCCTGAAAATTGCAAAAATCGCAAAAATTCCTGAAAATTGTAAAAATCGCAAAAATTCCTGAAAATTGTAAAAATCGCAAAAATTCCTGAAAATTGCAAAAATCGCAAAAATTCCTGAAAATTGCAAAAATCGCAAAAATTCCTGAAAATTGCAAAAATCTCAAAAATTCCTGAAAATTGCAAAAATCGCAAAAATCCTGAAAATTGCAAAAATCGCAAAAATGACTGAAAATTGCAAAAATCGCAAAAATTCCTGAAAATTGCAAAAATCGCAAAAATTCCTGAAAATTGCAAAAATCGCAAAAATTCCTGAAAATTGTAAAAATCGCAAAAATGCCTGAAAATTGCAAAAATCGCAAAAATTTCTGAAAATTGCAAAAATCGCAAAAATTTCTGAAAATTGCAAAAATCGCAAAAATTCCTGAAATTGCAAAAATCGCAAAAATTCCTGAAAATTGCGAAAATCGCAAAAATTCCTGAAAATTGCGAAAATCGCAAATATTCCTGAAAATTGCAAAAATCGCAAAAATTCCTGAAAATTGCAAAAATCGCAGAAATTCCTGAAAATTGCAAAAATCGCAAAAATTCCTGAAAATTGCAAAAGTCGCAAAAATTCCTGAAAATTGTAAAAATCGCAAAAATTCCTGAAAATTGCAAAAATCGCAAAATGACTGAAAATTGCAAAAATCGCAAAAATGATCGAAAATTGCAAAAATCGCAAAAATGACTGAAAATTGCAAAAATCGCAAAAATGACTGAAAATTGCAAAAATCGCAAAAATGCCTGAAAATTGCAAAAATCGCAAAGCACCTAATATAAGGTTAATACCATATCATATTTTTTACAATCTTCAATAGAAATAAAAAATGTTCAATTCAATGTTTCTTTCAATAAATAAAATATGTTCAATAATCTCAAATATTTCTTATATTATCTTTCAGATTAGCCCAATCATGTAGCCTATTTTCCTTAAAATAAAACTCCTTTGTCACTGCCTTCATGTTCAGCAGCTCTGTAGCCCCATTCAGAAACACCCTGATGTTATGTATACTCAATCACCCTGATGCAGCGCCCTCGCTCTTCTTCTTTCTCGCAGGTCCTCGCAATCGACCCCCTCGTCGCCCAGACTCTTACCGCGTCGACTTCGCGATGCCGCCGCCCATCTGCCGCCCCCTTTGGCCGCCTTCGACGTGGCCCTCGGCTCGGGCAGCGGGGGCGACGGCCCATCGTCGGACCGCGGCGGCGGCGTCAATTGGCAGGAGCGGTGTCTGGAGCTGCAGCTGGAGCTGCACAGGAGCAGGGCGCAGGCCACCAGGACGAGGGACATGCTGCGAGATAAGGTGGGTGATAGGTTTTGGAACGAAAAAAATTTGAATTTCATTTTCGAATGTGGTTTTTCGCGAGAATGGAGGTGAAAACAGTGGAGCCGAAGCAGATCGCAAAAAATCTTCTACGACAAATGTGTGCCTCGATTCGCCGGCTACTCAGTATTGGTTTGACCGTCGGACTTGCCATTTTCCAATTTGAAAACCGCCGGCATTCGTTCGATGCGAATATCGCTAATTCGCCAAAGTGCAACAGTGAGCTCTGCATGAGCTATAACATTGCTGCTCTTTTTTCTACGCTGTGAGAACAGATGCTACACTTTGAAGATAACCGGCATCCAGGGAGCTCCCGAGAAGCGACAATTTCAGCTTTTTTTTGGATTACCCTAGAGAAGATACGGCTGATCGTCTATATTCTACAGTGTGTCCACCTTAAGGACTTACCACCCATGTAAAATCGTTATTATCCGACCAATTTCAAAAAACCTTTTTTTGTTGGATAGGTATTTGAAATGCCCATCCAACGAGAGAGTGATCTAATTCTTGGACTGTTATCGTGGCCAACTGCGAACAAATTTCAATGACCCATATTCCAGAAAGTACTGTTAGGGATTTTTTTCCACGAAACTTGATGATAGATTCTGAATCAGTACCACTAAAAATTTACCTGTACCGATTTTCATCATCATAAAACACAGGGTGTCCGATAAAACGAATCATCATTTTATTCAAATAGGTGATCAGCAAATGTAGTTCTGTGATTTTTCTAGGAAGAAATAATCACAAATTATCATTGAAGATTATTTCAAATATACCTGTACCAATTTTCGTCATTTGAATATACAATGTGTCTGAGAAAAAAATTAAAAAGGATAGGTAAGCAATATTTTTCATCCTGATAATTCTTCACTCGAAATAAAAAAAAGAATCAAGATCACTTGGAACATACCTGCACCGATTTTCATCATCATTGAACACAGGGTGTTCGAAAAATCAAATTAATATTTATTTTGAGTTAATGAAAAAATATTTCTTTTTAATTGTTTTCTCATACACATCGTATTTTTGAATGATGAAAATCGGTACAGATATTTCCAAAGTGACCCTCAATAATAATGTGTCATCAATTCTTCTCAGAAATACCAAAATACTACATTTTCTGATCACCTATTAAAAAAAACATAATTGGTTTTTTCGGACACCCTGTGTTTTATGATGATGAAAATCAGTAAAGGTGTTCTTTCAAGTGATCGTGATTCAGAATCCATCATTGTTTTTTGTGAGAAAAAAATCCCTAATAGTACTTTCTCAAATATGGGTCAATGAAGTTGGTCGCAGTTGGCCACGATTACAGTTCATGAGTAAATCACTCTCTTGTTGGATGGACATTTCAAATACCTATCCAACAAAAAAAAGTTTTTTGAAATCGGTCAGATAATAACAATTTTACAGGGGTGGTAAGTCCTTAAGGTGGACACACTGTATATGGTATGCTGTTTTGACTCCCCGCTTTCCCATACCACGAGTCGACAGTTTATTTGCGCCTTCGGTTAGAAGCAATTCACTTTTCTTGAACCACATTCGAGCTATTGAATGCCGTTGTGGCGTACAGTGAGTGCTGTATCGAAGAATGGAATAGTAGTTTACCCTCGAGTTTACCCGAGGGGTAAACCGCGGTCAGAATTGTGTACATCAAACTTCGATTTCACGCGGAATTCCAGTTGTTTGTACACCAGAATTATACTTCACATCACACAAGGAATTCCACGGAATTCTAAGAAAATTCAAGGAGTTCCAGGGAAATCCAAGGAATTCCAAGGATATCCAAGAAATTTCAAGGAAGTCCAAAGCATTCCAAGGACATTCTAGAAAATCCAAGGAATTCCAAGAAATTTCAGAGAATTCCAAGGTAATTCGAGGAAATTCAAGGAATCCCAAGCAAATCTGAGAAAATCCAGGCACCACGGACTCCTCGCCAAGCTTTCATCTTATGGCTTGCCTCCCCAGCTATGTTTTCTGCTAGCTGGTTTTCTCTCAAATAGGTCACTCCATGTAGTGGTCGAGGATCAATCCTAGCACCAACACTATTTCTACTTCATATCAACGATTTATTGGAGGCAACTTCAAGTCCAGTACACAGCTACGCGGATGATAGTATCCTTCATACCGCATTCTCTCCCAGGGCTCCAATACCAGCCAGGCAAATCAGAAACGAACGAGGAAGAAATGTTGACAACATAAATATGGACTTGACAACAATTCTCTAATGGGGATCCGAGTGAGGATCTAATAACTTGGTAGATTTACATGCAAACAAAATAAAAGCATGCATTCTCTCTAGAAAAGCCGATATCACTGTGCCCAACATAAACTTGTCAGGAGTAAACATACCTTTGAAGACAGACATCCATTTCGATGCTTGGTATTACTATCAGCAATAACCTTTCTTGGGAAAATCACGTGAGATCAATTGCAAAAACTTGGTTTTCTGTTTTGGGCCAGGAGCAATTTCACTTCCAGTCAGCTACTTATGATCTATAATGCACAGATCAGACCTCTCCTGGAATACTGTTCCCATATTTGAATTGCAGCATCCAAACATACCCTGAAACTGTTGGAATCTGTCCGAAAAAGGGCAATTCGTCTCGTGCATGGGCTCTGGAACACTGTAGAAAAGTTGGCGATCTGGCTCTATTCTATAGATATTTTCATTGACGATGCTCTTCTGAAATATCAACAATTGCTCCTCCCTTGGCAGTCCCCGCGAGATCAACCCGTCGAGTTGAGGCTTCGCACCCCTTCGTGGTCACTTTGGAGACCTGCAGAACATCTCTCTCCAAAGACTCGTTCATCCAACGAACAGCGAGGCTCTGAAACACTTCGCCATGGGAGGTGTTCCCTGAGGCATATCACCTCCAGAAATTCAAGAAGAACACCAATTCCTACCTTATGTCCCTTGGTTCTCACGATGTTTTCTGAACATTACAGGATATCCCTTTTCGTGGAAACCACAACATACAAAAAATTGTTTGTACACCAGAACTAAGTGTTTGGGATCACACGTTAAAAGGTAAGGCCCCCGTCATTCCTTGCTCGCACAAGTCTTTCGAAGACTTCTGAGGGTTGCTCGTAAGGGGGCAACCGAATGACGGATAGAACAATTTTAGAACAATTTTAGAATCATGCCGCACTTCACCCAAAGAATTCCAAGGAAGTCCAAGGAAATTCAAGGAAATCCAAGGAAATGCAAGGAATTTCAAGGAAATCCGAGGAATTCCAAGGTTTTTTAGTTGTTAGGTTCCGTTATTGTCGCTGGAAAAGTTACAGCAAACTTCTTTCGCTGTCATAATGACGAAATCACGCAACTTGTGGGATTTTTCATACACGAATTAAATTGTCATGATAATAACTCATTAACAAACTTCTCCGATCTTCCTATCCTAATCCTGAAGTGATTCTTTTTTTTTAATATCAGCCTGTTTTATTAATTACTTATGCTAGATTATGTTTCATAATAAAACGAATTGAAATGAATACCTACCTATTAAGTATACCATTTTATAAATTGAAATAAATATCCCTGTAGGAGAGCCATTCCTTGCGGGGGCAGATAAAACGTTCAAGAACCCAAATCGCCCGAACTATACCTATATCTACATATCCTCATCGTCCCATTTCCTGTATATCTCTTCCCATAAATCCGGGCTCCTTCCCAAATATATTTCTCTGACGTTTTTGTCGCCAGTATGAAGAGGGCAATAAATTTTTGACGTATGGTTCGCAGGGATTATGCTTTATAGTTTATTTTTTAAAAAGTTCCTATCTGCTTCCGGTAGGAATATAGACCAGGCGATAGAAGTCGATTGAAGAATTGAAAAACCTCACATCACCTTATCTTAGCATTCTCGAATAAAGTTGGAGAATATACGAAAGTTTTCAATCTCGGCAAATTTACACCAATTTGAAACAATAGGATAGTTGGCAAATAAATATTCTTGAATAAAGTGTGGAGAAAATGCGAAAGTTTTCAATCTAATGAAATTTATACAAATTTGTAACAATATACAGGGTGATCCATGTTTAAAAGTACAAACTGAAATGGGTGATAGATCTCATCATTTTAATCGTAATAGTTTCTATAAATATGTGTCCTATCTCGATCAGTAGCGGAGCTACAAGGGGGCAAAATTTCATCATTTTTTTCAACAATTGAAATATCTCGCTCACTTCTAGAAATATCAATTCGAAATCGGATGTAGTCAATACTTTCTAGAGGATCATCATTTGAAGCATTTTGAAGATTTTCAAAATCTACAGGGTGATACGTTTTTGGAGGTAGAAGTTCCCTCCCCCCCCCCCAAACATTTTCATAGTATGCCTTTGACATCTCTCAGGTACCAAATATGGTATGAATCGTTCAATTTGAAGGCTCTTTCTGTTCCTCAATTCTTTTCTAGAAACTCTCTAGGAATGTTTTCGAGATTAATAAGCATATCCGTTCTATAACATGTTGATTTTACCCGATTTTGACTGTTTCGTTTGAATTTTATTCTTGGCCAAAATTCGTTGAGAATGCAATGCAATGTACTAAAATTTCAAGGTTCTTAGGCATGTGTCCAATCTGGATCAGTATAGCAGGGATACAGAGGGTAGAAGGTCAGGTTGCTTTTAACCGACCAATAAACACTACGACGCGGAAAATGCATGTTAAACCACAGAAATTGAAAAATAATATAGCATTCGATCTGTCATGGAAAATGTACGTTCCACAAAGGACAAGGTAATGAATACCTAAGCCCACATGTGAATTATGGTAATTTACCACCATTCATCAGGTAAATGTAGCTTTATCAGTCCACAATACATATATTTATTTTGTACTATTTGTTATTGTCAATATTTTTAACGAATCTTTTCCCAGAATAACATCCAATAGAAAAAATATTAGATTAAATTAACATAATTTAGAACGGATTATTTCTCGGAAAAAAATGAGAGGCAAAAAAGCCTCCAAATTGAACGATAATAGTACCTTTTGAAAACGGACCCTCTTATGACGTTGAAACCTCATCTCGCCATAGTTAAAAGAAAATACCAAACGCCCGACGGAGACTGAGGCAACTGATATATTAATTCTTTCAACTGTGATCTCGCGCTAATTCACTCTGTCAGAAATCATGTATCATTCATCTCTGATGTCTGGAATAGTCTTGTTTCAGTATAAGG
This sequence comes from Phaedon cochleariae, assembly GCA_918026855.4. Lineage (NCBI taxonomy): Eukaryota > Metazoa > Arthropoda > Insecta > Coleoptera > Chrysomelidae > Phaedon > Phaedon cochleariae. Next base: position 4,312,315 of record OU896709.1, on the reverse strand, counting down.
GTTTTGACGTCACATCATCGCCTCGTTTACCGGTCCAAAAAATCGGGGATTTCAATTTTTTTATAAAACGTAGGGAGCTCACAGCAAGAAACGGTTTGCGGTGGTGAGCTAGTTCGGTTGAGTTCTATCGAATTATATTTTCCAAAGCGATTTTTCAACTCACGAACATCGGAAACACCGGAGTGACCGGAACGTTGAATTCCAGGTTGAATTTTTCAACCGCATTTAGTTCTATATTTAATTGAAAAGTATTCAATTGTATACTGAAAAAAATAGTTGACTGGGCTAATATGCGAACGATATGAGAAATGACTCTGGTAAATACGTTTTTAGATTCGGTTTTGTCGAAAAAGATATGTCGTTGTATATTATCCGGGTGTATATACGTTCCCGAATATATAAAATATTGTGGGACTTGTGGAGGGAAGCGACATTCAAATATTCATGTTTTTTGTGAACGGTTTCGGGTAGATATCCCGCGCTGCTTTCGATGACATTGTTTATGTAAAGTTGGCTGTGAAAAAACGATACCATCGGGAATAGGAAGCACGTGTGTCTGTTGAGTACGTGATTGAGAAGCGTGAGTTTCGTTTATTCGAATTTTCATTTCGATTTGAACAAAATTCGCATCGTGTTTGCATTTTTTAATATTTGACTCTCAATCTGGAGCATCTGGAGCATTCATAATATGTATTTTTCAGTGATCTGGACTCCTTGCTTCACAATCCTTGTTAGTATGCGGGGTCGTAGTCTAGATTGTGGACAGTTTTGAGAATTCGGATCATTAATTTTCTAGCACTTCTTAATATATGTTTTTTTCTATAAGAACTTTGTTTTGTTCATTTAAAGTACGCCTCAACATGTTTCAATCCAACTTTCAAAACCCCACGTTTTTTAAACGACCCGCGAGAAACGCGTTGTCAACGTTCTAATTATCGATCTGACAGGAGTACCTACCATGATACATCGAATAAAATATAACGAACAAATGTTGAAAATCAACTAATTTCCTCCATACAAAAGGTACACTCGTGTTCAGCGAATATGTCGCCGTTGGACGATATACAGTGTGTCCCAGCTGAAACTTGTCACCCCCATGATCACCGAAATCGTTGAATAAATTGAAAATCGCTCTAGCAGGTCGATTTCAACTCGGCGGGGAACACATTTTTCTGCAATTATTATATTCCAAAGTATAAACCTTGAAGCGTTACGGGCATCATCTCTCGATTTTCAAATGGAACACCCTGTATTTAATTGCATCTATAGATTTTCTCTGAAGAGATGATTTCATCAATGCATCACACTCGGGATCTAGCGGAAATGATTTACAGAGATAGGCTGTTGAAAATCGATATTTTTCAATTTTAGGATTGTTTTATTTCGAAACGATCCATTATCGGTCTAAACGGCTTTCATAACCTTTCCTCAACTTTTGATTTACTATCAGAACTCAGAATCTTGAACCACCCTGTATTTGTTTCAATTTGTTCCAATTAAATGTCTGTAGATAGTAAATCAAAAGTTAAGATAGGCTCTGGAATTCATTGCCTGTGGAAGTATTCCCAACAACATATGATCTCCAGAAGTTCAAAAAGAATTCCAATACCTACCTCCTGTCCCTATCCTACCTAGGAACGCACGATGTTCTTTGAACATTATAGGGATTTCCTTTCGTGCGCTCCAAGCGATATAAAAAAAGAAAGAAAACCGTTTTGACCGATATTGTATAGTTTCGATACAAAAAAATCTTTCTTGCTAGACCTCCAAGTGTGATGTATTGATGAAATCAGCTCTTCAGGGAGAATCTAAAGATGCAATGAAATACAGGGTGTTCTATTCGGAAATCGAAAGTTGATGCCCGTTACGCTTCAAGGTTTCAACTTTGAGATATGATAATTACAGAAAAATGTTTCCCTCGCCAAATTGAAATCGACCTGTCCGAGCAATTTCAAATTTGTTCAATGACATCGGAGATTAACTGGGTGACAAGTCCTACCTGGACCACCTTGTATATGTAGCTTATTCCATCACAAATTCAACCATAATTTTGCATTATTATTTTCGATTTCCATTTTTTATAAAATAATGAAACTAGTATTTATTCTCTCAAAGTGTACCAATAAATATATCGTGAAGTGTTCAACTGGTCTTTGAAACACTTGCCCTATTTCGAGCGTACTTTGAAGACCTCAATACAACCTTAATATAAATATAGTCAATATTAATTAATATCTATCATTAAGAGTCTTGTGAATTGTATCTTTAGATAACAGAAATGATAATAATCTATGGACAAAAAATTGCAAAGCTGAAAATATATGCTGTGAACAATGTTGCGAGCTTATTATACAATAGACGTTGCGAGCGAGTTTCCGAGTCACTTTGTTATTTATATTGGTAAGGAAGATACGATCTACGATCTACATACTTCAAGATCATTCATGGTTTAATTGTCATTGCTTATCGTATATGAAATGAATCTATCAAGGTTCTCCAGAACCTATCAGCGCAATATTCACTTTTCAATAACGTCAGAATAGCTCATCAGCGAATGAACATTGACGGTCCTAGTCCGAATCCCTTTTGCTAATCTGATCGGATCACCGGTATCAGACTAATTTAACGCAATTCCTATGCACGTATGTCGTACGGTTCCAAAGTAATTCGCTCCAGAGCCCCTGCCCCAATCGCCCCCACCCAGGGCTCTATTGTAATTAACTCTGTTAATATACGTTCTCCGGGAACAGACCACCGGTTGAAATATGCGCGAGCACGGCTGGAATTCTGATGAACGGTTCAGAGAAGCTCTGGATAACAGGCCGATAACAGGGGGAGAGAGAAGAAACAATTAGGGGCAGTTTTTCTTATTTTTTTTTTCATGAAATGGATGATTGCACGGGGGAAACAGAAAGGAAAAACATACGTCCTCGTTTCTATTAATGTGAATATTAGTATTTTGTCCATCATGGTAACCACCGTTTTCCCCTTTGTTTATATCTAGCTAAAATTCTGACGCATATTTGAAAAAAAATAACTTGCGTGAAATATTCGCAATTATATCTGAATCTAATGATACCTTATAGCCGAGCTTATAACTGATGTTTCATTTGTCATCAGAGTACCTAATTTATTTTTCGATCTAGAGAGCCATGAACTCCCTAAAATTATTCCAGATGATCAAAATAATGCTGTACTATCGCATTTTTCATCAAAATGATATAAAGTGATATTGTGGTTCAAAATACGTGCCAAAAATAGTAGATTGTTTGATTAGGATCAGAAGTGACACTTTGTTTGACAAGCGAATTTTGCATTTGCGAGGCGAGCGTCCAGCGAAGCCAAGAGAAAGCAAAATTTGCGAGTCAAACAAAGCAAGATTTGATTCGAATGACACATGCTATTTTTTCTGCAACCGAAAGAATGAACTAAAATGAATATGTGATGTAATCACCAATGTGACTCACTTGACAGATTATTATAATACCTATATTATAATGATATACGTAAGTAGATAGAAGCAAGACCTCAGACCTCAGACTACTTTACATTAGAATATTGGTGGACGATGACTTCACTTTGTTACAATTATTGACATGCATTATCAGATACAATACAGACAGGAATGCAATACGTGGATGCCGTGCCATATGTGTGCAATGCAACAAATAATCCGTGTGGTGAAAATATTCTACCTGCATTTACAGATCAGGTTTATTCAATTCTCAAGAATATTCGAATTGATGTTCCAATATGAATACAACCACAGAGTGTCACATTTTTGTATTCTATTGAATCGATAAATTCATTTGGACCAGGTGTCTGCCCTAATAGCAAATACCGCGCCAGTGCCAGGTATAGGAAAAAGAAGTGGAAAATGTTAGGTTAGTGAGCATATCAACAATAATAATAGCGATTGATTATTTCTCTCCATATTCCACTGTTCGGCTCGGTAATCAAAAAATGAAGCTCAACAATATCGTTGTGTGAGACAAAAAAGTATTGCTGGCCGTGATTATTCAAAAAAAAGTTATCCAATCAATCAGATCCCGAGAATAAATGAAATACATAGATCAAGCAAGTAAGTGAATCTTGAAAGCTGATCCAAACAAAAATACTTAACTTAACCATAACAGTGTTATTTATTCTTCAATTTTCAATGAACAGCTTATAGCTCAGGTGTTTCAATAATGTACATTGTGAAAATATGATGAACAATGTTAGATCTAATTTTTATTAACAGTAAAAAAGTCGTGCGAGCGCATCGATCAATGTTATGAGAATTATATAATTGCAGTCTATTCATAAGAAAATGAAATTAAGTATATCCAGCGTACATACAAAGCTGGTATATCTGAGTAAAAAAAAAGAATTTACAATTTATACAATTATCTACTCCACTTTCAGATATCATGGATTTCTACTACAAATACAAATTACTACTATCCTATCAACAATGAAGTTCGGATCGGTCTGAACCAATCTATTCGAATCGCCCAAGCATAAGTGTGTTTTCCTGTATTCGTAGAATGGCGATTGAGAACCATATTATAAGGTGAATTTTTTGCATTCGCGTATATTTCAGAAACAGTAGTATTGTGCTGCGTTTTAGTAGAACGAATACATACCTATCTGACAAGACGGGATGGGATGTCAAATTATTACACCATCTTACTGTCATTGTTAATAGTGTAATGATATTCATCTTAAAAAGGCTATAGAACATCATCAGGAAAGCAAGGATACAACAATCACCCACAAACACGCGTCCCTGTTCACTCTCGAACATCCCAATGATTCTTACATGTACCAGCGAACACCCAATATGTGTCACAGCCACACATAACCTGACAGAAGAATCTGGAATCATCTCGAAACAATCGATGGAACAATTAGAGAGACAGAGAGATATTGTTCTAGAAGCTTCTAGAACAAAAGAAGGGTATGGAAGATCATTCGAGAACGTTCGAGAAGCAACGCCTGCTAAGGGATCTGATATATAAGGACGGTCGGACAACTGCCGTCAGTCAGTCAATCAGCGAGTATCGCAGAGACAGGCATATACCGCGTGATATAAATCATAAATAGTAGTTTAAAGTTTGATATAAATTGGTGTTTCTTAAGTTCAAATGAATCAGTTCGAAAATAAATTGTGTCGTATTCGCTTCTGCACCAGAATAACGTTACAATATTATTAATCAATTCATCACAATAATGCTGAAAATCGACTTAGCAATGCATGAATGTAGATATATTTTATTATACCAATATCTCATATTCTGGTGACATAATAATTATTTTCCACGACATATTTATTCTTGCAATTCATTTCTTTTTCGTTCCAATCATCCTTTCGGCTCGTAATCTTCCATGACGAGTCTTCCTTCCCAGGCGCCTCTGTGTTTGTTCTCGCTTGACGTTCGATCCGGGGATGATGAGACGCCGATGCGGGACGCATCACCTAACGACGCCGATAGCGTCTCGACGCTTCTCGAGGCGCCGGTCGTCTCCGTTGCAAATCATCGCGAGACCACTAAAGAGCTGGGAAAAAGGAATATGAAAAGATTCTCGAGGAGAATGCAAGAGTTTTTGTTGTGTTTCAGGAAGAGATCCTGCTGTAGAATTTTCATCTAACTAAACTGCTGACCATTTGAACTGGAACAAGCACATTTTTGGACTAAATTCAACATTGAATATTTTTGCGATAACTGCACATTTTCGAATGCGGTTTTCTTCATTTTGGAGAAACATATATTGAGTATATACAGGGTGATTCATGAGGAGACTCACACAGCCAAATGGTCAATATAGGGGAAATCAAGACGAGTTGATGTATCTATCTATTATAAAAACATTTTTCGACCCACCATGACGAAGATGTGAAATGGCCATGTTACTTAGATGGCCCATATTTCAGAAATGATTCGTGATAATTTGCTGAAATCTGGCAGCAACGTTCCTCTTCTGAAACTATTCAGGATGACATATTATGAAAAAAATCCAGATCCGGACTTCAAAAATAATCATTTTTTATTTTTATGTCGATAAGGTTTTTGTGATCACTTTTCTCGAAAATTTCAGATTCAGAAAAATCACACAAAATGCCATAAGAACTGCACTCCAATTTTCATGGCACACTCTGATTTGTTCAATAAAAAAAAATGAAACAAAATCGTTCGAATGGGTTTTCCATTTTGACCTAGCTGATAACTCTTGACATTCAACTGGGTTCATGTAAATTGATTGTTTTTATATTTTTGTTAGATAGAAATCGTCAGAAGAATATTTTTTTAGAAAACAAAAAGTGATTTTTTATCGAAATTCTAGATATATATTATTCGTGACTTTGTTTCATGGATTTTAATTGAAGAAATAATAAATATCTAGTAGGCCCTGTTTTCCATAGTGAGATATAACCTGACGCATGAGGATTTTCATATGTCCATATATAGTTTTTGTTCTTGATACAGTTCAGCAAGTGATAAAAGGATGCATTCGCTATTTATTCAATATTATACGTATTCTTGGGTCTGGAAATCTTTTGTGGTATTAAAACATTGCAGCTTTTGAATTTTTTATCTTGTTCAACGCATTTGAAAGATGAAGTGGCATCTTGAGTGCAAGATTACCAGTAGTTACCTATCAACAAACGCCACGTCACATCATGAAATTAAAACAGGGCCTACTTCATAACAAATTTGTAATAAAAAGTCACAACTAATCATATCTATCTAGAATTTTTATCAAAAACTAACATTTCAAATTATCATTACATCAGAACTATTCTCTTCTGTCAATTTCTATCCAACTAAAATGTACATAGAAATCAATTTACATAAACCCAGTTGAAAGTCAAGAGTTATCAGCTGGGTGAAAATTGAAAATTCATTCGCACGTTTTTTTCTATATTTTCTCATTGAATCGGTCAAAGTTTGCAAATTGAAGAGCCGCTCTCATGGCATTTTGTCTGATCTTTCTAAATCTAATAAAATTTCTCGAGGAAAGTGATGACAAAGTGAACTTTTTTGACATGTCGAAATAGTTCAGTTTCATTTTGTATTGTTATAACAATAGAAAATGAAATTTTCCTCAATTCTGGTTCTGTATTTTTTTTGCCATCTTAAATAAGTTATTCATGATAATTTCACTCTTCGTTATATAAACATCAACTCCTCGTTAATTTCCCTTATTCATCATTTGGCAATGTGAGTCTTCTCATGAATCACCCTGTATATGCCTACTAGACCTTTGATGAAAATACATGGTGACTCAAGGTTATACAGGGTGACAAACACACAAACAAATTTGATGAACTATTTTCGGAATTCTCATCAATCTTATACTTATATGTAGGTAATCTTTTTCATTGCAGCGCTGTTTCTAGAGATTTTCTCTTGGATGGGTTGTTGCATTGTTTCATTATGAAGTTTTTCATCAATACACAGATTGGGTTGTTTTGCAAATAAAATACAAGACCCAGCACGAGTGAATGAATAAAGTGATTCGATGGAATTAGTATTCAAAGACACTTCAGGGGCTTACAAATTCTTGTGATCCATCGACTACGACTTCTAACTCATCATTGGAATGCCGCTCATTGTGGAATATACCCGGTGAAACACAATATACTGCCTGCTCATTTCTTTTGAATATAAATTATCAAGAAGTTGATGGGTTTCGTGAAATCATCATTGATTATAATAGCATTCTTGTACACTTGATCAATTTTCTGATCCATACAATATGTAGTAGGGATTATCCTAAAACTCCCTTGGAAGATGATTCAATCTCTGAAAATTCATGGAATTTTTTAAGGCTGTACTTCGTTTTGAATGCAAAACCACTCGGTATAGTGAATATAACGGCCACTCAAACCTCAACATAATAATATGCAGTAAAAATTCAATATCGATATCGTGAAACCTCTTATACATTTCGCAGCTTGTTCGCTCGTCGACGAAGAAAAAGTTTGCCACATAGGGGTTGATGCAACCCCATTATGCAAATCCGAATTCGTGATCGGTATACTGTTACAATAATCGTACAGTATGTGCTCTGAGCCAAGATATTTTCCTTTGATACGATGATAAAAACGAATATTATAAACGTAATTTCTTCCAACTAGAAACAGTGTTTTCGAAATGAAATGTGTCCATCATTGGTCATTTCATTATTTCTGAAGATACAATAGTTTTAACGATTTTTAAGATAGGAGAATGATGAAAAAATACTTGAGCCTCAAGATTTTGACTACAATTACTTCAAATGAAAACCCATATATTTTCTCGTTAGAACTTGCAGTTTCATGCGGCACTCAAAGAAATTAATGGGTGAATCAACAAAAGAGAGCATATGAAAATAAGCCTTTCTAGTCAAATTATTATATCAACCAGCGAGTCATAGTTGAATATTTCGAGTCACCATATAAATTGAATTGTTGTTTTGATCAAGACAATTCGTTATCAACCAGTTCTTAGTTTCACAACAAAGAGAGTGGTGTGTTAACCATTATTTTTGTGAGGGTTATTTCTGTCCCTATACTTATATCGACTATTTTTCATGTTCTTGTTCTACTGAATTGTATAAAAATAATTCATTTCTGTAAACATAGAATACAAAATACAGATTCCGAATGAGAAACTTCATTCATCACATCAAATTTTTGGCATGTATAGTTTGTAACAAATAAAAACATTTTCTTAGTGTATCTACTTCTTCAACACAAGTAAAATTGTGGAAAACTTCTTTCCTCTTCATGTAAGTTGGAGAAGTCCATCCAACCTATGAAAAATATATCTACATTATATTTTTTACCATAAAATTGTCTCATCTTTGCCAGAACAAATCCATCTGAGTGTTGAATGGTGGCCAACTTTGCAAAAAAATAATTCTCTTCATTTGTAATTTCTTGTCTCCGTAATTTGAATGTACTCTTCCATTCATTTTCTGTCACTCAATGGACTGTTATTTAATTGCCTCCATAGTTTATCATCTTCTTCCTGCAAGAAATTTGTGGAATCGAAATATGAATGTAATATTGAATTCATGAATGATACTCTTCACATAATTTCCATCATCTGATGATTTTTTTCCATCATGATCAATTGGGGAGAGTACATCAGTGGTACTCCTGGATGGGGACGAGAGAATTCGAAATTTTCTCAATCCGTTTTATGGTTCTGGTATTTGTCATATACAACCTTCCTGGGGATATTTCTACTTCTTTTGTAGTTAATGATCTAAAAATTGAAGACAGTCCTGAGAAAAGAGTCAAAATTTTGATTTGGTATGAATATTCGAGCTTTAGCATTAATTTCATACAGTGTGTTGAATCATCACCAAATTTAGTAATAAATTACAACTCGACGATATTGACTACACTGATTACGTATTATCGATTCACCAAAATCACTTCATCGCAGAATAGGTATAATGTAAATTGAAAATATCAAAATAATATAAAGGCACAAGACAAAGAACCAAATAAGACGCCAGCAACAAAATCGCGTGTGGTCGCTGTCGCCCTGCAAATACCAATGGAAGGAACACAAGCTGATTGTCAACCCTTCAAAGAAGGATATATGTAATTACTAAATATTTTAGGAATATATCTGTTGGTTAATTCTATCTCACTGTTCGTTTGTCTACCAACTATGACAGTGAATTAGCCGTGATTATACAATAGCTATACAACATAATATAGCTGGAATAATATCTTTAGTTTGATTTGAAATTGTTATTATATAGGTTGATTATAACTTCCTGTTCGTTTGTCTACCAACTATAACAGGGAGCGAGCTATTATAATATTTCAAATACAGATATAATGTTGTTGAAATACTATATTCTTAGTTTGATTTGACCATTTTTCACAAAAATATTATCTGAGCCAACAAAGGTATAGTCAAAAATACTGATAGTTTGGTGATTTGACTAATTCTACTACTTTAAAAAACAATTCTCTTCGACACAAAGACAATTTATATCAAATTTCTTTCTTCCCTACCTTCGTATTACGAAAATATTGAACACGTTTTATGTATTGAATATAGTCACGAATAGTTTAGAATCAAACTAACTCATTCGTGGAATCTAGTTTGTCATTCGTTAAAACTAATTGAAGTAAGCATGCCGTCGAAACTTTTTCCCAAAAACCTTGGATTTGCTCAATTTGAAAAACCCAGTACCTCGCAACTGAAATGTCTAGACAATGGAAAGTTGTTTTGATATTGAAGAAACTGCGAAATTGGTCGTTCGTCACCAATTTTTGCCGCATACTATAAACTGAAATAATTGACGAATACCTCACCTCTGAAACCACCCTGCATATAGTGTGAATGCCCTCAGGATGGCGAAATCGTTTTTAGAGCTAAAACCGCAGTCACGAGTCGTTCAATGCCGGTCGAACACCGGCTGCGAAAAATTGCTAACCGAAAATTCATACAATCGTATCGAGATTTCACTATATTGGCCGTTTCTATTCGATGATATACCACTTCTGTTCTAATGTTCTCACAGGGCCGAAATAAAAGAGTATGGATGATTCGTATGATGATTCTCTGAAAATGTGGTGTCAGGTGTGGGATTTTTCGTCATATCCTGAAATTGGCGAGAAATAATTTGTTGACTGATAGAGTTATTCAGATAGAATCGATAGAATTATTTAATAAAAAACACACCACCTGCATATCACAGGACTTTTATTATAATATTTTATCGTGAACTATAACGAGCAATCATTATCTCACAAATGAATGATATTCACCGCTAACTCTGTTGTTTATTGAATCTGATAGTCGTTCATTAACAGAATTTGTTGAAAACATTATTATACAGGGTGTTCCTAAACATCATGTACATCCGAAAGGGGGTAATTCCTCAGCTCATTTTAAGACTAAAAGTTCATATAAACATTGGTCCGCAAACGCTTTGTTACCGATCTACGGGGTGTTGAAATTTCAAGATTTTTTTTGTTTTTTCTTTATAGATCCTGCAGTTTTTGAGATATGTGGCTCAAATTTGAAACATAGATTATGTTATAGGGCTTACATCGATGGACATCTCAAATGTTTGTGAGAATCTATAGGGTGATAATTTTTTTTGGGTCATGCCCCCTTTTCTCCCCCTGAACTTTTTTGCGGTGCGCCGTTGATAAATTATAATATACAAAATGAATTTTTTCATTCATTTACAAACTTTTTTGTGTCTTGTAGTTTTTCCGTATCTAAAACCGTTGTCGAGAAAAAATGGAAATAGCAATTTGTGTATTTCGAGCGCAAAGTAATTGATTGTCGCTCGACAAAGAGAGTTACCGTGCAACGCGAAGCGGAGCGCGGTAATCTTTGGAGAGCAACAATGACACTTTGTGCTTGAAATACACACATTATTTTTTCTACAAACGCATCTTTCAGACAAAAAAAGATCGACACTTCATTCAAATAGGCACATAATATTATAATAGTATGAGAAAATGAATACTCAGTAGAAATTCGTAATGTATAAGCTATCCAAGTATCCAATAATTCAAATCTCAAACAGAAGAAAAAAGTGAAATCATTGCTTTAAAAAAATCCGATGCCGGGATCTGTTCCCGGGACCTGGATTTAAACCGACCAACGATAAGCTTAGCTCCAACGCAGATTCTCAGATGGCTATGAGTGTATTGTCTATACTTTCCATCATGAAAGAATAGATTTGTTTTCAAACAAATGCAGTGGAGAGCGAGCGTTTTTTGACAGTTCGTATGTGGAGTCGTTAGGTGTCTTTACATGTGTTTAAATTGTTAATTGTAAGGTGTAAATTTGTTATAAATACTCGTTATAGCCTCGTAACAATGCCAAATTATTCAAATGGCGATATGGCTGATATGCATTTTATTTATGGCCTTGCGAATGGAAATGCAAGAGAAGCCAGACGTCTATACATGGAGCGTTATCCCAATAGAATAATACCTGATCAACGAATATTCTCAGATATTCATAGGCGTCTTGCAGAAACTGGAACATTTAATAAAAACACTAATGATGGAGGTAAACCACGTACCGTTAGAACACCACAGATCGAAGAAGCTGTTCTACATGAAATAGAAGAACAGCCAGACACTAGCACCAGAAAAATCGCTAAAAATTTAAATATCAGTCACCAAGTTGTTTGGCGTATATTGCGTGAATCTCTACTATATCCATATCACATTCAAAGGGTGCAAGCGCTCCTTCCTCGAGATTTCCCTTCAAGAGTTAATTTCTGCCAGTGGTACCTTAATAGGATAGCAGTAAACCCCAATTTTGACTGTAAAATCCTTTTTACCGACGAAGCCAATTTTTCCAGGAATCAAATTATAAATTTTCATAACAACCACATATGGGCCGAAGAAAATCCACATGGAATTGTCGAAACTCATTTTCAAGAGCAGTTCTCATTGAATGTATGGGGTGGTATAGTTGGGGATCATTTGATTGGTCCTTTCTTTTTGCCTGGTCGGCTTACTGGAAACTCATACAGGCATTTTTTGCAATACGAATTACCTTTATTACTTGAAGGCTTACCTCTTTTGCTCAGACATCAAATGTGGTATATGCACGATGGCGCACCAGCACATTTTTCTGTTTTGGCTCGGCAATATTTATGGCCCCCTAGGTCCCCTGATTTAAATAGCCTAGATTTTTTTCTATGGGGGCATCTCAAATCTCTCGTGTATACAACACCAATAAATACCATCGATGACTTACGAAATCGAATATTAAATGCATTTGAAACTGTAAGAAATACTCCGGGGGTGTTTGGCAGAGTACGGGCATCAATGAGAAGAAGAGCGGACGCATGTATAAGGATTGGAGGAGGTCACTTTCAACAATTGTTATAACGTTATTTCCTTGTTATGTCTTTTATTTGGATGTTTTGTATAATAAATCGTTATTGCAAAAAAAAGCCTTTAGCAAACAGCGGCGAACAAAATAATTTTAGCGAATTACAAAAAAATTTCAATTTTTTTTTTCTCGATAACGGTCTTAGATACGAAAAAACTACAGGATACAAAAAAGTTTGTAAACAAACCAAAAAATTCAATTTGTACCTTAGAATTTACCAACAGCGCACCGCAAAAAAGTTCAGGGGGAGAAAAGGGGGCATGACCCATAAAAAAATATCACCCTGTAGATTCTCACAAACATTTGAGTTGTCCATCGATGTAAGCCCCATAACGTAATTTATGTTTCAAATTTGAACCACATATCTCAAAAACTGCAGGATCTATAAAGAAAAAACAAAAAAAATCTTGAAATTTCAACACCCCGTAGATCGGTAACAAAGCGTTTGCGGACCAATGTTTATATGAACTTTTAGTCTTAAAATGGTCTGAGGAATTACCTCCTTTCGGATGTACATGATGTTTAGGAACACCCTGTATATTCGTTGAACTGCAATGCCGTTTTGTTTGTACAATTTCAATTTTCTAATTGGTTGGTCATGTTTTGTACAAACATCCATTGGAATGAATCAAAATTATTCTTTCTGTTCGTGTTCATTGCATTTTCAAATTTCTATTACTCCTTCACAACTTGTGATTACCTGGACTTTTGTTGTAGGATTGATAACAGAAATGTTTTTAGATTGTCTACTATATACAGGGTGTCCGGAAATTATGCGCTAAAAATCAAGGGGATGATTCTGCATGAGAGAACATAAAATTCATTTCATATATTATGTGGGTCCGGCAATGCATAGTTTTCAAGATACAATGTGTTGAACTTTTTATGAATATATCAAATATCCTTTCACCGATTCTCTTGAAATTCAGGAATGCTATTATTTGTCGTAAGGGGCTGATTTAGTCATAGCTCAATTGGAATTGTGAAATCCAGTGGCGTCCCGGAGGCACCCTACCGAATATTTTTGTCAATAAAACGTGCGTCACTGATTTTTTTTGAATTCTTCATCTCTATATCCTATTGACCACCTGAAAATACAAGATTTTGGTTTCTTGAATTCTCGATTGAATTGTTCTGATATTTTGCTTCGTTTCCCTGGAAAAAAAGAAATGCCAATTTATTGTATCAATTTGTGCAAAACATTCCTCCAAAAACTTAAAACATAGAATAAGAATGAAGATTCATTTTCTTCAACTATTTTATAATACATGTTTGACACACTTTGTATTATTGAAAACTACGCTTTCTTGGACCGAGAATACAAAGTCAAACATGTATCATAATAGTTATTTATGTAATAAGGATCATAAAGACGATCATTATGGTACAAGTCGTGAATGTCATCGGGCGAGGCGTAGGCGAGTCCGATAACACGGCGTGTGCCATAATGATTGTTTATGATTCGTATTACATACAAAATTTTATCTGATGGCATTTATATCAATACATTTTCGAAAAATTAAAGACTGCATTTTCGACATGTCACAATGACAACTATTTTTAAAGGAGTAAGTATTGTGTAGTTTCAAATATTAGTAGGTGAGTGAGCTGTGCTTTGCCATTATATTAATATTACAAATTGTAGTAATTGTTCTTTTACCATTTATAATAAATAGTTTTGTACATAGTTATGCATTTTGAATAAACTTTTTTGATCAAACCATTACATGTTTTCCTTATAGAATTTCATTATGGTACTTAGTACCATAATGAGCTTCCTTATGTCATCAAAATTGAGTGACATAACGTTGTCATTATGACATGCTATCAGATAAAATATTTGAGGAAAATGAATCTTCATTCTTATTCTATCTCTATAAACATGGATCATTTATTTTCACCCCAGTTTTTTGAGAAATGTCTTGGCGAACATTTATGCAATACATTGGTACCTATCTATTTTTTTCCATGGAAATGAAGCAAATTATCAAAACAATTCAGGACACCAAAATGTTGTATTTCAATTTGGTCAATATAAATAATTCAAAAAAATCAGTGGCGCACATTTCATTGACAATTGACAATATTCGGTAGGTTCATAATTCCAATTGAATTATGACTATATCAGCCCCTCATGACAAAAAATATCATTGCCAAATTTCAAGAAAATCTGTGGAAGGACATTTCAGAAAAATTCACAAAAAACAGTTTTTTTTCAAGTTATAAAATGAATATCTTATTTTATCATGTAGAATCACCCCCTTGAATTTTTGCGACACCCTGTATAGTAACATGTATGTAGGAGTGAGGAAAATTAGCAGGATAGGTGTATAGCATTACATTAAATGAGATGTGAATAATACCTGCATAGAGATATTGAAAATATGGATTTTTGTGGATGACTTAAATCTTAATTATTTGGTGGGATTATTCAGCGAGTTCGCCATAATCTACGATTCCATCGTAAGGAATTTTCGTTACGTCAGAAGATTCAGATCCGAATCTCTATTTGAACAGGACAGTCGAAAACCACTTGTAAATAGCAGGGAGAGAGCAGAAATAGCGACCATGGCAAAGTGTCATCTTCGCAAGTCAAATAAAGATAACATCTGTTGATAATTGAAGCGGTAGAAAGGGATCTGAATGGAACCCTGAATGTTTGTCGAGAAGGGAGAAACGAAATACTGTTTATTCGAATTCTATTCCAAGGAAATTTCAATGGTGTAGTTTTTTGATTATGTTTGATGACACATAGTCAAGTCTCTTATACAAAGTGTCCATTAATTCAGGGTCAGAACTCAGGTGCAAATAATACTGATATTTCGGATAATACTTTTCTCCATCACTAGCCATAGAACCTACCATTATTAATTTGCTTCTTTTCTAGGCGTGAAGTGTGTTTTTTCTACAAAGGTAGTTTTCGTAATTTTATATACTTTGAATACATAGCTACCTCTGTTATAACAATTGACTCGAATCCACTGTTCTGATGCGAGATTTGCAGGAATAGCACTCGAACCTAGGTGTTTATCAATAACGACTTGTCATATGCTGTCGTCCTAGATTTTAATTCGAATTGAAGAGAAGTGCTTTCATAGTTACAATAGGTTCATATTTTAGTTTCCCAGAACTATAATGTTTGAAATATATTGCTAGTGGTGAAAAAAATTCTAATATACACCTTGATGGTATAGTATAGTATATTATACACCTAGGGTGAGAAGGAAGCTATTTATTATAAAGCAAGCACGTGCGAGCTATAAAATAGCATTCTCAGTCAAGGTCTATATATTTTTTCCACTACTAACACTGGTAACATCAGAATATGAACATCTTTTATTAATTCAGATTTCAATTCCCACTGAAGGAGCAATGCCACTCACCAACAGCATTGTTCAGCATGGCATGGTTCAGCATATTGCTAAAATTTTGATGAATCAAGAATAGCATATGAGTTCAGTTGTCAAACAAACTAAAAGGAAGAAATTAGACTTAACTGTCACAAAATGAACGCTGTATGAAGTTAGAAAGGATACTCTAAATGTCGCAAGTAACCAAGTATAGATATTGAAAATACAGTATTCATCAAAATGTTGAAAAGGAATATTCTCAGATGAATTATGGACATACAAAAATGGATATATATTTATATGAAGCAATACATTGAGAATTGAACGATGGAAACTTGTGATTTTTATAGACCTCTAATCGCAGATTCGTGATAAAGTCTCAATTCAGAATTTCTTTTCACGCCCTGTATGATGATTGTAAATTTATCATACACCCAAAAGCATTCATTAAAATGTTTCGAAATATTTAAAACCTATGAACATTCATTGAATGAAGATCGCCATAGTTGAAATCTTTTTGATGCTGGGTCAAATAATGTGTCCATAACGAAAGTCATGAGTTCTTGATCTAATTCGAATTGAAAATAAAAATTTTCCATAACTTCAAAAATTGCTTTCAGCCGTAATAAAATTCGTAGTTCGAACTTTATGTGGTTTAAAACCTGTTTTAATTTTCATGAGTTGCATATAGGCATTGGTATTGTGTATGTTGCATATTATTGACCATTGTCGATCTAAATGGAAACCTAGTTAGGTAGTTAGTAGGCGAGAGCATAATATTGTCTGTTCTTTGAAAAAATAAATGAAGGCGTTCAGTAGTACAGAGACATCAATGTGAACCAAGTAAACTAAGTTATTCCTTTTTTATTCCTAACCCAAACATTTTTCATGGTCCTGTCAAGTTTGTAAATAAAAATCTGTCATGTTGAAACCCAAAAATGAAACATTATCATGAAAGATATTATCAAGTATGAAAACCATATACCTATACTTGAATGGAAGCAGGGAGATGTTTAGGCAATGCTGTATTGGGTTGACTTATGATGCAACTTGAATTAAAGTTGGAACTGTGGAAACTTCGGAAACTCATCAGTGCTTTCACACTTTTTCGACATGCAAGCCAAGCAGAAAGGTAGGGGCTGCTTATTTCCTTCTATATTTTTGATAAGTTACTATATAATTCATGAAATTCCGTTATTTGCAGTGAAAACATGTCTTTAGTTATGTAAACTATGTACACATCGGATTCACTATACTTGAAAATTTCAGGTACCTACCTACAGCGAAGAGTACCTACATGAATAGCTTTTCAGTTGAAAAACGAAAAACTATGAGTGATTCAAATAGATTGATGTGGAAGAATCGCATGAGGAATTATTATGTGAGTAATGTTTAGAAGAAATCTACCAGAAGGATGATGATGTTTGAGAACAGAATGGAAAATTTCCCATCTGAAATGAATATATAGAAGCAATAAGGTTAGACTCAATCTGTTTATTTCATCAATGTTTTATGGATATTCTGCTCCAAACTCAAAATATAAAGATGCTGGGATATTTAGAATTTTTTTTATTGGAAAATAACTTTTATATGTAGGAATGACAATACAATTATATTATTTTGATAAATTGAATATAATTATGAAGAATTATTGCAATTTTTATTCTACTAATTTGTTCTCCTCTGATACCCTGTTTATTGTTGTACAGATTTATTGACAGGTAAGTTTGAAAACATTATATATTGTACCAAAGGTAAGTATTTAGGTTAAATATATGTTTCGCTGAACAATGATTATTTTTTATAAAATCATCTTATTGAAGCCACTAACTTCACTAAATATGAGAAGATGTGTCTATAATTGCCACAAATTAAACCAAAGGAATATTTAATACTAATATGTATAACTTTTTAATTTATATTGTCAAAATTTTGAATAAACATTATTATTATTTATTATCATTCTATAATATCTGTTCAAATGCCCGTTTCCTCCTAAGATGCTTCCTCATCTTCAGGTCGTGTTCCTTAAGGAAGGAGTTTCTCTTCAGCATCATATTCCAAACTACATTGATGAGTCTGAAACTATAAAAATATTTGATATCTATTTTGTCCCCAGTTTCAATGTTCTGTACCATTCTGAAATGAATTCAATGACAATTGACTGGAACAATTTTTAGAGGTACCAAAGTCAAGTTCTTGGTAATTTTTATACTGAAACTTATAGTTCTAGTCAACTAGAAACTAATAAGCTGATTGCTACAAAATGTTTGTATAGGTAGGAACTTGTTAAATATAATTTCATTTATATATACCTTCCTTAAACAAACTTGGAACCGAACCCTCCTTCCAAAACCGATTCCAATTCTTCATTGGCAAGAAACACTTCCCTTAAAATGTTGGAAACATACAGTATCATGTTCGCTCACTTCAAAAACTCCCATTCCTGAAATATCAATGCATCAAGTTTCAAATATTATACGATTTAAGAAAAAAATTTCACCTTGCAATCCAATGAATATGGCATAAACTCATTGCTGCCTCAGGATTTGAGGCTCAAATTCACAACAGTGGGGATAGGAGAAACCAGGTCTTGATAATTTTACACCTCCACCTCCTGGAGTGTGAAGTTTTCAGATAACATTGCAAAATAACACAGTCGCACTCACAAACCAATCAACAAACTGCAATAGAAAACCAATACTAGAAGAAACAATTAGGAATAATTGTAATTTTCAAGAATACGAATTCAAAGTTCAACATATTCACAAAGACGAAATTATAAGTTAATGACAACTGTCAGAAAATAATTTTTTGATTATGACATCTCAATCTCATGAAAGAATCTTCTTCATCGCCTTTGTATCGAATATCACGTCAATGATGGAAAGCACATCTGTGGTTGATTAACATATTGGAAAAAATAGAAGAAGACAATATCAACCTAATATGGTCTACTTTGACATAAACAAATGAGCTTTTTCCATTTTCAGGATGCCAGCGCCACTTGACAGGCAGACAGATTTTGATTCAAAGAACAGACAATATTGTACCTCCTCGCGTACTAGGTCGCCTACTAGGTTTTCATTTAGATCGACAATGTTATTGACACTATTGACAGTTTAATCTAAGTTGGTAAATTTTGGTTTTATCAATTCATCATTTTTTACCTAGGCTTGAGAAGTTTCACGTCTCATGAGAGGAAATTCTTGAGTAATGGTGATTTCTCAGAGACGGCTGAAGCCTCTGGATATAATCTAGGTCCCTTGGTAATAATCATAATCTCCACTACCTTGGAGTATAAATAACTGTTCTTTCATTTGAAGATAATTTGACCTTGAAAATAAACATCTGAATTGGGTTTTTTTGCCGATAATTTATAATATAATTTATAATCGATGTTCATTTTGATTCATATGACAGACGGAAACTGGACTAGTATGTATATTATTATATTATATTGATTTGCTGATGATGAACAAACTCTTCTAGAAGAGTATGGATGCACCAGCCCTATTGAGGATAAGTTTCGGATTTTTAACTGAACATTCTTGAGACCGAGCATTTTACGATTTTCCAACAGGTTTTTCATATTTTTAGAGTTGTTGTTCCTAACCAGCGATATTGTCTATCATTTATGATTCCTGTGAGCTCTCCAGATGTTTGATAAGCTCAATGTACATTGTTCATAGTCTACTCTGTTCGTACACAGTACATACAAAGCGATGCAGATTGCGATAGCGTATAATAAATACATCGCATCTCGTAGTATACGGTAAACGCACACACAATGGACGCTCGTTGGGGTGGATTTAATCAAGTCGGCGTATGCATCGCGGCGTCCGAACCAGCCAACCACCGACCATCGTCTAATACGGCATGCAATAAACCCAGGAATGTCGACATTGTCGACCGAACATCGTTCAACGTTCAACGTCCCGTCAGCACACAACCACCCCCTATCCTAGTCCCCATAGGGGGCACACTTTCTGCACTGTTATGTGGAAAGTCTCCCCATCCCCTATTCCGATGATGATTCGGTCGGGATAGTGTACGATGGGGCAAATTTGATGGCATTTGGGATGGATTTTGGGTTTTCCTCATGGTAGTAGAGGGAAAGAAAAAGCCGGAAAAAGCTATGTTTTGGTTGAATTTCGGAGGTAATTGCACAAGTGCATCAAGCTCTTCGGTGATAATTTTGTTACAAGCATATTGATATCAAAATTGCAGCCTCTCTCCTTCAGAGTCACGCTCCTTCGCCAAAATATGAAAATGTAATGTTCCTAAATCGCATCAAATCGAGTATCAAGATTTCAAAGGCGCATTGTTCATGTCAAAATACCTTTATATTTCCAATATTTTGTTCCACAAACGCTTCTCTACAGGACGTCGAAATTTGAAGATTTCTTTTTAGTATTTTCTTCACAGCTCTTTCAGCTTTTGAGATATTCAGCGTTTTTTTCATTCATTGTGATGAAAGTTGCCCTTCTTACGTTAAAAATTTCATCAGAATATCTCAAAACCTGAAAGAGCTATGAAACTTTGTATAACGGCAACGAAACGTTCCTGGGCACAATTTATGGAATCAAAGAAGTATTATTCTGACATTGATGAAATAAACCTCTGGTGTACGCACTTCAATCCTTTCCTGTTTTATAATTCCTTGATTTTCGCCTACTTCGATGAACATAACATGGCGTGGGTGAATGTCGCTAAATTTAGTCTGGTGCCGTACCAAAATTACAGGCATCAATGTGACAATTGTGACCGAATTGTGACCAATGAAGATAGGGAATACATTTTGCGATTTAGCCGCATCAAGGTTGGTAGAACTGATGTTGATCATAAGTTCTAAGAATCACGCCATCTAACATTCGATATGTGAACCCCACGTCATCGTCTGAAATTCAATTGTTTATATCAAGAACCAGTCTGACGAAACAAATGAAGAGTGAGCGCACCAGAGGTTTATTTCATCAATATTCTGACCTGAAGATAATGCCCATGAAATATTGATACTGAAAAACCGTAGTTTCGAAATTACATAGAAATATTTTAACTGCAGATTCTAGGAACAAAAATAGCGAAAATTAGTAAGAATGTTTATGAAAGATTCCAGAAATGGCCCATTAGTGGGTTAAAGCCATTCGAGTAGCCATTTGAGGCGAGCTTGAGATTATGGTTTTTTGAAAATATTTTCGAAACCGCGTCTGTGATAAAATAATCAAAATTTGTGCATGTACCTAAATTTCACTGCTCTATTCAAAACTGTTTAAGTGTATTTCGAAATTTTGATCAAAGGCGTGAAAAATTGGAGGGGCTAGGAGCACTTTTTCCCAAACTGTTTGTTATTTAATCAATTTTTGACGTTTTAACCAGGAATTATAGGAACCCCTACAACTTGAAAATGGTACCCTTGTTTAGTTTCGATATCATTCACCGTTTTCGAGATGAATCGATTTCATTCTGCTTTTTAATTCCTAAATCAAGACTGCATGTTAAGAATAACAATGTTCCTTTCCTTAATTGGGTACTTAACATAATTATTTTCTAATTAATTCTCTTTGTTGCATTCCCGATATTTCAAACCATAACTTAAAAACCATAAGTTGTAGGGAAATTGGGAATTTTTGATTCTAGAATCTGATGCATTTGAAATTTTTCAATGAATATAATTGAGGGGTTTCCTTATATGATTTCCAAGGGCAATATGCCTCAATGCGAAATTATATCATAGGTACTATCTCAATGCACGAGTGTGAAATCGTATTTTATACAAGCGGCCATAAAAGTGTTTGAATAATAAATTCAATTTTTTTCGACGGAGCGTAGTTTGCGGTTTTTAATTGATCTATATTCTCATGGGGTTTCGATTTGTCACCCTATATGGCCCCTCTATTACTCGACACATGTTCGGCCTCAAATATATCTCGTATATTTGTAACGAACATTTCAGATAGAAATTCGAATTCGGATGCACGGAAATTCGAATGGATTTCTCGCATTATTGTATGCTCTGCATATTCCCAATTCGATTCGACCGAGTTTAAATATGGAGATTTATCGTTCGAAAATTAGGAGATTGCCATATTTTACAGTCTATATGCATGTCCGTATACTGTTTATTTGTTATCGTCGATGTCAACAACAAATTTGTTTGATGATGGAAATGTTATTTGCTACAAAACAAACACTCTTGTGGGTATACATACACGAATTCAATTCAGATATTATTTTCCTAAATTTTGGTTTGGTGGAATGAAACGTAAAACTCTTGTAGTTCATATAAATATATATAATATTATCAGTGTCATTACTCTATGCTCTAAATTGTTTGAGGAAAATGAAGAGAGAATATCCCAAAAATAATTAGAGAATAGTTATTTAAACACCAAGGAGACAAAAATCCAATACAACCAAAAGGAGAAGAAGGAGTAGAAGTAAATATGAAAATAAAAACTAGACAGTCTTGAGAAAAAAGCAAACATCCATAATGGGACTTGTGAATGTATGCTTCTTGTGTTTTCGTTCGCCCTGTATGTTTTCGCGGCATCCGTCATGCGGAAAACCTCGGGAAACGTAGTACCTCGAGGAAATTAGGAAAGTTGTCGCAGCTGAACATAAACCAGTCTCACTTACGCTTTAAACACAAATCGCGAATATAATTCGTCTCCGCAGCCGGTTAAGATTTAGCGTATTGCGATTTGGCCCTATGCATGCGGCACTTTCTCATTCAGGGCCTCGTCTCCTAAACGAGTCTAGACCCTGCATTTATGCGAGTGGATTCCTCTTTTGGAGCGAGTTGGATCAGAAAATAAAAATATTTTTCATCATAGAAACAGACGATGGCGAGTGGATTCCTCTTTTGGAGCGAGTTGGATCAGGAAGTAAAATTACTGTTCATCATAGCAACAGACTATTGAGGAGTCGTCTTTACAATTTTTAATAATCGCTCGAACCGGCGTACATATTGCTAGCCTAAATGGGCTCATCCTCAACGAATAATAAAAATTTCACAACCAAAACACAATAATGTTGATAACGACTCAAGATCGACTTCGGATACAACATTAAAGAGATACACAAAATACTGTCTGTAGGTTACTCGAGGAAGTGGTACATTCATTATTCCAGATTTTTTGGGATTTTCTCTCCTCGTCTCTATATATAGAATGAAAATATGAATATCATTTCAATATACGTGTAGTAAGGACAAATCTGATGATTTGCCCCAAAATGTCACTGCGTTTAAAGAATTTTCCTATCAAACAGCGTAAAAGAAAAATTCACTAGCTTGTCAGTGACAATTTGTATTGAAAAAGAGAAATAAAGCTTTATAGAAAAATTATCAAATTTTCACTCATCTTTCGATGTTTCGGGAACGATTAATCAATGAAAACATCCTGTAACTCATATGATTGAAAATCCAGTACCGTTCTTGAAATATGTCGGTAGTTTGGTTTATATCAAAAAGTTCATCCTTGTATATGGTTCATGTAAACTGTTACAGGGAATTTTTCAAAAGTTACATACAAGCATCAAAATTCTCCTCACACTTTTACAGAATTTTTCAAAAAACGATAAACTTTGAGCAGAACGAAATTTATTTATTCGGAAATAATCACTATTCGAAAATGATGACTTCGCAACACATTAACTTTTAATGCTTTAGCTCAATGCAAATCAACATGTTCTTTCAAACCATCAATTGCAGAATATCCCGCACCGTGCGTGGGGGCCTGGAGGGTAAGTATCACCCTGTAATTGTTTTTTCGTATGGATGGAGTATTTATATGGATGTTAACCATGTATATTTTTACTATCTGAATGATGTTTTTTTGAATTTTCTCGACAGTGGATGGTTACAGGACGGTTCTAAGTAGAATCATATTCTCGAAAAAAATCAGGGAGGGGCAATTGTTTCCTCCCTGCCCCTGCTAAATGACTACCATGAAATAAAGCGATATTCTCGAGAAATGATCATTTGTATACTACTAGTCGAGCTACTTGTAGATCCCATCTCTCTACCTTATAGTTGATCACGAGGACTATATCATAAATGCTGGTTGGTCGACTCTCGACGGAATCTCACTGATTGTTCTCAAGAAATGTGCTCCCGAACTAACACCTGTTCTCTGCAAGTTGTTCAACTACTCTTACAAATTGGGGATGTTCCCACCCAACTGGAAAATTGCAAGAGTATAACCAGTTCTCAAAAAAGGCAAAAAGACCATACCTAGCAACTACAGACCGATCGCACTGCTATAAAATTATTTCAAAGATCATGGAGAAAGCGATCAACATCGAGCTCATGAAATTCCTGGAACATTCAGGTATTATCAACGATAGGCAATATGGCTTCCGTCATCACAGATCAACTGGTGACCTGCTCGCTTACGTCTAACAAAAATGGCAGTAATCTATTGAAGAATATGGTGGAACCTTAGCCGTGGCACTTGATATCACCAAGGCATTCGATCGAGTCTGGCACCACGGACTCCTCGCCAAGCTTCCATCTTATGGCTTGCCTCCCCAGCTAGTTTTCTCTCAAACAGGTCTCTCCATGTAGTGGTCGACCGAGATTCATCTGACTCTCTTATCATAAATGCTGGTGTTCCGCAAGGATCAATTCTAGCACCAACACTATTTCTACTCCATATCAACGATTTGTTGGAAGCAACTTCATGTCCAGTACACAGCTTCGCGGATGATAGTACCCTCCATACCGCCTCTTCTTCCAGGGCTCCAATACCAGCCAGGCAAATCAGAAACGAACGAGGGAGAAATGTTGACAACATAAATATGGACAACATTTTATTGAATGGGGATTCAATAACTTGGTAGAGTTCAATGCATGCCTTTTCTCTAGAAAAGCCGATCTCACTGTGCCCAACATAAGCTTGTCAGGAGTAACTAAACCTTTGAAGACAACCATCCCGATGCTTGGTATCACTATCAGCAATAACCTTCTTTGGGAAAATCATGTGAGGTCAATTGCTGAAAGTGCATCAGAAAAACTTGATTTTCTGTTTCGGGCCAGGAGCTATTTCACTTTTAGTCAGGTGCTTATGATCTATAAGGCACAGATTTGACCTGTCCTGGAATACTGTCCCCATATTTGGAGTGCAGCACCCAAACATACCCTGAAACTGTTGGATTCTGTCCAAAGAAGGGCAGTTCGTCTCGTGGGTGATGCCTCGCTCACAAACTCACTCACTTTTCTGGAGACCTGCAGAACAACTCTTTCCAAAGACTCGTTCATACAACGAACAGCGAGGCTCTGGAAGGGAGTTGTTCCCCGAGGCATATAAACTCCAGAAATTTAAGAAAAACACCAATTCCTACCTTATTTTCCTTGGTTCTCACGATGTTCTCTGATCATTACAGGATATCCCTTTTCGTGGGAACCAAAACACGAAAAAAAATCCTATAAAAAGGAAATTTAGAGAAATGTCAGAGAGTGGAAATATGTAGTATAGTCAGGTCAGTGTTTGCGAAACATATTGGAACTGTTTAGTCGGCCGACAGTCCGAGTAGAAAGATCCTGAAATCACACCGGTAGAAATTGTTGATTCACGGGAATCCAGGATAGTTAGCTGTTCCTAGATCATTTATGTCTCACTTTCGGTCGTTTTCCCTTTCGTTTCCGTACATTGTTCGTCGACAAGCTGAGGAAATTATTCAAGTCGGTTGGGTCGGCATTTGGAAATAACGGCCTCACAGCAGTCTCGACGACTGTCATCTACCCAGTATACGAAATCGCATAAATAAGTAAATACGAGCGATGTGGAAACAGCATAACGCCTTGCCAGGCCGAATTATAGCGGCCCTAGAGAGGAAATGACGAACTATGATGGTGCCCGAAACAGGGACGGAATCCGCAGGATTTTATTGTGGTGGGATCAATCACCATGACAGTACTGTCTGTTGGTTATTCGTGGAGGTGATACATTCATTATTACAGTTTTTTTTTTAATTTTCCCTCCTCGTCACTGCTTTCAAAGAAATTTCCCATCAGAGAGCCTAGAAGAAAAATGCACTAGCTTGTCAGTGACAATTCATATTGAAAAAGGTTTGGAGAAGAGGAATAAAGGTTTATAGGAAAAATATCAAAATTTTTATTTATCATTGAACGTTTCGAGAACGAATCTGCTCCCGTTTTCAACATAAAAAATTGATTTTTTGTATGGCAATTTCGTATTCCTCCTGACACTTTTCAGTTCTCAGTGAAAATTGGTGACTTTGGCTTTCAACAAATGAGTTACAAGAAGCTTTCATTAACTAATCTTGAATTTATCATTTTCATTTTCAGATTCCAGTAGTGAATACCATGTTCTATCTATATCAACGTCCAAAGATAAGTAGAAATTTGATATTTTTTCTCAAAACCCTTTTCAATACAAATTGTCACTGACAAGCTAGTGAATTTTTCTTTTAGGCTCTCTGATAAGAAAATTCTTTAAACGCAGTGACATTTTGGGGCAAATCATCTGATTTGTCCTAACTACACGTATATTGGAATAGTATTCATATTTTTATTTTGTAGAGACTAGGAGAGAGAATCACAAAAAAATCTGAAATAATGAACCATGACAGTATTTCTGGTTATATCATCATTCCTACCAGGTCCACTATATCTAGACAGTGTTCCCAAGATTGGGATGAACAGCATGGGCATAGTAACCGTGTAAGAGTTAGACAGTAGATCAAATGGGCAAAAGTAGCGCAATGGACGGCCCAATGGATTGATGTTGAGAAGTTCCAAAAATGTTCTCTACTTCCGGAGGTATTCGAAAAAAAAACCGGAATCTGTGTATTTGTTTTTTTTTTCAAGTTTATTTGGAGAATTACGAAAAAACCGATGGCACTTTCTAATTCACACTTTTTTACCTCTACAAAATTGCATTCACAAAATCATCGTATACATCGCTTCGTTTCGAATAGAAATCATCATCAACTTCGTTTTTCTTCTGAATCAAAACATAGAAATACATATAGCGCCGTACGTCATTGGTTAGTGTCATTTCAAGAAATAAGGTTAATGATGGTCTCTTCGAAACGAAACGTTGTTCGAAGATTTTGTAAATGCCATGCCAACAGTCGTGGACGAATAATCAATATAACAGGTATTCTCAATTTTTAGTTTTCTCAGTGTCAAATGAGTTATGATAAAACAGTTGTTGAAAAGAAATTCATATATCAAAGAAAGACAATAGTAGACGTGGACAAAGTATAGTGTTCCAAAATGAACATTCTCAGATATATTTATGAACACAAAAAAATGGATATATATATATATAAAGAAAAACATTGAGAATTCGCATTCTCCATGTGATGAAAGCTCGGTCGAAAGTATCAATTCTTTCACGGTTTATTCAACAGAAAACAACTACTTTTCTGGCTATATGCCACGAAGAATATTGTACATCTATTGAAAACACACGATGAGAATTTGAAAACAAAATCTTCTGAAGTAGAGAATTTGCATTCTCCTTCATATAAAGATATGCATATAATATAATTCTGAATATTCAACAGAAAACAACTACTTTCCTGGCTATTTGCCACGTCGAACATTGAATTATATCTGTCGAATATCCAAAAAGAGACCGATATGTTCAGTATTGAAATGAAAATTGAAATGTATAGGAGAAGTATACTTGTATGAAATCTAATCTTGATGAGCTTGGAACTTCTAAGAAATCATTCGTATCAGTGATATGGGAATTATATCTCTCACAAACAGGTTATATGAATTCATTTCGGATATCGTATCCTCCTCAGTAACCTGAAGTCCATTCGCTCATAATGAGCTACTATGCACTCAGATTAATTATCAAGATAATAACTTGACCTCCGTGAATAATAACCCTCATTAAATGCTTGTTGAATAATATACTATTTCTAACACTGTTATAATGGCTGAATACGGTCCTGGACCGAAGGCTGTGGTCCACACGGTTATTAACTGTTTCATTACTCTGATTGTACAACTCAACCAGAACGATTAGAAAAGCTGTTTGTTCCTGTTCCTACTTACTAAAACTGTGCCGGAGAAAATGGCGGAGACCATAAAAATTCTCGGTGAATAATAGTTTGCTCTAATTGAGTTCTGGCTGAGTCAAAAGGTGCACGACTCATTCTGAATGGAGAAACTAGCTTCATCTCCTTAAATAAAGGGTGAAGCAGGATTAAAGGGTGAAATTATGAAACAATTCGCAGAGCGTTTCTTTTGTTATTCTGTTCTGCATCTGGTATCTTGAAACAGTGGGAGAAACTTTAAAGTCTATCAAATTACAGGAAAGTTGTGCTATTCTATGGTTATCGAATATAGTGTAATGGTAATAACTCGTGAAATGAAGAATTCGTAGGTCTCTGAACTTTTTTGGAAATAACCTGGAAAATATACTGATTTCCCCGAAACAATTTTGTATACATCAGTGAATCTTTAAAGAGCGACAATAACTCTAAACAAGAAAAAACAAATAAGTAAAAACATTATTGGAATTGAACCTGGACCAGCTACTTAGTAAGATGCACTTTAGGCCCTTAAGGCTAATCATCTCAAATATAACAGATATCGAACCAAGATTAAGATATAAATATGCTGGGCTCTCTGATGATAGAAAAGAGCTTAAAGTAGAATGCGTGTTCCAAAATTCAGGCAAGATTCGAATTTGGCGCCGGGTTTATCGAAAAAACGAAAACAACTCATTTTGTTCGAGCAATATTGAAGAAAAAATCTATAATGTCCTCTGTCACCGAGGCTGTCACCATGCACTTTTCTTTCCACAAGAAGTCACAGGTAGGGCAAAATTCAAATTCTGCGTGAATTTTCAGATATTCCTTATAAAATAGAAAGCAGTATGTTGAAGTGAATGATACTTTTGGCTCACTAAAGAATATCATGTGCAGTTCCGCAAGGATCAGTTCTGGGCCATCTTATTTTTTTATTTTTAATTTTCATCAATACAACATCAACTCAGAAATTGAAAGGAAAGCCAAAATTATTTGAGGATGATACAACATTGATTTATATATCGAAAGAATTGAATGATATCGAACGGAATATATATCTCCAAGAGATCATGTAATATTTCGAATAATGCTATAACTTTCAACAAAAGATGCATTGAATATACAGACTTAACGAAATTTTTAGGTCTCTATATTGATGAAAAATTATTATTTACCTCGTTATTTACTAAACATATAGACCATTTGACAAATAAAATAAATCGTATAAATATCATTTTCATAAAATTATTGATATATTATGTATTTACTTTTGCCTCATTTACTCAAACCTGCAATATTTTATTACTATTTGAGGGAGTATTTTACGCCTGAAACCACTGATGAAATTTCAAAACAAATCGCAATTTTATGGAACCTAGACATTTTCTGAACCTGATTTCGTTATATAAATTTGAAATGTATTGTTCTATTGATTGTTCCAGAAATAAATTGAAAATATCTAATTTAGCTTATGATGAAGTCAATACAGTCCATAATTGTGGGACTCGACAATTTATTGAATTACTTGAGAGCAAATAATACTACATAATAATTTTATTCAATTCAATTTCATAGTCACGTATCCCTATTATAAACAGAAATGTTTTTTTGGGTGATATTAACATTAGGAAAACTAAAATTTTTTGTCGAGATTCGATAGCATCAAAGTCTACTTTGTTATTCTGGTTATTCAGTTGTGTAGGAAAGAGTTATTGCGGTTGGCTAATATACGATTTTGTATAGTCCAATGCATCATTCGATCATAGCCACCTATGACTTGGAGTTATTTGCAACGTCATCATCCCTGCCATCATCAGGCTCGAAGTCGATTTCAAAGTGAAGGGCTTGTGAAAGCGGGTGATCCCGATATTATGATATGAGCAGACATTGTACATTAAATCGAGATATACACACAAAGTGCTTCGGGTTCAGAGCCATTGTTCACGAAGCTCCTAAATAAATAACGAAGCTGGAGAGATGACGCTCATCAATCGACAACAACCCCGAGAGAGCTCCCAGCAGTAATTCACTTTGAAAGGAGTCCCTATATATACCCTCCCCTGTCCGTCCCCCTCCCCCCGTTCTGCGTTATGAGAGAAAATGTATCAATTCATTATCCAGCACTTTATGATTAATTCTCAGTTCTATTCGGGAGGTTTGTGTGAGGAATTTATTGCTTCCAGAGTGAGTAATTTGGGTAATTGTTTCAGGGAATATCGTGCTAGGCGTGAGGTGCGATTTTCCATTCTTAAGTTGATAATAATGTAATAATAATTTATTTGCCATAAAAATGAGTTACATGAAGGTATTAAAAAAAAGTATTTATAAAATGGTGAATAATTTGCTGCAACTACTACAGGAAAGTCCTTGAGAGTAGTGTAGTAAAATTTTTACAAATAATATAAAAACATATTTCAGATATCACATTCTAATGTTTATTTGGCTTATAGCATATCAATAATACAATACAATTTAAATTAAATTTGAATGAACGTATACACACATAATTATGATATCGTTTTTGACACATTAATAAGAAGTATTTGTAACTTCAACAAATTGATGGTTTCTCGATCTCGGTTTTTCTTTTATCCATTTTTTCAGTTTGGAGATGAAAAGATCCAGAGCATAAATCAGTTTTAGGTCGACTGGTATCAAACTGTATAATCTCGGTCCCAAGTAAACGAAACTAAACTACTCAACACTAATTTCGTCGCACACCAAAATGTCGCCCCTGTTATAATGTGAATAACTTTTTTCAGTTTAAAACAATTTGAATTTGGTTGACACTGTTCGATAGCCCAGTCCTTCAGCTATAATCTCGTACTTCATTGAAACATAAGGGTATTCACATAAAATCTCTACATGGTGTTTTCCGACACTGTGCAAAATTTCGGAATATTCAAAAGGCTCTCAAATGGTGAAAAATGTTTTTTTCTCAACTTCGACAATAGAGGCATGAAGATGATCTCATTACCTCGAGATGTTTCGCGAATCAACTTCCTATCTCTCTTATTTACAGAGTGATCTCAAAAAATCAACTTTTTAGTTTTGCAGCCATAACTTTTTTCCACGTCAACCGATTTTAGATATCTTATGCTCATTTTGAAGATAAAACTTCAGATGAAGAGATCTGAGTATCAGAATTGATTCAAGATGGCTATCAGAGATATAGAGTTTTCTTGAAAGTGACCCAAATCTGGAACGCCCTCCGAATCTCGGTTGGGAGGAGAATTGAATGAAAACCAACTTGTTCTCGGAAAAACAATTCATTCTGGATGCGTCCATATTTTCCTCGCTCTTTGTAGTCAAGAACTGTGCGTGAGAAAACACAATTGAAACATGTTCTTGCAAAAACATCAGACCATTTCTACTCTGTAATGCTTGGCCCGTAACCAACGTTACAAGAATCACAATGGACTGACAAACCCGACCAGCTAAGGCTCATCATGAATGATGTACCAACAACCCTATGCGGTCTCGCATTGTCATCAACGAGAACAAAGTTGTCACCCAAATTCGCGTTAGATGCGGCATCGAAACTATCGAAATCTGTTTATGATTTGAAAACGACGTCTAACCTGACTTGTCAGTCACTTACTGTGATTCTTGTAACGTTGGTTACGGGCCATGCCATTACAGAGGAGAAATGATCTGATGTTTCTGCAAGAACATGTTTCAATTGTGTTTTCTCACGAACTTTCTTGACTACTGAGAGCGAGGAAAATATGGACGCATCCAGAATGAATTGTTTTTCCGAGAACAAGTTGATTTTCATTCAATTCTCCTCCCAATCGAGATTTGGAGGGCGTTTCAAATTTGGGTCACTTCCAAGAAAACTCTAGATCTCTGATAGCTATATTGAGTCAATTCTGATATTCAGATCTCTTCATCTGAAGTTTTATCTTCAAAATGAGCATAAGATATCTAAAATCGGTTGACGTGGAAAAAAGTTATGGCTGCAAAACCAAAAAGTTGATTTTTTGAGATCACTCTGTAAATAAGAGAGATAGGAAGTTGATTCGCGAAACATCTCGAGGTAATGAGATCATATTCATGCCTCTATTGTCGAAGTTGAGAAAAAAAAAATTTTTCACCATTTGAGAGCCTTTTGAATATTCCGAAATTTTGCACAGTGTCGGAAAACACCATGTAGAGATTTTATGTGAATACCCTTATGTTTCAATGAAGTACGAGATAATAGCTGAAGGACTGGGCTATCGAACAGTGTGAACCAAATTCAAATTGTTCTGAACTGAAAAAAGTTATTCACATTATAACAGGGGCAAAATTTTGGTGTGCGACGAAATTAGTGTTGAGTAGTTTATATTGTGAGATATTTTTTCGTGGTCTAGGGATTATATAGGAATTTTGTCTGTTTCTAGTGTTGTACGTGTGGTCTGGGAGTCTTGGTTCAGTTCTGTGCATGAATGTGTTGTCTAGCTACAGTTTTCAATGGATCAATCTTTTTTAACCCTTAACTACTAATCATACGTCTCAGAGACGGCATATCAGTATCCGATTTGGATTACCACTGCTTTTCAATATCAGCCATTGTCCTACCACGTAATTTATGTCCAACCAGCACTCATTCAGTACCCTAAAGTTGATTTATGTATATGGTCCAGTTTTAGAAATATCTTGAGTGAAAGATAGATTCCCGTCTCGTAGACGTATAGTTAGTTATTACGTATAACAATAAAAGTTCAATTTCGCCTATAATACGTATGATTGCGTCTATATCTAGATAAACAGGCATTGAAATTTTTTTCAATTTGCATGTTTATGACTTAGTTCTGTGTCATATTTTATCAAGACTCAACTGTATTCAGAATGAGAATAATATCATCGATGATTTTGTATTTCAATTTTATCTTAGTATTTCTATAGATCAATGTCGAAATTTTGAACATGAGGTACTACTCTATTTAATTTTGATCGCCACTGGAATTTGTATTTTTATTCCAATTTTATACATCATTTTCTCGTCGAAAAATATGTAGAGAACGTGTTATATATTATATATATTATATTGAAGTACAAAATACTCTCGTCTTAGTCTTTTTCCTCCACAATTTTCGATTATATACAGAGTGTCCAGAGGAAAAACCGATAAAATTTATGGGGTTATATAGGGTGGTTCAAGATTCAGAATTGTTATCACCCTTCATCTGTTCGGATCAAATATCAGTAAATAGTAAATCAAAAGTTGAGATAGGGACATGTGAGCCGTTTTAGCTAATAATGAATAGTTTCGACACAAACAAGTCCTAAAGTTGAAAAATCTCTATTTTGAACACCCTATATCTCTGTAATCATTTCCGATAGACCCCAAGTGTGATGTATCGATGAAATCAGCTCTTCAGGGAGAATCTGAAAATGCAATAAAATACAGGGTATTTTCTATTTGAAATAACAAAGTTGTTGCAACTTTTTGATAGAAGCGGCAACACTGCATTGCTGAAAATATTTCAAATGAAGAGAGCGTATTCTAAAATATGAGTATGCATATTTTCATGGATTTCTCCTGACTGATTCTCGATATAGAGATAGTGTAAGCTCATCGTGACATACCTTGTATAGCTTCTCACTATACAATTGATGATTCTCTATTTCTCAATCGATTCAACAATGTGAGTATAGGTAAGAAGAATATCTACATTCTTAGCCAGTTTCTCTAGAAGCCCGAATAACTTTGACATTACTTTGTTTAAATCTGCCTTACCGATGTTGAACATTTGTACTGGTACGATTTCGTCGGAATAAAGAGTATTATTATTATCATTATTATTATTATTATTGAACATGAAACTGCCATGAAACAGAAAGTTTTCTAGACTCAAAAATCCATTTAAAAGAAATTGAGGCTGTTTATTCCTTTAATGATATTTGTATATTGCGTTTCAAGGTGATTTTGCCCCTAAAAGTTGATATACAGGAGATATATTTTCCTTTATAGAGAGAAGCAATATAGCCAACAAATTCCCTATCGGGCATTATTACTTCAACGATCTAATGAATGAGTAAACGAATTGCGAAGGATTTGCATCCGTTTAATTCCCTTCCGTCATTTCATGAATTATTCAGAAAGCCAATTTCATTTCAGAAAAAATACAATCAAGTCGAAACCGTGTTTTGGCTCTGGAAGGACATAATATTATCTGGAAAATTTCGATACATCAAGAATACGTGATACCGGATAATATAGGGTATAGAATGTAGATACCTATGATGTACATAAAATGGTGTTATTTCTAAAATACTGTTCCCACATATGTGGTTCAGCACCAAAACATACGCTGATGCTCTTAGATTCCATCCAGAGAAGAGCCATTCGCCTGGTGGGTGACGCCACACTCACTCACTCTTTGACATCATTGGAACACCGTAGAAAGGTCGGCGACCTTTCACTTTTCTATCGATACTTCCACGGGAAATGTTCTTCGGAAATCTCTGCTATCATCCCTTCACTAGCAATTCCAGTCAGACGAACTAGACAAGCCCTGTCAGCACATCCTTTCGTTGTCAACCTCGAAAGATGTCGAACAGCACTTTATCAAAACTCCTTCATCCATAGAACGGCTAGGCTCTGGAATTCATTACCTGAGGAAGTATTCCCAACAACATATAATCTCCAGAAGTTCAAAAAAAAATCCAATACCTACCTCCTGTCCCTATCCTCCCTAGGAATGCACGATGTTCTTTGAACATTATTGGGATTTCCTTTCGTGCGCTCCAAGCGATAAAAAAAATGTGGCCAAACTTCAAGGGATGATTATTTGGGTGTGTCTGAGACGGAATATTCACATAAAAATGCATTGTTTGCAAGATACGGGGTGTTGAAATTTAAAAAAATGTTTATCGTAAATATGTGGCAATCTTTCGCATAATTTTGTTGAATTTTAGCATTGTTATTTTAAGTTGTAAGGGACAGAATCAGATTCACGAAAATCACGAAAAATGTATTTCTTCAAAATAGTTTGACACCCTGGTTCAAAAAACTGTGCATTTCCGGTCCTATGTTCATTGAAATATTACGTGTTAGAATTACCAGAAGAAACATTCCTTGTTGGTTGCCCATTTTCTTGAATAACACCCTGTATATTTAATTGAACATACATTTTTCAAAAGTGAATTGCTTTATGCTATAAGGTTTTTTCTGTCTTCATCACCATGCTGATCACCATAAATGACACAGTTTTGATAATAACAAACTTGGTATTTAATGATCTTGGTAATAATGCAGATTAGATTAAGATTTTGTTTTTATGTACTGGTTCCAACGAAAAGGGATATCCTGTAATGTTTAGAGAACATCGTGATATCTAAGGGGAATAAGGTAGAAATTGGTGTTCTTCTTAAATTTCTGGAGGTTATATGCCTCGGAAACACCTCCCTTGGCAATGTGTCCCAGAGCCTCGCTGTTCGTTGGATGAACGAGTCTTTGGGAAGAGATGTTCTGCAGGTCTCCAGAGTGACCACGAAGGGGTGCGAAGCCTCAACTCGACAGGTTAATCTCGCGGGGACTGCCAAGGGAGGAACAATTGTTGATATTCAGAAGAGCATCGCAAATGAAAATGAGTTTGTGAGCGAGGCATCACCCACAAGACGAATTGCCCCTTTTTCGGACAGAATCCAACAGTTTCAGGATATGTTTGGGTGCTGCACTCCAAATATGGGAACAGTATTCCAGGACAGGTCGGATCTGTGCCTTATAGTTCATAAGCAGCTTAATGGAAGTGGAATAGCTCCTGACCCGAAACAGAGAACCAAGTTGTGGGATGCACTTTTAGCCATCGATCTCACGTGATTTTCCCAAGGAAGTTTATTGCTGATAGTAATACCAAGCATTGAAATGGATGTCTTCAAAGGTATGGTTACTCCTGACAAGCTTATGTTGGGGCACAGTGGGATCGGCTTTTCTAGACGTTCCGCCTCGCAAATGCAAAATTCGCTTGTCAAACAAATTGTCACTTTTGATCCTAATAAAACAATCTACTATTTATTTCCTAAAATATCTATATCATAGATATTCTACCAGGAATGCTCATGATTTTGATATCACTAGACACAATCTATCTCGTACTGAAAAATCCCCGGACTATTTGGGAATAAAACTCTACAATCATTTACCTCAAGAAAACAGAGAAATGAATTTTACCAAGTTCAAATCGTCCATAAAGCGCATATTGACTCGCGCTTATTATGACATAAATGAGTACTATGAATCTAGCTTGCTATAACGGCATAATGTATTAAATTGGTAGTGTGTATACCCCAAATTGTCAATTGGTGTTCTTTTACTCAAATTGTTTTTTCTTTTTACCTCATAATATGTCAATTTTATTCTATTCACCATATGTGTAAATGTTTTTCGTTTTATCCTAGGGGTAAATCTTAAATTGTAATTATAATTCTCATTATCTTACGTGTAAATCATAATTTTAAATGTCTTTGCCTATGCTGCATACTTTTTTAAAATACTTTTTTTATAACTGACGTGTACAGGGTGTCCCTAAAAGGTGCGGAAAAAAAGCTACCACAAGTTCCTGAGGCGTAAATATGACGATCTAACCCAACTTACCTCAGTCCAAAAGTGGATGATTCCAGAGATACAGAGTGTCAATAGTTCAATTTGATTTTCATTTTTTATAAATATTTTTTTTATTAATTGGTGTATTGTTACAATATTTGGCTTGGGGGGGTTTTGCTGGTTGAGAAATTAGAATTTGCTATCATTTTTATTGTAAAGTTAAGAGGGCGCCACCTGCGGAACCTTGCACACATTTAAAACGAAATAACTTTTTTGAGTCACCCCATATTGAGTTTTTAAATGAAAATTCGGATTGTCCAACGTCTTTTACATAAAATATGTATACGTGGTGAGAGTTGATTTGGGCAGCTGTTTTTGAGATATCTGGATTTTAAAAATTCACTTCGTAAATGGCCAGGTCTAAATTATTGTAATAATAAAATTGAAGCGTAGGCGGTGAATTAAAATAACGTCACTAAGAACTGACTTGGGTCAAATCGAGTCTGAAAAACAAGTCAAGACAATTGTCAAACAAATAATAAAGTTCTTTTTGTCATGGCCGCAATGTATACCAACGAAGAAATGACCGATATGTTATTGGTTTTTGGATATTGCCAGGGAAATGATTTAGAATCTTGCATACGAGTATACAGTGAAAGATTTCCTAATCGTCGCTTACCAAACCATAAAACCTTCAATCCTAAACTCAGCATAATTTTTTTAAATTAAATTAAATTAAACTTTTGTTGTTAATAAATCTCCTATTCCTAATGACTATTTTAACTGGAGAATAAAATTACCAACACATTTATGTACCTTCTTCTTTTTATTTCTTAGTTTTTGGTGACGTTATTTTAATTCCCCGCCTACGCTTCAAATGTGTTCAATTTTATTATTACAATAATATAGACCTGGCCATTTACGAAGTGAATTTTTAAAATCCAGATATCTCAAAAACAGCTGCTCAAATCAAGTCCTACCACGTATACATTTTTTATGTAAAAGACGTTGGACAATCCGAATTCTCATTTAAAAATTGAATATGGGGTGGCTCAAAAAAGTTATTTCGTTTTAAATGTGTGCAAGGTTCCGCAGGTGGCGCCCTCTTGAGTTTACAATAAAAATGATAGCAAATTCTAATTTCTCAACCAGCAAAATCCCATCAAGCCGAATATTGTGAAAATACACCAATTATTAAAAAAAATATTTATAAAAAATGAAAATCAAATTGAACTTTTGACACTCTGTATCTCTGAAATCATCCACTTTTGGACTGAGGTAAGTTGAGTTAGATCGTCATATTCACGCCTCAAGAACTTGTGGTAGCTTTTTTTCCGCACCTTTTAGGGACACCCTGTATATCCATCTTCGGATGGCTGCTGTATGCTAATACGAATAAACAATATTATTATTATTATTATTATTATATCCTCCTGTTTGGAACCAATTAAGTTTCTTTTCAAAGTGACAAAAAGCTTTTCTTCGGGAGAGTTCCTCTACCGAGGAAGGACGCCCACCTGCGTCGATATGCCGTCCAATTTTCCGGTTGAGCTCTTCGCAGAATGTCCGGCGAGAAATATGCTGCCTGGCTAACGAGAAAACGGGATCGAAACAATTAGGTTTTCCATTTCCTCATTCCTCAGTGTTTTTATATGCAGACGTCGTTGTTGAGGGGAATTGTTTCCGTTGCTTCTTTGTTTTTCTTTCGAGACACCCGACGACTTGATAGTTTGCCGTTCTTCAAGTCTTCTCTCGTGTCGATTTGTGGTGTTGATTCGTTTGTTTTTCAATTACTCAGAACTCAGATGCTATTAGTTAAAAGAAAGGTCGGAGAATGGGTAGCAGGAATTTCTGTAAGAAGTGTGTATTTTTCGAGGTGAATAATTTTTTCAAAAATTGATCGACAAGATTCAGTTCACTCGTAGTCATACAGATAGCTGCACGAATCTGAATCATTCGATAAGTTGAGGGAGACCTGTAAATTCTTCTATTTTTTTTTATTCAGTTGATAGTTTTACACATACTAGTAGCTTTTCTTGATTATAGTACCAAAAAATGACTTGTCTTAGTTAGTTTTCATTAATAATCTTCACCTGAATAGATACACTTGTACGATTTAGTTAAAATGCTCAATTATATAATGAAATCAATCGGAACATGAAATATCCTCCAAGAAATCGTGCAGTGATATGAAGAAATTGAAAAATCGAATTGATATTTTGAACGAGGGGTAAATATCCAGGAAAAATGTGTACACCAGACTTCCAATTAACATAGACTTCCAAAGACTTCCAAAGACTTCCAAAGACATCCAAAGACATCCAAAGACTTCCGAATACTCCCAAAGACTTCCAGAGATATCCAAAGACTATCAAAGACTTCCAAAAACATTCAAAGACTCCCAAAGACTTCCAAAGACATCCAAAAATATCCAAAGACTTCCAAATACTCCCAAAGACTTTCAAAGACATCCAAAGACTTCCAGAGATATCCAAAGACTACCAAAGACTTCCAAAAACATTCAAAGACTCCCAAAGACATACAAAGAATTCCAAAGACTTCCAACGGAGTGTACACCAGACTTCCAAGGAGATTTACCCCTCGATTTTGAATTTTTAATTTGTTTGCGATTATTTGTTCGGGTTTATTTTGGTGCTGATTCAATAACAATTAGATTATTTCATTCAATATTCTTCTCTTATTTGACTAATCTAAATTCATAAGAATGTGCATGATTATATTTTAGAATGCGCTCTCTTCATTCAAAATATTTTCTACAATACGCTCCCCCCTCTCAGCTATTAGTCGTGCGATCTTCACAATCTATGTCTTCACCAAATTAGGACCGGTATGAATGAAAGATACATCCTCTTGGACAGTGCCGTGCGTTTTTATTAGAATGAAAAAGGGTCAATTTTTCATGAAATCATATTATGATTGTTTTTACAGGTAATCTGACTGCAGCCTCGGAAAAATAGTGGATTCAAATTAACTGCCGGTAGGTAGGAAATCGTGATTTGAAAAAATAAAGAAGAAGAAGAAACTCAATGTTTCCGAGTAAATAATTATTACGTCCGCAAAAATGCTGTTCAGATGTGCCTGTTATTTCGAAACCCCTCATAGGATATGAAAATTCACATATGGGGTTTGCATATTCCTAATATGAATTCATAAAAAATTGACACCTTTACATTTTAATAAAAACACACTGCACTGTTCAAAAGGATGTAAGTCATTGAAAAACTGATGTTCATACATACCTGTCTCAATTTGGTGAATATCGCACGAATAATGTAGCCAAGATAAAGAGTGGGGCTGTTTGAAATGAGACACACTGTAGATTCGTTAATGTTGAAGATTTTTTCATTAAACTTGATTCAGATGTTTTTCAGAAGAAACCGATTCAGCCTCTGAATGTCATCTAGTTGGCCTTGGTTTTTTAAAATAATGATCGCTGCTTGGCTCCGAAATACAACACACCTTCCTCCACATTTCAGAAAAAATCGATTCTGATTCTAATTTTCGAATAATTACTTATTCGTGACATTGACACAATATCGTACGGCTATACTCTTTCTCTTCATGGACATTTTCCATCACTATATAGGAAATGAATCCTTTCTGTGTAAGTCCCTGGCGAGATCCTTGGGTAGTCTGTAACCGCATCCTTTCCCATGGCACATTGACTCCATAACCCATTTGTTAATTACGTTCCGAATCTCCCCCACCTCATCCTTTTTCGTCCTTACTCGCCCCCCCTCAGGAATCCCAAAGGATGTTAGTGTGCGCTGTTCGCGAAATATCGTCGATATTCAACGATTATGCGTGTTTTGTAGGTTCATCCCGAAAATTTATTTCTGCGCTATACAGGGTGCTGCTTGAAGCTAGTACTTGATTCAGTGGATGAGCTCTTTTAACATCAACTCATAGATGGTTGGGGAATGCCTAGACAAACTCAACAATTTAGGCAGGAACAATAAGGAGCAGACATCCTGGCTCGAAAAGGAGTATCAATGCCGCTGATCGGACCAGAACCATCCTGCGGCCTTGGAAATTCTCAGTTCCAAGAAGAACTTGATGAAGCTGAAGAAGCAATGAGAGCAACACACTGGCAAAGATTCCCAGGACTGAGGCAGGCCAAAGATCTCGGAAATTTCAAAGGAAGCCTCAAAGCAACGACGGGATCTCTAACGGGGCATTGCAGACTCAAATAACACCTAAGGAAGCTTTGCTTAGAGGAGGACAGCAACTGCAGATTCTGCGGAGACCATCCAGAAATATCCCACCACATCTTGCTGGAGTGTTTGCGCTGTACACCACGAAATATCGAATGTACTGGGAGCATACCAGCTGACCGTGGAAGAAATACCGCAAACAGATCCCCTCAAAATCCTCAGATTCCTAAAAGAATTGAAATTTGAGGGGCTGCTATAAACAAGAAAACCTTGAGATAGCAGAAGAAGACGGGGCACGATCTAATCAGGTCGCACACCTGAAAAATTCATGTAAATGTATATGTCACAACTTATTGCTGCGTTATTTGAGATACTCTGTGTTGAAATCGATTGTAATCTTTTTGCCTTATTATCTTTGTGGACCCATGAAAAGTTCAGTGTATTCAAATAAACTACTAACCAGAGATCAGCTTATTCAAAATATTATGACTACAGCTGCATCCATAAGAAACGACCCAGATACTCTTCGGAGAGCAACGTTTTCCATAATAATTAGACAAGCAAAAATGTGTTGTAAAGCAGCGGGGGACATTCTGAACAAAACCTTGATTACATTCGTGTAAGTCATCGAAAAACTTTCAATTGATGAAATTTTACATTACTTTATTCAACATTCTCTTTGCTTCAATGCATACTCCGTCAGATTCAATATCGCTCAT
The DNA here is from genome assembly GCA_918026855.4 of Phaedon cochleariae. NCBI lineage: Eukaryota > Metazoa > Arthropoda > Insecta > Coleoptera > Chrysomelidae > Phaedon > Phaedon cochleariae. The sequence goes on along the minus strand of OU896709.1, from coordinate 4,270,654 downwards.
TACTCCTCAACTATAGAGAGTTTTGGACGCAAGTGTATAATGCACTTTCAACTTGAAATTATTCAACGAATATACTCCTTAGCTATTCTGTATAATACTGAAAACAGATTTCATCATGCTGGACTTATTTCAGTCTATAACGTTGCTATGCCTGAAAACATCTTGATTTATTTCGATTTCGTCGTTTCGAATATTGAATGAATTGAAAATGTTATGATTTGGTTGTGATACTAACGAAAATTTACAAAAAAAAAATATGTCCATTCTGCTAACTATTTTGATCAAAAAATGAGTGACGATGGAAATCTTCATAATTTCATGTAAAAATGAAAAATGAAAACGAGCCTAAGTTTTGCCATTATGAAAGCTTGACACAATGTTTATTTGGCATTTTAGTCCTTGAATGAGCCAAGGAATCATACGTTTCTTAATATGAACCTTTGAAATTTAGTAAACACCATGTAGATATTTCGTGCTTGCCAAGAAGACGTTCCATGTAATACATAATGCTTAGGATATAGCATTGATTGATGAGGCGGAGGAGTTTCGGGAGTTGCGTAAGGGGTGGAAACGTGGAGTGGATGTGTATATAGGCAGAGTTGCTTGTTGATTGAATCGGAGCATATGTATGTACATATACCTTCGTGGAATGACTATTTGCTTGATGGATGTCTTAGAGAGAAGAAAATCAATTTGAGATTCTAAACAAATCCACTTCTCGTTTCTCTAAAACTGATTTTTTTTATCTGATAGCGAAATTTTCGTTTTTGGTATATGAATATAGTCGGTGGAGGAGCATATAAATGGGTTTTTGGATGTAGTGCATATACCTGTAAGTAAGTAATCTGCTTTTAGCTATTGGAAAGAAATTGGTAATTAGAAAACATTTTCATTTCCCTTGATTTTTTGGGATTTTCTCTCCTCGTTTCTATAGAGTAAAAATATTCGTATTATTTCAATATATTTGTAGTGGGACAAATCAGATGATTTGCCCCAAAATGTCACTGCGTTTAACAAATTTTTCTATCAGCGAGTCTAAAAGAAAAATCCAGTAGCTTGTCAGAATTATGAATCTCAAACCACCCTGTATTTGTTTCAAATAAATGTCAGTAGATAGTAGATCACGAGTCGAGATAGGGCCGTTTTGACCAATAATGAATAGTTTCGACACAGAAAAATGCTAAACTTGAAAAATCTTGATTTTGAACACTTTATATCCCTGAAACCATTACAGCTAGACCCCAAGTGTGATGCATTGATAAAATCAGCTCTTCGGGGAGAATCTGAAAATGCAATAAAATACAAGGTGTTCCATTTGAAATAACAAAGTTGTTGCTTCTTTTCGTTAGAAACGGCAACGCCGCAGGACTGAAAATATTTTAGAACGATGTCTCCCTCGAAAATGTAGTTGACGTGTTTCAGATATGTTTGAAAAGGCTTTCAGTTTTAGTTATGTTCAATTTTCTTCTTTTTTATCAAAACATTCAAGGCCTTCGTGAACATCACTGGTAATATTAAAGAATTGATTTCCGTCCCAAACCAAAATGTGTTTTCACTCATAGTGGGTTCCGACTGAATTTTTACAAGATTCCAATAACAATCGCAATAATTATATACCGAAAAAAAAAACATCTTTTGGTTTTTATCTTTTTATGCCAAAACGGTACGTCGTATGAGAGTAAGTCTGGCGATCAAATTTTATCCAACATAAATGGGAATTTTAAAAATAATTTTGGTTTCTAGAAAAATCAGTGACGTACCATTTTTTGTAAGTTCAAACCCCGTACGTACGTCAGTGGTGAAAATTTTGAAAAATTTTTCCCGTCAAAAAATGCTTCTCAATGAGTGTACGATATTTCACTAAAATAACTGAGAATGATTTGAAATTATAAAGAAATCTCACTTATTTTTCAAAACTTCAACACCTTGCATGTAGCTGTCAAAATCTACCGAGGATTCACAACTTGTATCATCGGTACTCAATTAATTAACACCCTGTATTGGATTTTTTTCAATGTAATTTTATATGTTTGTTCCATTACAAACTTGGTCAAGCGAAAATTGACGTGCAAGTATTTATATAAGAGTGTGTTTTTCCATGAAAGATATATTGAAAAATTACAGTGAATTCCCAATTCATTTCTCGCCTGTGTTATAGTTTTTATCGCTGACGCAGCAACTTTTGTCGACCGTATAGTAAATTGAAACTGAGCCAAATCGCAGCTCACTCGATTACATCGACTTATACAAGCGATGGCCCATCGCTTGACTCGAAGACACTTTATCGCAGTCTGCGACACTAAAGGGCAAACAAACCGTAAATCTCGAATATGGATTTCTATCCTTTCTGGCTCAGGATGGAAGTCGAGATGATATGAGTTGTGCGCGCGTCGTTCTAGAGTTGCGATAGTTGCAACTTCAAAGTTAGTCGGTCCAAATAAATAGATCCTATATAACTAGGAATTCAATTTCGTGCGGTTTCGCTTTGAGTTATTCGCTTTGAGTGAACGAGGACGCCAAAATGGATTCCTGTCGTCTCAAATACAATACTGCAAGAATTCAATTGCAAACCTCACAATTTTTTATTTTGTTACTATGATCAGATGTTATATTAAATTAACTGATGGTCTGTATTTGCCAGATTATAAGCTAGACAGACTAGGTAACCGTTTGAAAAACATACCTATATAAATCTCTGGTAGTAGTCCATGCTCAAATTGGAGGTGATGAGATAATTAAGAGAACAAACTCAAAGTCTCGCTCCAAGTAAATTATAATCAAATAATATATGCTATATGCTACATGTTTCGACTCCTAGGAGTCATCATCAGGCTAAAATACAACACTTATAAATGAAAGAAGTTCCATCACTATTGGAAAAGGGGTGACATACCTTGCTAGGTAGGAGGAGAAAGGAAACTATAAAATTGAGAACATAGTTCTTAAGGCTTTTAAGCCCAAAATAATTTCAAGTAACATTTTTGAATTTTGGTTTTTTGAACCCCCAAATAAACATTTTTCTAAGATGCTTCTTTTGGATCAGATAAACATTGTTTACAGCAAATGGCGCGGTTATGAAGTGAACAAACCGACAGACTACTTGATTTGACAGATAAAAATTATTATTCGACAAACAAGTGACAAATGTCATCTATCACAAACACAAAACATTGAAGTTGACTTAATGGACCATACATCAAAATTCATAACAAACAAAGAAATGTGTCTAGATTGACTAAGTCGGGTATTTAAAATTGTGTTTTTTTTTGAAATAGGAATAACAACGTTAAAAAAGGGGAATTGCCAATGCAACCAATGAATGGAGAGGAAGATTACAAAATGGAATTGAAAGTGGATAGGCAATCAAATCTAACTTGTTCATTAAGACAAACAGTTGAATTTGAATGGGCAGATCTATTGATTTCTAGGATTTCCAGAAGGTTAAGCTTTTTTCCTTTAGGATGAACATGTAGAACTTCAAAATCTTCTACTATATTATGTTTGTGTTTATTCTCGAGAACATGGTTTGCGAAAGAAGATGTAGTGTTGATAATATCAGAGTTAATATATTTGTCAATTATCTTTTTATGTTCTGCTATCCTGGTGGAAAAAGCTCTCCCTGTCTGACCAACGTATTCTGCATTGCAATCAGAGCATTTGATCTTGTAAACGCCTGACTTAGAATGTACAGGGTTTTTATCTTTGTTATTAACAAAAATGGAACCTAAACTATTATTGGTTTTGAAAGATAAAGAAATGTTATGTTGTGCAAAGATTTTTGAAAATTTGAGGGAATGTGGGCCAAAATAGGACATAGATCTGTATATCCTGTTGGATTTTTCGATTGATGGCAGAAGGTTCCTGTTAATAAATTTTGATTGGTGTTTATAAAAAAGTTTGTTAATTAAATTTAGTGGAAAACCGTTATTATGTGCAATTTGTTTTATTATGTTGAGTTCATTATTAAAAGAACTTAATGAACTCAACATAATAAAACAAATTGCACATAATAACGGTTTTCCACTAAATTTAATTAACAAACTTTTTTATAAACACCAATCAAAATTTATTAACAGGAACCTTCTGCCATCAATCGAAAAATCCAACAGGATATACAGATCTATGTCCTATTTTGGCCCACATTCCCTCAAATTTTCAAAAATCTTTGCACAACATAACATTTCTTTATCTTTCAAAACCAATAATAGTTTAGGTTCCATTTTTGTTAATAACAAAGATAAAAACCCTGTACATTCTAAGTCAGGCGTTTACAAGATCAAATGCTCTGATTGCAATGCAGAATACGTTGGTCAGACAGGGAGAGCTTTTTCCACCAGGATAGCAGAACATAAAAAGATAATTGACAAATATATTAACTCTGATATTATCAACACTACATCTTCTTTCGCAAACCATGTTCTCGAGAATAAACACAAACATAATATAGTAGAAGATTTTGAAGTTCTACATGTTCATCCTAAAGGAAAAAAGCTTAACCTTCTGGAAATCCTAGAAATCAATAGATCTGCCCATTCAAATTCAACTGTTTGTCTTAATGAACAAGTTAGATTTGATTGCCTATCCACTTTCAATTCCATTTTGTAATCTTCCTCTCCATTCATTGGTTGCATTGGCAATTCCCCTTTTTTAACGTTGTTATTCCTATTTCAAAAAAAAACACAATTTTAAATACCCGACTTAGTCAATCTAGACACATTTCTTTGTTTGTTATGAATTTTGATGTATGGTCCATTAAGTCAACTTCAATGTTTTGTGTTTGTGATAGATGACATTTGTCACTTGTTTGTCGAATAATAATTTTTATCTGTCAAATCAAGTAGTCTGTCGGTTTGTTCACTTCATAACCGCGCCATTTGCTGTAAACAATGTTTATCTGATCCAAAAGAAGCATCTTAGAAAAATGTTTATTTGGGGGTTCAAAAAACCAAAATTCAAAAATGTTACTTGAAATTATTTTGGGCTTAAAAGCCTTAAGAACTATGTTCTCAATTTTATAGTTTCCTTTCTCCTCCTACCTAGCAAGGTATGTCACCCCTTTTCCAATAGTGATGGAACTTCTTTCATTTATAAGTGTTGTATTTTAGCCTGATGATGACTCCTAGGAGTCGAAACATGTAGCATATAGCATATATTATTTGATTATAATTTACTTGGAGCGAGACTTTGAGTTTGTTCTCTTAATTATACCTATATAAGAAATATGAATTTTTGAGAAAATTTCAGTAGTCGAAACAAAAATTTGTTATAATTTTTTGTTTTCGAGTTTTTTCTCTATATCTAATTCAGTGGCGTTGAGAAAATTTCAAAATTACGATTTCGTGATATGGCCTAAAGTTGGGTTTTTTATTAATGGGAATCCTAGTTGGCTTCAGTTCTTCAGTATCAATTCATTTGTCAGTAAATTGAATATTCAAGATTCTGTTACCGTCATAATAACAATCAACCATTTCAATTGTCAAAGTGAAGACGGCACCCGTTCACTTGGAATGAATATACCAAAAAAAAAGCAAAAAGGAAACTGGTAATAATTATTTATACAACAAGGTAGTGAAGAACATCATTATTACATAGGGACCAAGATTATATCCAGAGAGTTTTCATGTTGGGAAAAATGTTGATCGGTGATTTTTCTTTTTAATTTCTATAATTCGATTCAGTAATGCATAGAAAAGAGAATTCGGGTAGGTGTGAAGTTTGTGGTTATATAATTATAAGCCAAGAAAGTAATGTGCGACAACATATGAGACAAGTTCACCAATCACCAGGTTAATATAAATATTTGTAACCATATCAAATGAGTACTTGAATATAATGTAAACATTATTTCGTCTATCGAATTCACGAAACCATAGAAAAAAGATAAAATTCTGTGTTCCCAACCTGTTACGTTCATAAACGTTGAACACGAGTAGGTGATCCGTTTTTTGTCACGTGACCTCTCTGGATCGAGTTAACAACCCAGAATAAGTATTCGAAAGCACCTTTCACTACGTAGGTTTATATTAATTTTTTTTTCACCACTATAGGAATATATTTGAATCATTTTTTGTTCTGTGATACCGAAATATGAACCTATTATCACTATAAAAGCACTTATTTACAATAATTAGCCATGACCACGACAGCATAAGACTAGAGCAGTGGTTCCTAACCTTTTCAATGTCACTACCCCTGTGAACAAGTATGGGAATTGAGTTTACCCCTAGCCAATTTAAAATAATTAAAACCACACAAATTCGAACGAAAATATGTTTATTATCTAACTAAATTCTAAGAAATTGCACGTTTAGGTAACTAGTAAAGTAAAGTAATATGTAAATCTTGGAGTTAACTAGTGTGAAGGTTGAAATTGCTTTGCATTCGCAAGTTTGACAATATTAGGTTCGGTTTCACTCAACGCGCATCTCATGTCATGCTCAACATTCAGACGGTTTCTGGCTTTTGTTTTTAATGTAACAAGAGTTGAGAAACCAGTTTCACATCTGTAAGTTGCAGCAAATGGAATCAACATTTTTAAAGCTCTGTCAGCTATAATGGGATATTCTGCAGCTGCTTTTCGCCAAAATGTGCTTAGTTTATCATTTTGAAAATCAACTTTCAATGAGTTATTCTCACGCAGCCCGAGAAACTCTACTTTCGCTGACACATCTTCGTCCTTGAAAATATCGACGCAAGTAGAAAATGGTCTTAAAATCCAGGAGTAGGACTCACGACTGTCCATGTTCGGAAAATATTGCTGCAGTGAGTCTATCACGGCAGTTAAATGTTGAACCACGGAATTTTCAAACGTGATTTTCTCTTGTTTATTATTTACTAATTGCTCACTTAGTTGTCACTAGAGAAATAACCTCTAGTCACTAGAGGTTATTTCTAAGAACCTACTGCATTAGAGTGCCATTCCTGCGAATCTCTGATCAGAACAGTGCATTGGGGTAAATCACTACAGAGGTGGCAATGTCTTTATTAACTATGTCTTTATCGTCTACTGGTTCATAAAATTACGAAAACCACCTTGGTAGTAAAAACACTTCACGCCTCGAAAAGGAGTGAATAATGTTAGATTTTATAGCTAGTGGTGGAAAAATATTATTTTAGCTTTTAGAGACTCACACATTATGAGCACCACTCATGTTCAGAAAGAGAAAAAAGCATGTCAACCATAGCCAACTATATAGTACCTTTGGCTGATGATGGGCTTCTTATGTAACATAATTATAACATTGTAACATAACCATGTTAACCCATGAAATGTTGTGGAGGTAACTTAGAGATTTATTCCTTCTTCATCCATTATATTTCTTTGTAGAACTAAATTCCTGATGATTAATTCTCATTTGTATTGGATATTGAAAGGAAATAATTGTGCTGTAGCAGCAACTGCTGCATTAGATATTTCGTATGGCACATTTTAGAGCTCACTAATGCTGCTACTAGTTTATTGCAATAATGGCGACCAAAAACCATGCAAACTTCCGAAAATCAGAAGCTAATTTTATGTCAAATAGCTATCGGTCGTTATTTCGCTGCTATGGTATTGAGTGAGATGTTTATAATTCCTCTTGTGTGCCCACTCTCCAATTTTTTCGTCAGACTTACTCTCGATTTGAATAATTGAATGCGAGTTCGGAACGTGAGGTTCCCATATCAGATAATAGATGGCGTGGACGATGGACAATTTCTTTGAAAATTTCAAAATGCGTTTCGAATCGTTTCATGAAGTTGAACAAGACTTTCAAGGATGTGTTTTCCTTCTTTCGGGACCCGTTGGGAAATAACCAAACTGTATATATGAAGAAAATATTAATTCTTTCTCGGTTTATTCAACAGAAAACAATGTAGTATGTAAGATAATATAGGGTGATATTATATTGTAGGAATACTCTGTATAATAGGTTAAGCGAGGACAACGCACCGTGTGGGTTGTTAACACTGTTGTTATCAAGACGCACGGTGTATTCATGATATTAGGTTGTTTAGGTTTAGGGTACGTTCCTATGATTTATATATATATACCTGGTACCACCAATAAAGAGAAGATTGATTCTAACTTGACTTTGAGTTGATTACTAGAATGTCTGTCACCATACATTCACAACCCAGTTATTAACCCTGGAATAGGAATGATCAGTCATCCTAAAAAACTAGGCTCTCTCAAAATGCAAAATTAAGGTTAGAAAATACTTACAATTCTATCGATAATCTATTAAAGGACATGAAAGTTCATCTATTCACTAAAAAGTCTGCTGCAGCTTTGTCAATTGAAATTCATAATGTCAAGCAGGAAAATAAATCAATAGAGGAATTCGGAAAAAGTATTGAAGAACTGTTAGTGAATTTAACCTTATGTCAATCCAATGGAGATGATGATAGTGCAAAAATTTTGTCAAAAGTTAACGAGAAAATAGCGATTAATGCTTTTGCAAATGGGCTGAGAAATTCTGAGTTACGGACCATCGTTAAAGCAAGGAATTATAATAATCTAAGGGATGCAATAGGTGGCGCTAAAGATGAAGATAAGTCAAAGATAGGGTCTTCAAATTCTCAATGTTTCCATATGAGAGATCGAAGAGCTAGACGCGGTTTTTCAGGAATCAGAGGAAATCAGTATTTCCATAAAAATAACAATAATAATTCCATTAGGTTCAATCAAAACAACGAATTTAGACAGTCAAATAGCCAACAAAGAAATTTTCCTAATCAGCGATATAATAATAATCGTGGACGCGGTAGCGTGAATATGCGTCGTTCAAATCGGTATAGAAATCAGAATAGCCAGAATCATAGAGCTTATCTTGCGGAAAGTTCAAGTTCAAACACTGAGGTCGACAACCAAGTAAACAATAACAACTCTGCGAGTGAACGGTTTTTTCGTTCCTAAACAAAATGGAAATATTATGAACGATGTTGTTATATTAAGTATGAATGGGATGAATTTTGTGAAAATGAGATATGGAACAAATGAACTCATATTTTTGATTGATACTGGAGCAACTATTAGTGTTCTTTTTGCAAAATATTTAGACAAGTGTGAAAGAATTGACACCTCAAGAAATATAAGAATAAATGGAATAGCCGGATCAACAATTTCACAAGGTTCAGTGAATGTTTCTTTGTTTATAGAGGACGTGATGATTAAGCACGAGTTTTTATTACTTGATAACTTTGCAAATGAGATGCATGGAATCTTAGGATCCGATTTTCTTACTAAATATTGTGCCACCATTGATTTCGAGAAATTCTGTTTTTCTCTATGGAAGAATAACAGGAAAATAACCATACCTTTACAGTCAAAATACGATTGTTATACGATTATTCCACCACGTTGTGAAATTATCAAGTACTTTTGGATTGATAGTGATGATGAATGTGTTGTATTAGGGGATGAATTGAGCGAAGGTGTGTTTGCAGGTAGCGTGATTGCAAAACCAAAAAAAATTGACGCGAACGAACTCAAAGCAATGGGTGAAAAAATTGAAAATATGTTTGTCACAACTAGGGCACAATCGATGCGAACTAAAAATAGTCAAAATAGCAATGATTTGGCTCACAGCAGGCTTGATCACCCTGGTGTAGTAGAATTATTGAAGAGACCATTTGGAACAGTAGAACTGAGACCAGTTTACGAAGATAAATTTGACAGAATAGTTGTTAAGAACGTGCAGGATGAGAAAGTTGTATGTTGCAATGTAAAATATAATATTGATGCTGGAATTATTTATTTAAAACAGAACTCCCGATCAGCGTCTGCCTTCGGAGCGTCGTTGAGGGATCTGAAAAATATTTGCGAGAAATATAATGTTACAGAACTATGCATAGTAAGAAAAGAAAACTGTACAGTATTGTTAGAAAGTATTAAAAGAAATATAGACGAATTTAAAAAGGCAAATATAAAATTTTCTGTCATAAAAGGTGTTCAAGTCATAGATGACAAGGAAATGAGACAGCTCATATTAAATGATTTTCATATGTTACCCACAGGAGGTCATGCGGGAATAACGCGAATGTATAATAATATAAGGAAATATTATTTCTGGTCAGGCATAAAAAATGATGTTGAAAGGTTCGTGATGCATTGTGATGACTGTCAAAGATATAAACATTCGAAGCCAAATAAAGAACCATTGACAGTCACCACTACAGCTAAGAGTGCTTTTAACAAAGTTTATCTCGATCTGGTAGGTCCTCTGAACCAAGACAACGACAATAATCGTTATATTCTCACATTACAGTGCGAGCTCAGTAAATTTGTTGAGGGATATCCAATAGCAAATAAAGAGGCTGTAACGGTGGCAAAAGCATTTGTCGAAAATTTCATTCTTAGGTTTGGATGCCCTATGGAGATAGTAACGGATCAAGGAACAGAATTTTTAGCGGCTACCCTACAGCAAACTTGTAAACTCTTAGGAATTACATCATTAAAGTCAACAGCGTATCATCATGAAACATTAGGGGCTATCGAAAATACACACAAACATCTAGGGGCATATTTACGCATACAAGTTGCAAATAATCCAGATACGTGGAGTACATGGGTACCTTTTTGGTGTTTTTCATTCAACAACACGGTTCATACAGAGACTCAATACACGCCCTACGAACTTGTTTTTGGAAAATGCTGTTTGATACCATCAAATTTGAATAACAGAATAGACCCAATGTATAACTTTGATGATTATCCAATAGAATTGAGGTATAGATTACAAAAAGCATGGGAAGATGCTAGAAATAACTTGATAGAATCGAAAGTTAAACGGAAATCCACATGGGATAGGAAAATTCAGTCAGAGGTAAATTATAAGCAAGGTGATAATATTTTATTAAAAAATAATCCGTCTAACAAATTGGAACCTTTATTTAAAGGACCTTATGAAGTTGTAGAAGAAAAAGGTCCTAATGTTATTATAAAAATTGATAATAAGCCTCAACTAGTTCATAAAAATAGAGTTAAGCCATATTATGACATGTCTTAGTTTAGTTAGCTTAAGTAGCATTGTAAATATAGGTATATTGTAGAAAAAAAAATATATCATTAAGATAAGTTTTTTTTTCTCCTTCTCGGGGGAGGTGTAGTATGTAAGATAATATAGGGTGATATTATATTGTAGGAATACTCTGTATAATAGGTTAAGCGAGGACAACGCACCGTGTGGGTTGTTAACACTGTTGTTATCAAGACGCACGGTGTATTCATGATATTAGGTTGTTTAGGTTTAGGGTACGTTCCTATGATTTATATATATATACCTGGTACCACCAATAAAGAGAAGATTGATTCTAACTTGACTTTGAGTTGATTACTAGAATGTCTGTCACCATACATTCACAACCCAGTTATTAACCCTGGAATAGGAATGATCAGTCATCCTATTACAACAACTAATTTCCAGTCTGTATGCCACGACGAACATTGAAATACATCTATTGAACACACACGATAAGAATTTGAAAACAAAATCTTCTGAAGTAGAGAATTTGCATTCTCCTTCATATAAAGATAAGCACATGATATCATTCTGAATATTCAACACAATACAACTACTTTCCTGCCAATTTGCCACGTCGAACATTGAATTATCTGTTGAATACCCAAAAAGAGAGCATGAAAAATCCTCTGAAATTGAGAATTGACATTGTCTCCCAAATCGATGTGATGTATTATGATATAAAAATATAACTCATCAATATGTTCAGTATTGAAATGAAAATCGAAACGTATTGGAGAAGTATACTTGCATGAACTCTGATCTTTATGAGCTTGGAACTTCCAAAAACATCATTCGTATCAGTGATATGGGAATTATATCTCTCACAAACAGAATATATGACTTCACTCGAGTAAAACTCATTCCGGATATCAAATCCTCATCAGTAGCCTGAAGTCCAGTTATTCTTTCAGCCATTCTTCATCACCCTATAAAAAAATTGAGAAAAAAAAAAGAAATATTATAAATTCCTATGATAATAATCAACTGTTGATTATAAAAGAAATTGAAGAAGCAGAGGAATATTATGGCAAACAGGCCCATTGTTAACGACAACAAAAAAAAGAGAAACCTTCAACTTCGTCAACAATGGCTCGCGAACATCACACGTCGACGTGCTCACAAAGCGTATATTTTCCATCGCAAATACCCATCGCTCCCGCTTTCTTCGCTTCCTTGATATCGCTCCCAACAAGAAGCGCGCCTCCTCAGATTAGAAAACGCGATACACGAAATCTCTCCAGCCGGTCTACAAATTGCTTCCCTTTTTTCTTCCAATATAATAAAGATAAATGGCATCGAAATTCAGACTTCATTTTTTCGTTCGGCCGCAATCAATCAACGTTTTCGCTGGGGGGTATGGTACAGGGGTTAAGGAATGAAGAAGAGGGAGCACCCTTCTTTGCACGTGTCGAGTCTAATCACTTAGCAAGGCCCTTATCAAGTCCTTCGCAGTTTCGTTACCTTTGCCTTTTTTGAGATACGATCGGTTGTTGTGGATGGCGGCAAAGACTACTTTGTATAAATTGTACAAGGCGAATCAATCTCTTTGCTCGGGAAGTGTGAAAATCCACAAAATTGATGTTTTGAATTTCATTGTAAATGATACGAGTGTCAATAAACTAATCAATTCTTCTATAAATTTCAAGAGAGAGTGATCATCCCACACCTGACACCAGACACCGCTAGCATCGTCGCTTCGCGACATATTTTCTGAGAAAACCTGTACATCGCCCTTATGAAATCGACAAATACAATACAAAATCTCTGTCTCATTTTTCTACACGTGCACTGCGTTTTTCGTTGGGTGACATTTTTCCCAAATTAGGCGAATTCACACTACTGAAAAAGGCCTCCTGTAATCAGTATCATTGTACATGCACACAAAAGTATATGAGGCATCTTTTTCTTCTGCAAACTGATGGTATATTCTATATCCTCTTGCCTGATATACCCGTAACAAAATATCATGTACAGGGTGGGCCAAATTAGAAACTTTCAAAGGGAAAGAAAATTGATGTCGGTGCCTCGTGGTAATTTTATATGACAGAATCATTGATAAGAACCGCATCTACTCGTTTCAGAAAGTTCACAATGAACATTTTTGGAAAATGGCTAAAACTCATTGATTGACGAATATTCTTTGTTTCGATCTTCTGTCACTGTAATCAGTCCTCAAAATTAATTTTTTTTTTCAAAAAAAAAAACAACTTGAACTTACCGTTTAATATGGTTAATACGTATATACGTGAAATCATATATAGTATTGAAACTCCGAGAATACAAAAACCAATATCATAAGTTCAATTAATTGCGAATCTGTTTCCCTTTCGACCAATACTGTATCGTTCATGTATATGTATATATTACAGGGTGGCCCATTGAATATGTATCACAAGGCATTACATGCCGGGAAAAAACATTTCAATAAAATCCCACAATATGTTGAATTTGTTCGACATTTTCAACCCTCTGACACCTCATCAAAAAAAGGTTCAATTCCCTGTTAATTGCTGCTTAATTTCCGAAAATCTATCCACTCATTTAGAAAATATGAAGCTAAGAAAAGCCCTAATCCTAATATGTTTGTTGAATAAGGATGCGGAAATTGGTTTTTTCTATGACTGTTGAAAACTAGGCCCTTTTAATGTAACATTTTTGTTGGGTAACTGGATGCATTACACAAAACAAGCCACGCCCCGTGTGTAAGAGCCTTTACACAACAGGCTATGGCCAATCAGCAACAAAGCAGATTCATTACCTACAAAACAGTTGAGACCAGTTGTAATGATAATATGGGGCATGCAGTGAAACGTTTGAATCAGACTCGTCATGAAATGTCATAATTTGACAATAGCTATCTCTATCTGGCGTGATTTAGAACTGACTTTTTGTACAAATATGGATTTAGAAAGCGAAAATGAATTCAACTGCTCTCCACCATCAGCAGTTTTGAAAGCTGCCAATGCAAGTACAATCAGCCTTTTGCCCGAGGAATATAAAAAAAGGTATGCAGTGGTTTGGCGAAAAGCAAAACTTGCAAATTCGTTTTCGGATAATGTACTGCTAGCCTATTTTGGCGAATTAGCAGCTAAACACAAAGCATCCTCCTTGTGGTCACAGTATTCCATGCATATACTAAGAAGCATAATTTCAATGAAAAATTATGTGAATATTGACAAATATTTGAAATTACGAGCATTTCTAAAAAGGAAATCTGATGGATATATGTCAAAGAAAGCGAAGATATTTACTGCTGATGAACTCAACCAGTTCATCACTCAGTCATAGAAAAAATATAGTATTCTACTTGCGTGTAATGGCTATTACTCATTCGAATGATAACGACGTTCGCCTGCGGCTCACGTCACAAACTTCATTCTCATGAGTAATGGCCATCATTACACGCTCGTCGAATAATATACTATTAATTCACTTTACACTGAAAAAAAAAAACGTGAATTTTCATTCAAACTTCAGTCAATAATGTCTCAATTTCGGTCCACGCTCGATTGAGTTGAAAATTCACTCTATTTGACTGGGTGAAATGGTAATTGAATGAGTGAATATAAGGAATCACAATTGAGTCAATGTTCCCAGTTCAGATATGAATATTATTTCAGCTTTGCGATTTCTTGAGTGAGTTTCAAGTCATTTTTGAGTGCCTAGAACATTTATTGAGTATCTATATGCCCATCATTGAGTGCTTTTATATACCAAAAATGAGTATTTTAGAACTTTTTACGGCTGGTTTTATATAATAATAATAATAATAATAATAATAATAATAATAATCATTTATTATTTACCATTAACAAAAATTAAATTCCTATGTGTTCAGGTCTGAACACTAATACAATAATAATGATATGGTAAATAAATGGTGCAATGTTAGGCCAAAGGCCGATTCTTCCACACTGCCCGATATATAATATCGAGTAAATATAATATATAGTACAAAAGTTTATTAACTATCAGAGTAGATTACAATACAATTACAATCACAATGTTCTCCTTATAAAGAACAAAGCTAACACAATCTGAAATCATCAGTACAGTCATCTTCAGAAAACATGTCGCACATGGACGGTGATAGCATTCTTAATAACTCATGCAATAAGAGCGCTGACACCGTCCAACCGCGACATGATCTCTGAAGACGACTGTACATGCGATCTCGCCTTCCGAAATCAAGTATGGTTTCTTCTTGCTGCAGAATCTTACTAGCAAGCTCGTTGACACATTGACAGTCACATTAATCTGCAGGCAAAAAAAATGCATATAAACAGCTGATTCAAAAATGTATTCGTCAGAGCAGATTTGTTCTGGGTATGTTACCTAAATAGAAACAAATTCACGAATAACGTTTAAAACAAATATTTTAACGATCTCATGAATGATCACAATTGAATTATTCAAGCAGTTTTGATAACACTTTCTCAATTAAGATTCAATATACCTGATTTGAAAATAATGTGATCAATGATGATTCAATTTACTCATTTCTGATTTGAGATACTCTTATTTGATTAATTTTCAGTCACTATTGAGTGAAAAGCAAACACACGAACATGGCCGTGCATGATGGCTGTGAAAGACATCAACGGCGATATTCAACTATTCAACAGAAGAATACTTTGTTACTTTGTTTGAATATATTGATTTATCTGAACGTCAAGGTAATCGGATATAAATCGAAATTATAGGTATATACAATACAATTTTTAAGATTCACACCATCCAAATGAATATTTGAATTATTTGATACAATTCACGATCATCAGCCATGTTGAAAGCCATCAAGTATTTTACGAAATTAAACTTACCCGCAGTAGGTATTCCCAAACTTCACAAATATAATCATGCTAATGACATGTTTCTGCTCGAACTTGCAATAAGTACTTCTATTCAATTATAATTCACTTCGCTAAAATGGAAAGCAGATTGTTTTGATGTACTCAACTTCTATCAAGACTGACGCTGCGTTATCAATTGGACAAAACTGCCTCTGCTTAGTCTCGAGCCATGTCTCGAGCTGGCTCGAGTCTTCCTCGCTGATGACCACAGAGATTCGGGCATTCCTTTACTTCGAAGTTCTTCATTCAGAATAATTAAAACATATAATATTGTGGTGACTCAGAACGGTCATCATGTTATTCCCAAATACACTGTTCACTGTTTGCACGTTGAAAAGGGACTGTGACAGTGAAATGACTGAGACGCTAACAATATACTGCACATGGAGCGGCCCTTCCACCAATTATTTGGTGAAATCGCTCGAGAATGAGTGATTATCACATGTTTCATCTAATTATTGAGTAAAAGCCACTCTAATATAGTTTTCTTGTTTGTTTTATTCCAAAATTCGTGCTATTCAATCAAATTTGTCATAAACATTGTCATTATTGGAAGGAATTGTGAAAATACCCAGATTTCATTGAAAATTTACTAAAAAAATTCACTCAGTAGATTAACTCATTACCAAATTTGCATTCACCTAAAAGGATTTCTTACAGTGTACAACTTCACGAGTCCTTCACTATTTTCATTGATCTGCAAATTCTTTAAAGGCTCGTTTGTGTGGGTAATTGACTTACGTTGAAGTTTTTAACATTGTTGTTGAACTTTCCAAGTGAAATCAAATCTATTTTCAAATTGTTAGTTAAACGTATAGTTGGTATTTCCAAGCTCCATATTCTCTAAACAAGTCAATCGATTTTCAAAAACTGATCAGCAATGTATAGTGAATTGAAATCCCTCTTTAGTTGATGTACCACTTGACCTCCATTTCCATTTGAGAAAATTTAGAGTATGACACTGCCACTCAGGGTGATTGAAAGTTCCGCTTTGCTTGTTGTGTCAAAATGTGTCTCCCGATGAATAAACTTGAGGTATTTTTTCTCTCCCATCAGCCTGTAACGTCATGCGGTACGTTATTTATTTATTTTTTTCTGTGACGGGAAAAAAGTTTGGCATTTCATCTCTGTTGGCAGGTTATAAAATGTCACTTTTCATAAATTACTTTTTTCCCGTGGGAAAAAAGTGAGTACTTCTTTCCCGGATATATATCACATATATATACTCTGTTGATGGCTTTTGTTGTGCTATAGTTCCGAAAAATGAGTCAATAATACCGTCACCGAGAAAGAACTGCAAGTCCTTTCATCTTCCATTCGACTTCGCGGTTTCGTATATTACTAAACAACTACTGAATTCGCAATTTTTCAAAATCAAATCACAGAATTGAACTGACAGAAGTGACATCAGATATTTGATTACTTCAAAATAATGATAAAGATGTCTATAAAACGCAGGTGTCCCTACTGTTAAAAACTTGAAATTTCACGTCGATAATTTTCAGATTTCGAAATAATGTAATATCTTCTCAATATTGATTCGTCCTTCCTTCTGTCACAGAAAAAAATAGTGTATTATACACGGGAAAAATATTAGATTTTAGCTCACGGTTTTTTGTCTCCCTCCGCTACGCGTCGGGAGACAACACAACCTGGAGCTAAAATCTACAACTTTTTTCCCTTGTATAATAAATAACTATATTTATTTACACTGTTCTACAGAAAAAAAGATTTCCAATTACAGAACAGGAACTAAGTAAAAATTTGCACAAAAGTAAACAATAGGAAACAAACAATAGAAAGAAACAATAGAAAAAACTTGGCATAATACACAATAGGACTACATTAGTAAAAAGTAAGAGATTAATACAAGAATATTACTGCTGATAAAAATAGTTTTTGATTTGCCTCACATTACAATGAAATATATCAAGCTGGTTACTTATTAGGTTATAGTTGCTACACATAGTATGTACAGGAGAGTTTTTGTATATATTTGTTCGTGGCGTGGTAATGTAGAATGAGTCGGTGCATCGAGATGCCTGACGGGGAATTTTGAAGTTTATCTGATGTAGTAAGCATTGACATCTAATTTTATTGTTAATTATTCAGAACATTTCCGCCTTTGATCCAGGCTGAAAAAGCTATGTCTTGACAGTAAACTCTCGTGTGACGTGCCAATTGGTGGATAAGTCCGATCTGCTTTAAAACTTAAGTATTTGAGATGGGATACCCTGTATATCCTCGAGTGGACCATCAGCATCGAATGTCCCTGACAAGAGGACTTGTCCACGTCATTTTTCATTCCCGATCCTGTATTATTACAGCTATAACTCTCAACGAAAAGTGATGTTACAGCACAATACAACAGATTCTCAGTTTCCCATTCAATGTAGCGTCTTTCTTAATGGAAAACTTCGCTTCCGTCAAAGAAATAATAACCCGCACGCAGACACTATTTTATTTATCGGCTCCGGGAAGAAAAAAACGGCGTTATCAACAATAATGGATGGCCTAGCCCTCATCCCTTCTATCGCCTCGATGTTGGGAGTTGGAGGAGTTTCGAGAGGAGTTTCCTATTATATCGGCCGAAATTAAACGATGAATTTTCCGAGTTTGGCTTTTGTTCTTCTTGATTGATGGCCGTCGTTTATCCGTTGAGCTCTAACAGGTTTTTCTCATGTCGGTTTTGATGAAAACGGCTGGAAAACTCGTAAATTGCGTACGGATTCAGGGAGCGAAGATATTTTTTTATCGAATTTGTAAGGATGTATATCAGGTCTTACCAGGTGCGATGAAAAGGTTCCGATTATTCGCAAAATTAGCTTAGATACTTTTTGTATGTATGTATGTATGTATGTGTGTGGGCGGTCCGGGACCTGACGCACTTAGGCCTCCCTTTTCGGGCCCATTGTGCACCCACATTCCTGGAATCGCAAGTCAGCCATGGAGAAGGCCGATCTCGCGAGCAAAAGAGACCAACTTCCTAGGCCAAATCTTCTTAACATCCTCTGGGTCCAGGATACTGCTCCCAAAATGGATATCTCTTGCTGCCACTATTGCCGGGCATTCAGTGAGGATGTGAGTAGAAGTCTCTTCATCCTCTAGGCACCATCTGCATTCAGGATCCTCCACAATCCCGATCATGCTGAGATGTTTGTTCAGGTGGCAGTGCCCTGTCAGCAGGCCCACCACCAGTTTCAGCTCCTTCCTGTTCAAAGCCAAGAGGGCATTGGTCTGTCTTCGTGACGGGTTTCCTATATGGAGTTTGGACTGCCTCATTCGAGGAGCCTTTCTCCAGCTGTCCTGAACATTTTCCGTCAGGATTTCCTTCATCTTGAAGTTGCTTCAGGATCCCTAAGATTGGCTCTGGGCCAATCACTGAACCCTTCGCCCCCTTTCTGGCCAGACCATCGGCCATTTCGTTACCTGGTACCCCTGAGTGTCCAGGGACCCACAAAAGACATACCTTGTTCGTTGCTGACAGCCTTCGTAGGCTATCTATGCACTCTGACACCAAGGCGGAGGTCACCCTATACGAGGTGAGCGCCTTGATCGCCGCCTGGCTGTCAGTGCATATAGTGATTTGCTGGCTGTGATAGCCCCTCTCGATATTCTCTCGAACACATGCAAGTATTGCAAATACTTCAGCCTGAAAAATCGTGGCATGTTTCCCAAGGGTATAGCTTAGATACTTTTTCATAGGAACCAATACCTCACATGAAAAAGTTCTAAGTCATATCCACAAATAATGTTCATAAAATGTTCAACGGTGAAAAACGTTGAATAACATCCTGCCGAAATCAATATTCTGCCCGTGACGGCATTATCAAGAAAATAGTTGTTGTCTCCCGTCATATATACCATTATTGTTTATTTTGTGAAAATTACTTTGAGCTTCTACTTTTTCCATTCAACATTTCATTCCACTTGGACCATTTTGTATTTTTCGTAGTTTACTACACTCGTATTTCGCAAACTATATGTTAGCATCTTCAGGAGAAGATCAAAATTAAATATCCTATTCTAGTGTGCTGCTTATATACTAGGTATATGTTCACCCAACCGTGAAAAACACTCTATATTACTATTCTTGAATACCTCTAAGCTTCCATATGCGTCTAATTTTCTAATATTAAACTAATTCAAGGTTAGTAATATGTGTGTTATGATTGTGATTCAACATATATGCGCGGCTACACACGATTTATCTAACCTACCATATTTTAAATGTGCTATGTGTTCTTTGAACCTTGTTTGTATGGGTCGCCTGGTTTGGCCTATATATGTTTCATCACAATCATTACAACTTTCCTGATTTTCAAGTGTGTCCACTTTATCTTTCGGATTGCCTAATAAATTCCCCAATTTTGACCCAGACTGATAAACGCTTTCAAAACTTGAGTCTTTGAAAACCTTTTCAAGTCCCTTTGTAGACTTGGAATTGAACGGAATTGGGATTCTTCTAGAGTTATTTCCATCCACTTGAAAAGTCATAGAGTTCGAAGTATCATCAACATCATTAAGTCGCATTTTTGACATCCTAGGCAAAATTTCACCTCATTTCTCCAGTTTCCGAATATGAAAAAAATGGAAATTTGGCATGATATGGACCCTTCACTCAATTTCATTTATAGGAACCTCCCTTTTGATTTTACTTCACCCTGTAAATTATTTCTAGATGATATGTTTTGTTAGGGTATATAGGCGCGACTAGAATGAGCTATCAGTTTTTCATTCGAAAAAAATTGCCATTTGACAATTTTCATTTTAGGGAGATATAATTTCTCACAGTTGGCCATGACATTTGATATTCATTTCGAGTAGTATTCACAAAAGTTGATTGCTAATTGAAAATAGATAGTTCTGATACAGTCATAATCTTTAGCTCGAGAGCTACTCATAAAAAATTGGTGTGTAGATGTTGTATTACCTACTGAGTTTATCACTCTCTTCCAACACTATCGATTGAGCTTTTCAGTTTATCTTCTATGTTCGCGCTTCGTGCTATGTAGGGAAATTCTCGTTTAATTCGATGTAGCCTTCCATACTAGTACTTGTGATGATGAAGTTCTGGAGTTTACTATCTCATTCGAAGTGCTTATTCCGGAGTTGAGAGTTCCGTTGATGGGAATCTGGTAACAGCTTATATATGTATATGTATATGATGAAGTCGTGTATCATTTCGTGTGAAGTATCATTCATTTGTCGTCGGTTTATGGATATATATTCTCTGTGAATTTTGCATTCTGAGAATGCTGATGGTTCCCTGAATGTTCAAATCCATTTTTGCATTAGATATATTGCATGAATTGTTATGAATTTTCGTTGAACCTTGTATAAGATCTTATATTATGAACCACCAATAGTCTAATGATGTCATATAGTTTTTGATATGAAGTGGTAATTGTGCAACATAAATTATCCCCTGAATGTTCAATTCCATTTTTTCAGTAGAAATATTGCATGAATTGTTATGAATTTCCGTTGAACCTTGTATGAAATCTTTCATCATGAACCACCAATTGATAATAGTTTGATGATGTCATATAGTGTACGATATGAAGTTGTTTAACTAGGCAGCAAAGTAGTAGATTGACTGCCGTGGCTGAATTCATAGCCGAGCAGAGCGAGGCTAGGAATTCAGCTAAGGCAGTCAATCTACTTTGCTGCCGAGTTGAACATATAATTTTTTCTCCGATTGTTCATAATGATTTGGGAGAATATTGTATTTGCGAATTAATACAATTCCCACAATCTCTTTATTCTTCCTGTATAGTGTTCAATTAAAGTAAAATTTGATAGAAATCGCAGTTGTTGGTTTGACAATTCATGAAATATCTGACTGTTGTGCGAAAAAATATCGGTATATTTTAGTTATTCATGCAACAAGTGCAAAAAGTGAATGTTTATTGCATTCGACGTGAAATTGTCCGACGAGGCCGTTAGACCGAGTTGGACAACACGTCGAGTGCAATAAACAATTTTTGCACGAGTTGCATACATTTTTTCTACGTTCATGCAAAAAGCAAAAAATGATTTATTGAGGTGCGGCACTAGGTACAATTCTGTTAATTGTCAGAATTAATGTTTGACTGACGTTTCTATAACCACAGAGTTGCATTATAGAAAATGTTTGTCATGATGACAGCACGTTGAAGTAGAATGACAGATGAGTGCAATAAAAACTTTATTGCACTAAGTGCAATGAAGAACTTCTTTTTCCACTAAATATAGTTCAATAAAGTTCTGTTTTTTGCATGAATGTAGAAAAAAATTATTATATAATAGACAGTGATAGCGACCTGGAAGTATACTTACACCTCCATTAATAAGGGAGGTGGCAAAAAATATAGAGTTGAATTTGTTGCCGGAGAAGTCTCGGATGAAATATGAAGGAAATTATAAACGATTTATGGATTTTTAATTTTGCTGATACATATCAATCAGCAAAGTAACCACTTTGCTGCCTAGGCAGGAAAAGTAATACTTTGCTGATTGATATGTGTTAGCAAAATTAATATTTGCTGCCAATCGGAGGAAAAATACTTTTTCAGTGAAGTGTGACGACTCTGAATTTATCTCGTTGTCAGTCGTTTTTTATTTTTTCATTTAGAGAAGGCTTTTGTATCATACGTTATTCGATCACGATATTGCCTGTTTCTGAGATTAATACAATGCTGATGGGTATCCATTTCAATCTCCCATAAAAAAATATAGGTATAAAAATATAAATATCAATCGGGGTATGTGAGGGTATGTGTGTGTGAGTGACAGCTAAATATATCCCGTCCAGCCCTTGAAAACTCGTTTACCCTTCAATCCAAAATAGAAGCGAACTTGTATTTCTCTCTGCCGCAACACCTGCATCACTTGATCCGTGAAACTTCATTTACCGATACTCGGGTGCTGAATGAAAATGATTGGAATTTGTGTGCTCCACATCATCGACTATTACTCAAAATATAGGTATATCGATGGACTGATGGATACATGGTGAAAGAAATTACCTATATACAGGGTGATTCACATAAGAACCGACATAGAGCAGGAGCATGTAGGGGGTCCCAAAATATGGCAATTTAACGCAACTTACCTCTATACCAAGTTGCTTCCTAAGGAGTTATAGTCTTTGAAAGTGAAGTTATAAATTTTGAAAAAAATCAATATCTCCGTTATTCTTGAATGTAAAGCAACCAAATTTGGTACAGTTTGTGGATGTAATTAGGGCGTTACTTGACAGTAACTAGAGCTTAAATGGAATTTGTAAAGGGGGTATACCGGGTGGCGCACCATTAATATTCAACAGAATTTTGTTAACCCCAGATGGATTTCAAAAATCTTTGCTTTGTTGTGTGGGCAATTCAATTCTGAAACTTTTCTTTCTCTGGTAATTTTTCGAAACACCTCATCATTTTCATCAAAAACTCGCATAACTGAAAACGCGCGCTCTAGGTGTGTTATTTAAAATCATCGAAAATTCAAAAGTTGGCTATGAAAATAAACGTACAACAAGAAAGTAGGTCATCAATTGTGATCAGTAGAAATTGGCTGGCAAATTATTATTTAGATACGTAACAAAATACGTAAAGTAAGTACAGATACTGAAATGTGAAAAACTGGGATTAACAACTAACCAAAATAAACACAAAAAACTTGAAAAACAATCAGAATAAACCATTTTTATCGATAAATTACTTAATTGAACAACTTACTTGCTTCATTGTCAAGTTTGACGTTTATTTTCATAGCCAAACTTTTGAATTTTCGATGATTTTAAATAACACACCTAGAGTACGCGTTTTCAGTTATTCGAGTTTTTGGTGAAAATGATGAGGTTTTTCAAGAAATTACTAGATTAAGAAAAGTTTTAGAATTGAATTGCCCACACAACAAAGCAAAGATTTTTGAAATCCATCAAGGGGTAACAAAATTTTGTTGAATATTAATGGTGCGCCACCCAGTATACTCCCTTTACGAATTT
Source organism: Phaedon cochleariae (assembly GCA_918026855.4). Classification (NCBI taxonomy): domain Eukaryota; kingdom Metazoa; phylum Arthropoda; class Insecta; order Coleoptera; family Chrysomelidae; genus Phaedon; species Phaedon cochleariae. The sequence continues at coordinate 4,246,811 of OU896709.1, read as the reverse complement.
CAATTAAGCTCTAGTTACTGTCAAGTAACGCTCTAAATACATCCACAAACTGTACCAAATTTGGTTGCTTTAAGTTCAAGAATAACGGAGATATTGATTTCTTTCAAAATTTATAACTTCACTTTCAAAGCCCATAACTCCTTAGGGAAGCAACTTGGTATAGAGGTGAGTTGCGTTAAATTGCCATATTTTGGGACCCCCTACATGCTCCTGCTCTATGTCGGTTCTTATGTGAATTACCCTGTATTTGGAAAGAACGCGAAAAAATGAATTGAGCGAACAACTTTTTTCGATCGCGCATCGCATTGGACCGATGGTTCATTATTATGTTTTGAAATATTCAGCTCCATTTCGAGGCATTTTTATTGAACTCGTGATTAAAAATGTAATTTTCATACAAAACATCATTATAGTCGATATAGGTGAGTTATTGATAGATTTGTTCGTTTGACTGAATAACTTGTCAATGATTTTAGAAATTTTTGAGGAGTCATTTTATTCTTCACTATTTCTGCATAAGCTGTGGAAAGTAGGCTGTGCAAAAAATTTTAAAATTTTGACAGTTCATTATCACCAGTGTGATATTATTGGTTACATTAAGCTAAGGTGTTAAAGCATAATTATAAACACTTTTGAATGTAATAACCCAATACATAAGCACACGCGATTATCTTAACGTTTCTAATAATATAACACTAGTGATTATATAGGAACTGTCAGAAAATCAGAATTTTTTCACAGCCCACTTTACCGCAACTCATGAATTGATAAGCGAAGAATGAAATGAGCCCTCAAAAATTTCTAAAATCATCGACAAGTTATTCTGTCAAACGAACAAATCTATCGATAGATGACCTAATCTGACTCTAATGATGAATTACGAGTTCAATAAAAATGCCTCAAAATGGAGCTGAGTATTTCAGAAACCAACAATAAAACATCTGTCAAATCGAATGCGCGCTCGTGAAAAGTAGGTCACTTTATTCGTTTCTTCCTGCTTTTTTCAAATACCGAAACAGATCTACAAAATTTTGCCATACAAAGTGTTGTTTTTATAAATAAAATGAATTTTCTGTTTTTTCTCAGGACATACCTGGATTCTGATCCAGATTTTCATTTGAATAGATAGATAGATAGATATATACACGGAAAAAAAAGGATTTGTTGCATCAACAAATTATTTTTCCTTGAGTTATTTTTGTTGGACTGTGCAATTTTTTGTTGAATCAATCAGATACATGATTATTCTATGGAAGCAGCTTGTTCAAATCAAGAATTCAGTCTGATTGAATCAACAGTATAATATCAATTCCATCAACAAAATATATGGTTTTCTCAAAAAAAAATTATGTCGATCCAAAATAATGTCGATGTTGATTCAACTATGAACATTTCGATGATTTGATCAAACAAAGATCATTTTGATGAGAAAATATCTATATGAAACAACGTACAAGTTTTCTTATTCCGATGTAGCAATGAACTCGTTTCGAACGGATCATTTGCTTGAATAGAGCAACGAAATATGTTATATCAATGAAATATTTTGTTCATTCTACATAAATTTAAATTTTTGCCTCTAGATGGCGATCATTTCCGTTACCACCGATAAAATTCGCCTCGTCTATGCCTGCCTCGAATTCATTATATAAGTGAGGCCGGATTCTTCGTGGTTGAAATATCAGCTGGATAAATCGAACTTAGGATGATTAGCAATCCGAAATAGTTTTGCATCAGCATCAAGAGAAGTAAAGACTGAAGATCTATGCTAGGAGTCGACTAGTTTCCTAGTTTTGTTTATTCTATTTGTGTGAAGATTCAGAAAATTCCCGAATATTGAATTTGGTTCAACAAAACTAATTTGTCGAATGGATATATAGTTTCTCTTGAATCAAACAAATATTTCTTTGAATCAACAAAATATTTCGTTGAATCTACTAAATATTTGATTGAATCAATATCTTGTTATTTTGAATCAAACAAAATGATTGTTTGATCCAGTTCAATATATCTTCATAAACAATTCATGGATGTGCTTGATTGAAGAAGATCCAGAGTTCATGCAAGACATATTTACTTGATTGAAATTTCAAATTCGCTCTGAAACAAGATATAGATTTACTCATTTCAAGATTATATTTTCTCGTGCATATATGACACTTTTATTTGCTCCATTCAATCAAATTTTGCTTGATTCAACAATTCCTTATTTTCCGTGTAGAGTTTTATTTAACCACTTTACATGAGTCACATGTTTGTAGCTTGTCAAGGTACGAGATTTTATCATCTTAGTATAATACATAATATATGTAAATATATGTCAGGTTGACACTTGAAAGCAAAACATTAAAAACAAAACAAATTAAAAAGACACACATATTGTGTACAGTAAAAGAAACATATAAGGTACATGTACATGATTCGGCCTTCAGTTTTGATGGGTGATATTGGTGAAATATTTTTATCTAGCATGGACAGATTATACGAAGTTGTTCGAAATTTATGAGCAGATGAAGATTTTAACAAAATCAAGATAACGTCCTGTATCTCAGTTATTAAATACGGTAGACACATCCTTGAGGGGTGATTTGGAACCATCAAAGTGTCCTCTATCTACAGGTGTCGTATGTACATTTAAATCTGATACACCCTGTAAAAGAGGTTAGTGCGTTGATCGTTTCCTGACTCTCAGTGCAAGTATCGATAGTAACTAGTAACGGATCGCCTCGATTATAATGCCCCAGAGGCGGTCCACCGCACGAACCATACACAGGGCGCGCTCTCCATAATATACGTTTAACGCAAACAAATGGGTAATGGGGTGGCGACATAAATAATTCCATCGGTATCAATCCGTCTTCATAATCTGTCTCCCCACCCCCTCTCACAATATACCGTCGATAAATCCCGGAGTGGCTCTGGGATGTCACAATCACTGTTTGTCAATCGTTCACTTATAATACATTGCTGACTCACTTGTTTGTGGTCCTTCGAGCCGGATGCATTACGCGGATGAGGATGAGGATCAGTTCGAGCGTATATTTATCGATGTATTTAGAGAGAAGGGGGCGTGTTTCTTGCGAGAGGATTACTCTCTGGAGAAGTTGGGGCATCTGAACAGGGTGTTTCAATCCGTCCCTGTATTTGCGATTTGCTATTTATGTTCAGGTTATCCTACTCAAAGATCTTGTAGACATAATTCAAAAAGCATTCTTCGATCAAAGTAAGTAGCGAAGTGATAATTAGTAAGTAGGAAGACGGTACTCCCATGATTCAGAAGTCACTATTGAGACTCGTTCATCCAATGCGATTAATACAGGATTAGATTGATTGATTGATGAGCAAGGTACTTGCTACTCACAAATTTTCAAAACCCTATGTCGAATAATTCAAAAGTAACAGTCCTGGCCGTTTTTTGTGCACAAATTTGCATTCACTATCTGATATTGATTCTTTCTCGATATATTCAACAGAAAACAACTACCATTTTGGATACACAGATCTGTCTAATGAAGTTCAATAATGAAATTGAAATAATAAGAATAATTATTCTGATAAGAGATAACAAAAAAGAATCACAGAAAGGTACAAATTAATGATAATAATGTGCATAACAAAATAATAATAAAAATGACAAGTTATAAATGTTGTCTGGTTAAGATGAATGAACGAAGCTTAAGAATATTCCAAATACAAGTAGCAATAGTTCTAGCTTCAGTTATTGATGATGAATCAACACTCTGAAGGGTGGAGGCAGTAAATATTCTGATTCATAACAGTATTATATAATTTTGGTTTCTCTTACATATGGGACAAGTTAAGTTTGGACCAATTTTATGAATAATCATAAAATAATTTGACATGCGTAACTGAGCAAGAGTGCGAGTGCGACATGAACTAGAAATTTCAAAAGTAGATACGTACTTGAATTATCTGAAATGTCAAATAGATTATATATGCAAAGAAATTGGTATAGCGGGAGCCTATAGACGCATCTAAGCCATGTAAATAAGCACAATATTTTGTTAGTAGCTGGTTTTTTCAATTCTTATTTATACATACTCATATTTTTGACATACGACTTTTACTATACGACTGGAAAAAATAAAAATCTGAAGATTGCATTTTTGGTCCCGGGCCTTACAGAACTTGTTATGGAGGATGACTTTTTTCCTAAAATTAATAGTGAAAATGTTTTCCATTTGTTACCAACTTTTCCAGTCATACTGTACATATTATGTAATCTCGAGGACTCATTGGCAATGACATGAACTGTAGTTGGTTCGGTTATATATTATTACTTCGTTGGTCTCGACCCTTTCGGTCAACCGCATTGTTCCACTACTAAGGGCTAATGAATATAAATGAAGTCGAGAGAGTTAGGAGATGCTGGAACAGTGTGTCGCTGCCTTATCCTTGCCTTATCTTCGTGATGTATATCACCTCCTCTTAGAGGGGAGAGGAAAGTAGCCAGGGTTCCAGATTCCACCCTTTGACTTTCCGAATGGATATCGATTTCGTTCGAGTCCGTTCCCTCCCTACTAATTTTTTAACCACCTGGTATATCGCAACGAAATTTGGACGGCTCATATAGGAGATTATAATAGAGGTGGTCTTTATTGACTAGTGGTCAATAAAATGACGAGAACTACCTTGGTAGTTGAAACAAACTTTACGCCTCAAAAAGGAGTAAATAATGATAGGTTTTATAGCTAGTGGTGGAAAAACATACTTTTTTGTGAGAAAACGACAGCTCGAAGTTTTAAAATGGCGGCTGAGTGCCATCTTTTCAAATATTGTTCCATTTTTGAAATATCATAATTCTCAACGGTTTCATCTGATACACTCCATTTCTGTATTCAATATAGTTGGCTTCGGAAAAAAATCGTTTGTCCTGGTAACACCTCGATTTCTTCCTAAGCAAAATGGATTGAAAACAACATGGTTTGAAATGACCAAAATGTCACTTTTCAGACGTTAATATTTCGAAAACTTTTGAATCCAGCAGTAAAGTATATTAGATGAAACTGTTGAGAATCACGAGGAGATTTCAGAAAATAATATACGGAGTGTTTCAATTGAAAAAGTATTCAAGATAGCGACCAGCTGACATTATTTTAATACTTCAAGCTGTCATTGAACCATGAGAAATTGAGTTTTATATCTCATTTGAGCTTTCCAAATTTCGTTGCGATATACCAACCAGGTGTGGCTCATGGGGAGGAACGGGCGGGCACAGTATTAGTAGGTATACTCGTCTTCAGCGAATATGTCGCGGTTGGACGGTATGAGCGTTCTTATTGCACGAAATAGATATTGGCTCCTTGGAAAATGTCGAAAATCCTCTTGAATGAAATGTTGCGTAGTTTTACCAGATGAGTATATTATATAAGGTATACTATACGAACGAAGAAGCCTGATGGACCAAATCTTGAGATTTCTCATACGGAATTCGAATTATTGTATGATGTTGAATTTGTTCAAATTGGAATTACAGTGGGCTATGGTTTTTTCATCTCATGGGGCGCATGAAAGAAAATTCCAAAAATGTTCGAAGCTAATAAGCTCTTATTGAAATACACGGTGAAAAATTTTGAGTTGATTTTAACTCCAGCCATCAGGTACACACCGGATTGTGTTCCATTTTACAGCTACCGGTTGAATTATACTGACACAAAATATCTCAGAAGTATGAAAATTGTTCGAGAAATCATGTGTCAATTTTGACTGAAATTCAACAAAATTTGATTTCCTGATGAAACCATTTGTGTATTGCTATGTTGACGAAAAGCTGTACTCAATGGGTTTTTTTACCGTTTTGGTAAAGTGTTGTTTAATTGAATCGTTTTTTCTTCTTTCTAGCAACTATTATTTCCATTTTGAAAATGCCATTTTAGATCATAACTCGAAATTAGACCATATCGAAAAAACGAAGTTTTGATAAAACTCGAAACCAAAAGACGATACAAAATTGTTCGTTCCCGCCATCAGTGAATTTGTCTAAAAAAAAATAGAGATCAAGAATGTCATTTCCCTTCTTCTTTTTTTAATTCCTCATATTCACCGAGTTATCCTGTACAAACCTTCGGAATTTGCTCACCCCGTACATAATAATGTAAGGTTGTTCGTAACTTGATTCGCATAATTTCTGGATATATTGCGAGTGGTTAATGAACATAAACTACATACATTACACGAAATGCACTATCACCTTGTCGTTGTAGATATCCTTCTACGTGCATATACTGAGTGTCTCAGTATACGTGATTTCAGGAGATGATTATTTGAAATCCAAACGATTCAATATAGACACATTCTTTCAAATAGCATCTAGTATCTTTTTACAGTTTGTGAATGGTAATCAAAATTACCCTTTCCATGATTATACATAATAATTATATGAAATCATCATTATTAATTTTATTCATGTTAGTCTGATCACTCTTACCAAAATGAGTAAATTAGAGATTGAAGGGTGATTCCTCGGTTGATTCTGGAGTATAGAAGTCGAAACCAATCAGAATTCCGTAATATGAATTTTCAAGCGACGTTGTTTTCTCAGCATGTCTCAACCATCTCGAATGTAAAATACAATGTTTTGGGTAAATTATATTATTGAGAAGGTAATAGGCGAGTGGAATATTTTTTTCAAATAAAATAATAATTACTCAATTACCTTTCCATTCCATATTTTTGTAGGGTTGATTTTGAGTGCTAAAATCATCAATAATGTCACGGTAATTTTCAAACGGCTAGAAATTTACCATAAATAAAAACTGACGTTGTCAGATTTCGTGAGCATATAGTTGCCAGATGTTGAAAATCGAACCGGAAATTCAGAAATATTATATCTATTCAATAATTCATAAATTCTCAATTATGTTAAATACTGTCTGTAGGTTAATCGAGGAGGTGGTTGTACATTCATTATTCCAAATTTTTTGGGATTTTCTCTTCGTTTCTGTATAATGAAAATATGAATATTATTTCAATATACGTGTAGTAAGGACAAATCAGATGATTTGCCCCAAAATATCACTGCTTGCATTCTTCTGAACGGAGACAATAGCATTGCTTCTTGTTCAGTTGATATAGACAGAACATGGTATTCACTACTAAAATCTGAACATGAAAATGGTGAATTCAAGATTGATTGATGAAAACATCCTGTAACTCATTTGATTGCCAACGTCACCAATTGTCAATGAAAACTGAAAAGCTTCAAGACATATACGACATCGTTATTGAAATAATCTTTTCTTATGTTGAGAACGGGAGCAGAATCGGTCCCAAAATGTCCAAAGATAAGTCAAAATTTGATATTTTTTCAATATATACCTTTATTTCTCTTCTCCAAACTTTTTTCAATACAAATGGTCACTGACAAGCTAGTGAATTTTTCTTTCAGGCTCTCTGATAGGAAAATTCTTTAAACGCAGTGACATTTTGGGGCAAATCATCTGATTCGTCCTTACTGCACGTATATTGAAATAATATTCACATTTTTATTTTATAGAAACGATGAGAGAAAATGAGTTTCATTCAATGACCGAGGACTCTTAATAATAATTGAAGACTTTGCTTCATGAGTGGGAATGGAAAATTATCTGACTAATAAGAAAACAGCATTACAACTGACTTTACTACGGCACGTTAGACACATTATTTACATCAAAAACGTGTAAGAAAAGTTGTAAATTCAATTGAGGTTTCTAACGACACAATGGAGTAATTGTGCCAAATTAACCCATTCTGGGTAGAAATCAAAAACTGAAGAAGGTATACAGGCTGCCCGAAATGAATTGAGATATTCAATTTGATAGTGGGGACACCCGGTATATACCATCCGAATAGATTACAATTAACATTAATGGCCATGACATTGTGTGTGGGTATGTGTGTGAAGTGGAAAATCACGTCTGCGTCTGCTTTCCTCGAGTTGCACCGAATCACCGAATAATGCAACCCGTTCATAAATAGCCTCTCCCCTCGACTTTTACACTTTCCCCCAGGCACCCGTTTACTACCCCCACGGCGTACCTACTCGGGGTTTTAGTGGCCGCAGGTTTGCCTTGCGAGCCTATTTGTTCCACTCATGCGAGATTATGTTTGTGTGTGTGTGTCTGTATGTACGGGGGTTGCTCGATTTCTTGTTTTCCAGTAATTTTCCTGAGAGGTATCCAGTGAAGACACCAAAAAAGGAATTATCGGTTATAGTTGCACGAGAGCATAAAAATTACCGATAATTTTGCAAGAAAGCGTGTTATCTAAAAATTGCAGTTTATTTTCATATTTTGGCGAAAGAGCCCGAGTCCGAAGGAATGTAATTTATCGGAATATTTCACGAAGTAAGGAATTCTGTCTGTTGGATTTGGTATTTTTTGGTTCACTTTCATTTATACTTTCCTGAATGGATTGTATGGAGCACTCACCAAAACTTGAATTAAGATAACATGTGAGGCATTTTAACATGTCATTCGATTTTTCCCAAAGTCCAATTGAATACGGAGAGTTTAAAATACGCTTCATAATTTTCGGTGACACTCCATTTATTTCATTCAGTTATCTCAGTCTTGGTCAGGATTACGTTTTATGACTATACAGTGTTGAAGGATATGATGGGATGAAATCCGATAACAGAAATACAGGACGTTTCAGAGTTATGGTGACAAAGGCCTTGGGGAGATTTCTCTCAACAAAACATGAAAGAAAATTTATATGAACATGGGTCCGAGAATGCTTCGTTTCTGAGATACAGGGTGTCCAAATTTGAAAAAAAAATTATTGAAATCTTGAAAACTCTTTAGCCGATTTCGATGAACTTTTCATGGATCATCTACACAATTATCAGACATTTACTGGACGGATTAGATTTGATCCAGAATTTCCAAGGTCGTACCCATCGAGCAAAAAACAGTCACCCTGTTTTTTTTTTGTCTCTTGCTATTTTCCAAAACTTGTTTCGTTTTCGAGAACCCTGAACCCCATAAGGATACAAAAGGCGTAGATATTTTACAAAAATGTATTGCTAATTATTATTCATGGAGACGAAATAGACATGAAATTCAGTACCCTCTCTTAAATAATGTATAGGATCATCAAATTTTGTGAAAGAGATCTTCATTTTTGAAAATCTATTGTTATACTTACCTATATAAAAATTTGCAACCACCTGTCAACCTCCTGCTCTTCAGATCAACCCCTTCAAAATTTTCAAATTGTACAAGATGGTCGTGTTACACCTTATTGTTCTCGTGATTGTTAGAGAGGTTTTTCGAATCTCTACCAGAGTGTTCAACTTCAACTCCCTGTATCTCGATAAATGAACACTTGAAGACCGTTTATATAATATGTTCCTATCTCAGTTTATTTTTTCTTCGATTCAGTTGAGCCCTATTTGTGAGAGAGCAGTCGAAAACTTTAAAATTCATTGGTATTTTTGTCCAAATCATTGGCAGGACCCCGCACGAAAACATGGGAAAGAGGTTCTTGGTGGAATTTACTGAAATTTTACTATGTTGTTGTGGAATGGCTCATTTGAAAGTAAATCAGGGTGTATACAAGGCACGGTCAAGAAATTCATTTTTCGAAAGACAAAGTCTAGTACTATTCCAAATCAACAAGTAATATTTAAGTGATACATATAATAACTAGAAATGTTCATGAGTTTTGATCAATATTGCTTACTTTCTCCTTTATTTATACTGAAAAAACAGTTCTTTCTTTGTCAATCCTACCCCGATACGATGTTTTAACAAACTTTTCCAGTTTTTTTCACTGAATGCCCGTTTCCTCTTATGTAATGTACAGTTTTGTGCATAAATTAGTGGTACAGCAGCTATAGGCTATTGTGAGTCTGGCTTTTCAATCTTTATTAATCATCTTATCGACTTCTACTACTATCTACTTTTTTTTATGTTCTGGTGTTCTGGTTCCCAAGAAAAGGGATATCCTGTAATGTTCAGAGAACATCGTGAGAACCAAGGGAAATAAGGTAGGAATTGGTGTTCTCCTTAAATTTATGTAGGGGGCCAGGTAGCCGTGCGGACAGAGTGTCCATATTCTAATCCGCATTCGCTTGCCGGTCGTGGGTTCGAGTCCCGTCGACTGCAGAAATTTTTCTGATGGCCCAAGAAAGTGTTTGGGATCACACGTTAAAAGGTAAGGCCCCCGTCATTCCTTGCTCGCACAAGACTTTCGAAGACTTCTGAGGGTTGCTCGTAAGGGGGCAACCGAATGACGGATAGAACAATTATAAAATTATATGCCTCGGGGAACACCTCCCTTGGCAATGTCTTCCAGAGCCTTGCTGTTCGTTGGATGAACGAGTCTTTGGAAAGGGATGTTCTGCAGATCTCCAAAGTGACCACAAAGGGGTGCAAAGCCTCAACTCGACGGGTTAATCTCGCGGGGACTGCCAAGGTAGGAACAATTGTTGATATTTCAGAAGAGCATCGTCCATGGAAATATCTATAAAATAGAGCCAGATCTCCAACTTTTCTACTGTGTTCCAGAGAAGTGAGTGAGTTTGTGAGCGAGGCATCACCCACGAGACGAATTGCCCTTTCTTGGACAGAATCCAACAGTTTCAGGGTATGTTTGGGTGCTGCACTCCAAATATGGGAACAGTATTCCTGAACAGGTCGGATCTGTGCCTTATAGATCATAAGCAGCTGACTGGAAGTGAAATAGCTCCTGGCCAGAAACCGAAAACCAAGTTTTTGGGATGCACTTTAAGCAACGTGATTTTCTTAAGTAAGGTGATTGCTGATAGTAATACCAAGTATCGAAATGGATGTCTTCAAAGGTATGGTTACTCCTGACAAGCTTATGTTGGGCACAGTTAGATCGGTTTTTCTAGAGAAAAGGGCTTGTGCTTTGTTTGCATTGAAATCTACCAAGTTATTGGATCCACATTCCCAAGTTCATATTTATGTTGTCAACATTTCTTCCTCTTTCGTTTCTGATTTGCCTGGCTGGTATTGGAGCCCTGGAAGAGAAGGCGGTATGGAGGGTAGTATCATCCGCGAAGCTGTGTACTGGACATGAAGTTGCTTCCAACAAATCGTTGATATGGAGTAGAAATTAGTGTCAAAATTCAAACCATTCGAATCTGGAACATCATAGGCAGGTTCACACCATACAAACCTTTTACGGCTTGTTTATGCACACAATGGTACAATGAAATTTTATTCTGGCGGAATCCCTCGAAGGTTATTCGAATATTATTTTGGAAATATCAGTTTCGGTTTCAAGATGCTCCCTCTATTATATTTTTCTCGATTTATCCAGATATTCATAATTCACGACAAACTATGCGGCATCGTCAATATGTCTTCCCATAAAGCTACAAGAAAGGATCCACCGTCAGATGGCTTCTCGGATATTATCTCCGATTATCTCGCCTCGGAATATTATGCAAAATGCGTTTTTTGTAAAACACGCATATATTTCGTCTCACGCACCCCGGAATATGTGTGTAAAAGATGAATTTATTATTTATGTGTTTCGAGAAAATGGCCCCGACACACATTTCACAACATATAACGAGCGATATAATGTTTTCGTACGGTATATGTTGGTTATTTGTATATTTATCGTATTATTTTTATATGAATTAATAATAATTCCTCATTCATCGTTTTTTATATTCGTCTTGTTTATTATAAACAACTGAACTATATTAACAAAATATGTGATGACATTGATTGACAAGATATCATTTTGATAGTCTATATAATGAGTGTTGTCGAATATGATTCATTGAAAATACTTTGTTGTTATATACTGGATGAGATCCATATTACTAGCACACTCCCTTATTAACAACAAATATTTCAGTCATATCAGACAATGAATCATTCAGAACATAGTATGAACAAATAATATTTCTGAAAATAAAAAACAATATTCATAAATATCAGATCCTCCACTCCCTGAAACCAAAAACATTCATGAAACTATTATGTGTCCCATGTCTTCATCAGCCGTTTTTTCAAACTTGAGAAAGTTTGGAAAAGTACTGGTTTTGTGAGGATATCTGCCAGTTGTTGATCTGATCCACACCATTTGATCTTGAACCAGCCTTTGCTCAATTCATCACTTATGAAGTGGTACTTCACGTCGATGTATTTGCTTTTTCTTGTTGCTTGTCCTGACTTTATCATTTTTATCGCACTCTGGTTATCCATGTATAGGGTCATTTTCACTGGTTCATTCATAAGTTCTTCGATAAAATTCTTTATGAACTTCATTTCTTGGCAACAATGGGCTGCAGCAACATATTCAGCCTCTGTTGTGGATTGAGCAACAATTGATTGTTTCCTCGAACACCATGCTATAGGTCCACCTGCATACATTATAATGAACCCAGTAGTGCTCTTCCGATTAGTTAAATCTCCAGCGTAATCGGAATCACAGAAGGCTTCTAGATATAAATTCTCTTTATTTGATGAGTAGTGTATTCCTGTGTTTTTAGTACCATTCAGGTATCTGAGGGTTCTTTTTACATTGGTGATATCTTGTTCAGATGGATTGCTCATGAACCTACTTTCATAATTTACTGCAAATGTCATATCGATTCTTGTTTTTGTTGTTAGGTATAGTAAACTTCCAACGACCTCATTGTAGGGATATTCCGTATTTCTTGGGAAATCTTCGGTTGGTTCCATTTTCACAATTGGTGTTTTGACTGATCTGGCTTCTTCCATATTATATTTCTTCACAACTTGAGCACCATACTGTGTTTGATGAATCAGTATTCCTTGTTGATCCCTTTTTATCTGAAGACCAAGATAACTGGTAGGGTTTTCCATCACTGTTATTTCAAAATCATTTTTCAAGCAGTCTAATAATCTTTGCATTTCCTCGATATCTTCTCCCAATAGTAGTCCGTCGTCAACATGAACAGCAAGGAACATTTTTCTAGGTGATCCTATGTATTTGAATACACACTGATCTGACTTGAGTTGTATGAGATTTTGTTTCTTCAGAAAATCAGTCAGGCGTTTGTTCCACTGTAAAGGAGCTTGTACTAGACCATATAAAGCCTTTTGTAGTAAACAAACTTTTCCGGGAGCATGATAACCTTCTGGAACTTTCATAAATATCTCTTCTTCCAGATTTCCATTCAAGAAAGCTGTTTTCACGTCAAATGAGATAATCTTGAGGTTTTCTTGTGCAGCTAGTGCAAATAGAACTCTTAGAGATGTAGTTTGTACAACCGAGCTAAAAATATCTTTGAAATCTAAGTTTTCTTTATTTTGTTGACAGCCTCTTGCCACCAGTCTTGCTTTTCGTCTTCCATCGCCTTTGATCTTGAAAATCCACTTTCCTGTTATTATTTCTTTTCCTTTGGCATGTTCTTTATTTATGAATCTCCATGTATTATTTTTCTTCAGCGATTCTTTCTCTTCATTGATTGCTTCAAGCCATTCATCTTTATCTTCGCTCGCCAGACAGTCTTCATATGTAACAGGTGTTTCTTCTTCTGTCATCAGAACGAAATCATTGAATCTCTGAGGAATTTCTGTTTGACGTTGTGGTCTCTGGTTTGGAATTTTATCTTCGGCTTCAACTTCTCCTCCTTCATCTTCGATGTTATCTATTCTCTCTTGATCATTATGTTGTCTTTCATCATTTTCATCCTGTATAACTTCATTTTCATTTTGTCTGTCATCATTTTCATTTTGTCTTTCTGCATTTTCATTCTGTATAACTTCATTTTCATTTTGTCTGTCATCATTTTCATCTTGTTCTTCTTGATGTTGCAGACTTTCCACAATGATTGATACATCGGGATCATCTGAAGATTTTATTTCTTCAAAAGAATTTGTGAATTTTGTATCTCTTGATAGATACACTTTTCGTGTTAATGGGTTCCATACTCGATATCCATTGTGTGCATAGCCTACGAATATGCCTTTTTGACTTCGATTTTCCAATTTTTTCAGTTTTCCAAGATTTTTAGTGTATACAATAGTTCCAAATTCTTGAAGATTCTGTATATTTGGTTTATCTCCATACCATTCTTGAGCTGGTGTAGTTTTGATTGTCTTTGAGGGGCTACGATTGAATGAATATGCTGCAGTTAGGACAGCAAACCCCCACATTTGGTTATACAACTTAGATTTGTGAAGCATAGCTCGAACTTTATTCATTAAAGTGAGATTTATTCTTTCAGCAGCGCCATTCAGTTGAGGAGAGTCTGGAATAGTGTAGTCCAGCACGATTCCTTTTTCTTTGCACCAGTTTTTAAATTCGTCACTGCGATATTCTCCTCCATTGTCACACCTTATTTTCTCAGTTTTTATATTAAAATGGGCCTCACCTTCATTGATAAATTCTTTCAGGTATATTTCAGTTTCATTTTTCTTATGTAACAAATACACTTTGAGAAAATGGGTATATTCGTCCATGCAGGTCAAAAAATATTCTTCTCCATCATAGGTAGCTGGTGAAATCTTTCCACATACATCGGTATGAATAATTTGGAGTGGTCTGGTTGCTTTATGTCTTTGAGAATTGAAAGGCTTCCTCACCAGTTTTCCTATGACGCATGATTCACAAAATGTGTCTGGATCACATTTTGCTAAAGATTCACATGCACCAACGCATAGCTCAGGTATTTTTCTCAGATCACTGAAGTTCAGGTGACCTAGTTTGTTATGCCATTCTAAAACACTACATTTTTGGGTAATCAATGCTTCTGGTTTTTTATTTAAATCTACAATGTACAACCCTGAACTAGTTTTCTTTCCTTCGAGGACAACATTTTCGTCTTTAATAGGGACATCTCCCATTACTATTTTCATTTTATCATTGTCAAATACAGCAACTGCGCCTTTTTCTGTCACTGCATTGATGGATAACAAATTTCTTGTTAAATTAGGAACATATGATACGTTTGTTAAAATAACATTTTCAGATTCCACGTCTCCAACCATGTTAGAAACTAAACTTGCTCCTTTCTTGGCACATCCAATATGATTTTCTTCAACTTCTTGAATATTTTGCATAATTTCTTCTTCGTACGTTAAATGTCCTGTACAGCCACTGTCACAAACAAATTCGGTATCAATCTCTTTATATTCTTCATTTGCAGAAAAATGTGTTTCGGCGAGAAAGGTGACTTTGTTGTTGATATTTCTGTTCCCTCTATTATCATTTTCATGATCAGTTCTGTAGCGACACTTATTTTCGGGATGATTTGTTTTCTTGCAATATTTGCAGGGAGAAAAACTATGTCCTGTATAGCAATCTTCTGTATTGTGTCCTGATTTCTGGCATTTTTGACATTGTTTTGAAGTTGATGCCTTTTGATAATGATTTTGTGTCTTTGTATTGCTTCTGCAATCCGTTTTGTAATGTCCTGGCTTACCACAATTGTAACAAGTAACTTTGGTGCTTATTTTGTTCTTGAACACAGCTTTATATGCTACCTTGTGATCATCCTTGGGGCTATTCTGTTTTTCTTCTTCCTTTAACAGTCTTGCTCTCAGGTTTTCTAGAGTTCTTTCAGTAACTGGAGTTGAATCCCAAGCAGTACTGAAATTCTTGAACTGTTCTGGTAAACTGAGCAGTATTTTGGTGATTAGCATGTCATCACTGATTTTCATGTCGAGATTATTCAATCTAAAGCACAAGTTTTGAATGTGTGCTATATTCGCCATGATATCTGATGATCTATCGAACTTGGTGTTGAAGAATTCAGCTAGTAGTTGATTTTTCGTTTGATCAGTGTCCCTTTTGTATACTTTTACTAGGGTGTCGAACATCTCTTTGGAATTTTGACATGTCAGTATATGTGACTTGACACTCGATCCGATAGTCCTGAGAATTGTATATTTAGCACATGCATCTTTGGTATTCCATTCGTTTTGTTTCTTCTCATCATTTTCACATGAATCATAAGTAGTAGTACCATCCACTATTTTCATTAGTTGTTTAGCTGCAAACAGTATTTTTATTTCAAATTCCCACAATGGAAATGAAGCGGCATCGGTTAGTTTAGGAACAGAGTCAATTTCTTCTTTGGACGTCATTTCTTGATTTTTTTTTCTTCTATATTGATATTTATTCTTGATCTTTATATTTACTAACTTTCTATGCCTCTGGGCTCATAACCTGTTGGCTATTTGTATATTTATCGTATTATTTTTATATGAATTAATAATAATTCCTCATTCATCGTTTTTTATATTCGTCTTGTTTATTATAAACAACTGAACTATATTAACAAAATATGTGATGACATTGATTGACAAGATATCATTTTGATAGTCTATATAATGAGTGTTGTCGAATATGATTCATTGAAAATACTTTGTTGTTATATACTGGATGAGATCCATATTACTAGCAGTATATTCCACGAGAACATATCCACAGGATTTTCAGGTCAGGTGTTTCACTTCGGAGTTATGGATAATCGTGTGAGCTGTAATGGATAATGAAATATTCGGAGTGGAGCATCCTGAACGTCAACACTTTATTATATAGGGTGAGTTAGAAAACTATCGATTTTGTTTTGCAGTGAAAAGTTCATTTGAACTTATATCCTATAGAATGCATCTTGCTGTCTGAGTTATAGGGTCAGATTTCATTAAGTCGAATGCTGGACAAATGTATTTCTCACTTCAGTCAAACTCATCAACGCTCATCAATGCTTCCTCAAAGGTTTCCGTGCATGATGTTGACAAATTATCAAAGGAAATGTTAATTCACAAAAAGGGGGGAAATTGGGTAGGTACATCGAAACATTTCCAATCACTAAACATTTTTGATATTGAGAGAAGATTTTACTCATAATGACTTCATTATATTGCGATCAAAATGCATAAAGTTATACAGTGTGTTTCATAACTGAATGTCAATATTCGAGGAGGCGATTTTTGGGCTCATTCAAGGAAGGAAGTTTGAGATACAGGGTGGTAAAGTTCTCAAAAATTAATATAGCCTACTACAATGAGAAGTTATAATGGGGGAGACCACTGATTTTTTGAAACGACATTATCGTGAACTCTATACTGAAAAACTACCAGTGAATTAATTTAGAATTTTTTTATTCATGCTAAGACGATGAAAAAAATAAATTAGAATATGTCCATTTCTAAACACACAATTCCTGCGCCCTTTGTAATGTCATTTCATTGGTGAGACTGGTGCGACGCCTTAGTCCCAACACGCCTATTGTCCTTGAACTCACCAATCACACTGCAATCAGATAGAGATAGCTACAGTGCGGGACTAATACGTCACGGCTCCACCATCATATTTGGTTTTTAGAAATAACGAATGAAATATGCTGATTTCAAAACGATATAGATTCGATTCCCTTCAACTCCAACTCATAATATTGATTGTAGATCAAACGTAAATCATGATTCGTCGATTGAAAGAGGCTTGCACGGATTTCTTTCCTCAGTGGTCTTCCCCATTCCAAAATACCAAATACGAATACGAAGTTCATAAACGATGAATTGTATTTCTGAAATTTGATCTAACAAATGAAATCTATTTCTCTGCATTGTGATATAGTCATATTAACGATATTGCTATAATTATGTAGTGTATAGCTTCTTATTTTTTTGAGCGAAAACCCTGCATCAGATTGAAAAAATTGAAGTGATCAAAGATGGGTCCGAATATTATTCCTTGTGAACCTGTTTCGGAAATCAGATAACAAGATACGGTGGAGATTAGGAAAATCATTTGAAATAAGAGAAACACGTTATAATAATTATTTCATATTTTCACAATACTTGGTAAGGGTTCAACTACATTTCTGTTGAAAAACCACTACTTGTTTGAAAAATATTACCTCCGTTTTGATACATCTCTGATTCTGAGAATATTGATCTCGAAACTTTGTACTTCATCTTCCTGTATAAATAAATTCTCGAACGGTTTTATACTGTCAATTATTCTTTCTGAATCGCGCTATTACATGAGATGTCACCGGTAGAAGCGCTTTTCAGCAGTAAAAACATCAAATACCCCGCTTTTATTGCTGGTAGAACTCTTTAAAAATACTGATTCGTCCTTTTCTGGCTCAAAGACCAATAAAGCAATTCTCCTGTTCGAAAAAGTTCCAAAAATAGCTTGTTCTCTCTGACAAATGCTCTGAATATAAAATTCATTGATAATTGCTTTCGTGTAACTGTCGATAACTGAATTACACCTTTTCCAATTGCAATTCGGAAATAGTATGTATTTCAGAAACAGGGCTGGAACGAGTCCGACTTTGTTTGGAATAATAATGATTCACTTAATAAATACCTATTTATATATCAAGGGAGTGGTATCCATTTTCTCCCGCGTGTGAAGTTTAATGCCTGACGGGTAGCGGAGGGCATTAAACCGTATGGGAGGCTCATATAGGTGTAAAAATATTTTTTTCCTGATTGCCCTAAAAATCCCAAAAAATTCATAGACTCTAATTCAGACCCATATAGGAAGAATTTGATGTCAGATTCGATGGATAACTCTCCCTTCAGATTTTGAAAATCAGCGATTCAAGCAATGCAGTAGGCTCATATAGGTGCAAAAATATTTTTTTCCTGATTGCCCTAAAAATCCCAAAAAATTCATAGACACTAATTCAGACCCATATAGGAAGAATTTGATGTCAGATTCGATAGATAACTCTCCCTTCAGATTTTCAAAATCAGCGGTTCAAGCAATGCAGTAGCTAGGCTCATATAGGTGAAAAAATATTTTTTTCCTGATTGCCCTAAAAATCCCAAAAAATTCATAGACACTAATTCAGACCCATATAGGAAGAATTTGATGTCAGATTCGATGGATAACTCTCCCTTCAGATTTTGAAAATCAGCGATTCAAGCAATGCAGTAGGCTCATATAGGTGCAAAAATATTTTTTTCCTGATTGCCCTAAAAATCCCAAAAAATTCATAGACTCTAATTCAGACCCATATAAGAAGAATTTGATGTCAGATTCGATGGATAACTCTCCCTTCAGATTTTGAAAATCAGCGGTTCAAGCAATGCAGTAGGCTCATATAGGCGAAGAAATATTTTTTTCCTGATTGCCCTAAAAATCCCAAAAAATTCATAGACACTAATTCAGACCCATATAGGAAGAATTTGATGTCAGATTCGATGGATAACTCTCCCTTCAGATTTTGAAAAGCAGCGATTCAAGCAATGCAGTAGGCTCATATAGGTGCAAAAATATTTTTTTCCTGATTGCCCTAAAAATCCCAAAAAATTCATAGACTCTAATTCAGACCCATATAGGAAGAATTTGATGTCAGATTCGATGGATAAATCTCCCTTCAGATTTTGAAAATCAGCGGTTCAAGCAATGCAGTAGGCTCATATAGGTGAAAAAATATTTTTTACCTGATTGCCCTAAAAATCCCAAAAAATTCATAGACACTAATTCAGACCCATATAGGAAGAATTTGATGTCAGATTCGATGGATAACTCTCCCTTCAGATTTTGAAAATCAGCGGTTCAAGCAATGCAGTAAGGCTCATATAGGTGAAATAGTTATTTATTATACAAGGGAAAAAAGTAGTAGATTTTAGCTCCAGGTTGTGTTGTCTCCCGACGCGTAGCGGAGGGAGACAAAAAACCGTGAGCTAAAATCTAATATTTTTCCCGTGTATAATACACAATTTTTTTCTGTGACAGAAGGAAGGACGAATCAATATTGGGAAGATATTACATTATTTCGAAATCTGAAAATTATCGACGTGAAATTTCAAGTTTTTAACAGTAGGGACACCTGCGTTTTATAGGCATCTTCATCATTCTTCTGAAGTAATCAAATATCTGATGTCACTTCTGTCAGTTCAATTCTGTGATTCGATTTTAAAAAATTGCGAATTCAGTAGTTGTTTAGTAATATACGAAACCGCGAAGTCGAATGGAAGATAAAAGGACTTGCAGTTCTTTCTCGGAGACGGTATTATTGACTCATTTTTCGGAACTATAGCACAACAAAAGCCATTAACAGAGTATATATATGTGATATATATCCGGGAAAGAAGTACTCACTTTTTTCCCACGGGAAAAAAGTAATTTATGAAAAGTGACATTTTATAACCTGCCAACAGAGATTAAATTCCAAACTTTTTTCCCGTCACAGAAAAAAAATATTTTTTTCCTGATTGCCCTAAAAATCCCAAAAAATTCATAGACTCTAATTCAGACCCATATAGGAAGAATTTGATGTCAGATTCGATGGATAACTCTCCCTTCAGATTTTGAAAATCAGCGGTTCAAGCAATGCAGTAGGCTCATATAGGTGAAAAAATATTTTTTCCTGATTGCCCTAAAGATCCCAAAAAATTCATAGACACTAATTCAGACCCATAAAGAGAGAATTTGATGTCAGATTCGATAGATAACTCTCCCTTCAGATTTTCAAAATCAGCGGTTCAAGCAATGCAGTAGGCTCATATAGGTGAAAAAATATTTTTTTCCTGATTGCCCTAAAAATCCCAAAAAATTCATAGACTCTAATTCAGACCCATATAGGAAGAATTTGATGTCAGATTCGATGGATAACTCTCCCTTCAGATTTTGAAAATCAGCGGTACAAGCAATGCAGTAGGCTCATATAGGTGAAAAAATATTTTTTTCCTGATTGCCCTAAAAATCCCAAAAAATTCATAGACACTTATTCAGACCCATATAGGAAGAATTTGATGTCAGATTCGATGGATAACTCTCCCTTCAGATTTTGAAAATCAGCGGTTCAAGCAATGCAGTAGGCTCATAATAATATAGGTGAAAAAATATTTTTTTCCTGATTGCCCTAAAAATCCCAAAAAATTCATAGACACTAATTCAGACCCATATAGGAAGAATTTGATGTCAGATTCGATGGATAACTCTTCCTTTAGATTTTCAAAATCAGCGGTTCAAGCAATGCAGTAGGCTCATATAGGTGAAAAAATATTTTTTTCCTGATTGCCCTAAAAATCCCAAAAAATTCATAGACACTAATTCAGACCCATATAGGAAGAATTTGATGTCAGATTCGATGGATAACTCTCCCTTCAGATTTTCAAAATCAGCGGTTCAAGCAATGCAGTAGGCTCATATAGGTGAAAAAATATTTTTTTCCTGATTGCCCTAAAAACCCCAAAATATTCATAGACACTAATTCAGACCCATAAAGAGAGAATTTGTTGTCAGATTCGATAGATAACTCTCCCTTTAGATTTTCTAAATCAGCGGTTCAAGCAATGCAGTAGGCTCATATAGGTGAAAAAATATTATTTTCCTGATTGCCCTAAAGATCCCAAAAAATTCATAGACACTAATTCAGACCCATAAAGAGAGAATTTGATGTCAGATTCGATAGATAACTCTCCCTTTAGATTTTCAAAATCAGCGGTTCAAGCAATGCAGTAGGCTCATATAGGTGAAAAAATATTTTTTTCCTGATTGCCCTAAAAATCCCAAAAAATTCATTGACACTTATTCAGACCCATATAGGAAGAATTTGATGTCAGATTCGATAGATAACTCTCCCTTCAGATTTTCAAAATCAGCGGTTCAAGCAATGCAGTAGGCTCATATAGGTGAAAAAATATTTTTTTCCTGATTGCCCTAAAAATCCCAAAAAATTCATAGACACTTATTCAGACCCATATAGGAAGAATTTGATGTCAGATTCGATGGATAACTCTCCCTTCAGATTTTGAAAATCAGCGGTTCAAGCAATGCAGTAGGCTCATATAGGTGAAAAAAAATTTTTCTCCTGATTTCCCTAAAAACCCCAAAAAATTCATAGACACTAAGTCAGACCCATAAAGAGAGAATTTGATGTCAAATTCGATGGATAACTCTCCCTCTAGATTTTCAAAATCAGCGGTTCAAGCAATGCAGTAGGCTCATATGGGTGAAAAAATATTTTTTTCCTGATTGCCCTAAAAACCCCAAAAAATTCATAGACACTAATTCAGACCCATAAAGAGAGAATTTGATGTCAGATTCGATAGATAACTCTCCCTTTAGATTCTCAATATCAGCGGTTCAAGCAATGCAGTAGGCTCATATGGGTGAAAAAATATTTTTTTCCTGATTGCCCTAAAAATCCCAAAAAATTCATAGACACTTATGCAGACCCATGAAGAGAGAATTTGATGTCAGATTCGATAGATAACTCTCCCTTTAGATTTTGAAAATCAGCGGTTCAAGCAATGCAGTAGGCTCATATAGGTGAAAAAATATTTTTTTCCTGATTGCCCTAAAAACCCCAAAAAATTCATAGACACTAATTCAGACCCATGAAGGGAGAATTTGATGTCAGATTCGATAGATAACTCTCCCTCTAGATTTTCAAAATCAGCGGTTCAAGCAATGCAGTAGGCTCATATAGGTGAAAAAATATTTTTTTCCTGATTGCCCTAAAGATCCCAAAAAATTCATAGACACTAATTCAGACCCATATAGAAAGAATTTGATGTCAGATTCGATAGATAACTCTCCCTTTAGATTTTCAAAATCAGCGGTTCAAGCAATGCAGTAGGCTCATATAGGTGAAAAAATATTTTTTTCCTGATTGCCCTAAAAATCCCAAAAAATTCATAGACACTAATTCAGACCCATATAGGAAGAATTTGATGTCAGATTCGATAGATAACTCTCCCTTTAGATTTTCAAAATCAGCGGTTCAAGCAATGCAGTAGGCTCATATAGGTGAAAATATATTTTTTTCTTTATTGCCCTATAAATCCCAGAAAATTCATAGACACTAATTCAGACCCATATAGGAAGAATTCGATGTCAGATTCGATGAATAACCCTCCCTTTAGATTTTCAAAATCAACTGTTCAAGCAGTGCAGTAGGCTCATATAGGTGAAAAAATATTTTTTTCCTGATTGCCCTAAAAATCCCAAAAAATTCATAGACACTAATTCAGACCCATAAAGAGAGAATTTGATGTCAGATTCGATAGATAACTCTCCCTTTAGATTTTCAAAATCAGCGGTTCAAGCAATGCAGTAGGCTCGTATAGGTGAAAAAATATTTTTTTCCTGATTGCCCTAAAAATCCAGAAAAATTCATAGACACTAATTCAGACCCATGAAGAGAGAATTTGATGTCAGATTCGATAGATAACTCTCCCTTTAGATTTTCAAAATCAGCGGTTCAAGCAGTGCAGTAGGCTCATATAGGTAAAAAAATATTTTTTTCCTGATTTCCCTAAAAATCCCAAAAAATTCATAGACACTAATTCAGACCCATATAGGAAGAATTTGATGTCAGATTCGATAGATAACTCTCCCTTTAGATTTTCAGAATCAGCGGTTCAAGCAATGCAGTAGGCTCGTATAGGTGAAAAAATATGTTTTTCCTGATTGCCCTAAAAATCCAAAAAAAATTCATAGACACTAATTCAGACCCATAAAGAGAGAATTTGATGTCAGATTCGATAGATAACTCTCCCTTTAGATTTTCAAAATCAGCGGTTCAAGCAATGCAGTATAGGCTCATATAGGTGAAAAAATATTTTTTTTCTGATTGCCCTATAAATCCCAAAAAATTCATAGACACTAATTCAGACCCATAAAGAAAGAATTAGATGTCAGATTCGATATATGACTCTCCCTATAGATTTTCAAAATCAGAGGTTCAAGCAATGCAGTAGGCTCATATAGGTGAAAAAATATTTTTTTCCTGATTGCCCTATAAATCCCAAAAAATTCATTGACACTGATTCAGACCCATAAAGAGAGAATTTGATGTCAGATTCGATAGATAACTCTCCCTTCAGATTTTCAAAATCAGCGGTTCTAGCAATGCAGTAGGCTCATATAGGTGAAAAAATATTTTTTTCCTTATTGCCCTATAAATCCCAAAAAATTCATAGACACTAATTCAGACCCATATAGGAAGAATTCGATGTCAGATTCGATGAATAACCCTCCCTTTAGATTTTCAAAATCAGCGGTTCAAGCAGTGCAGTAGGCTCATATAGGTGAAAAAATATTTTTTTCCTGATTTCCCTAAAAATCCCAAAAAATTCATAGACACTAATTCAGACCCATATAGGAAGAATTTGATGTCAGATTCGATAGATAACTCTCCCTATAGATTTTCGAAATCAGCGGTTCAAGCAATGCAGTAGGCTCATATAGGTGAGAAATAATTTTTTTCCTGATTGCCCTAAAAATCCCAAAAAATTCATAGACACTAATTCAGACCCATATAGAAAGAATTTGATGTCAGATGCGATAGATAACTCTCTCTTTAGATTTTCAAAATCAGCGGTTCGCTGTGTATAAAACGACAATGCTTTGGACCTCTTTGCCAAAGGAAGTATTCTCCAAAATAAAAAAAAAATAAAAACTATTACCTACTTTGCCTATGTCCCTATTTTCTCTAGATACGCATATCGTTTCGTGCACTCGAAGAAATGAAAAATTCAATAAATCCATGGATATTCTCAAATTTGAGAGATGCAAGAGACATATTTTTCTTCTACTGATGAAATTTTGATGGGCGTTCAAGTTTTTGGCAACCTTCGATTCTCAGACGAGTACAAACAACTGAGTGCCGACTCGAGAGGGATGAAATGTTGCGCTTTTCCGGTATAGAGCGGAAGACTAACTGTTATGAAAAATGCATGATGCTTTCAGTATAATAGGAAAAAAATCCGGTGCATATTTTCGTATATACTTATATCTCAACGAGATATAAAGATAAAGTTTCGAGCGAATGTATACTATACAGATTTCTGAATATCTGCTTGCAGTATCTACAGTATCTATCTGTGCGTAATTCTTGGATATCTTGTAGACTACTGAAAATAGGGAGAACTTCAAATGACGGTGTTCTTCAGTGTACTTCATTAAACATTCCTAAAAAACAGATATTTACGTAATCAGCTTGGAAACGCGTCATTTTGTTGACGATGGGATTTCAAGGGACAAGTGAACCGAGACATAAAATGCGTTTCCTAACGAGTTACCTACAATATTTTTCCTAATTTTGATGAAAATACCGCTTGAATAGAAATGATGACCAGGTCAACATGAGTTCTATACCGATCAATGTACAAAATAATTGAGAAGGCAAGTTGAATTCGCCCGTCACTTTGCAGCAAAAAATGTACTATTCTCCATCCATCCATATTTTTATTTCATAACTGGTGATGGTGTGATGAAATGATTATTTCATCACCAGTTATGTAGTATTTTACTGGTTGCGTAAAGTAAGACAATTCAAAACTTCCGTCAGTTATGGAAAGTATTAAATTAGAACAAAGTTTATTGTTCGACAAACGCCTCAAAAGATTGAATGACGAGGGAGATTTAACAAGACTGTAAATGCATCAGATAGAGGGTTAATTTTTTATATAATGTACTGGGTATTACATTCGAAAAATAATAGATAACATTTGAATTCAACTTTTCCAAATTGTACCATCAAAATCGAGCGTCCTGTGTATGCATATATAGCAAAGATTATTGAAATATATTCGTGGGACCTTAATGATGATACTGCCAAGGAGGAAAATTATTCATCTGAATACCATAGATGCATGAACCATAGCTGGAAGTAGAAAAGCCTCGAGAAAAGTTGAAGAACACTGTCAAGTTTTCTCTAAATTCAATTGTCCACGAGATACCTAAGAATTATGCACTTAACTAAATGGACACACTTTATTGTAAAGGTTTGGGTAACTCTAATGCATCAGAGAACATATGGACATTTCATAGGTGACGATGAAAATAAATTAGATTTTAATTTCATTTTCATTCTATTCTGTAATAACTGATTTTGCTCAACTTGTTGGGGGATAAAAGATTCTCTCACATGTCTATTTTTCTTCAGACTGATCTATAAAATGAAGCAATAGCGAATGAGGCAACAGAGGGTCGTTACATTCATTTCTAAATCAAATTTCCGGGAGCACGTAGCATATCACAGTTCTTATTTAGATTGAACATTCTATGCGCCCTGATCTTTTCCTAATAAAAGGCATACTAAATGGGAAAAGACAGCGAGAGTACAATCGCTGGAACAGTGAAAAGCAACAGTTATCAGCGATGAACGTTTTGTTAGGAATTTAATCACAATAAAGATTTTAGTTCTTGTATTATTATGAAAGAATCTCATGTTGCGATTGTATTCTGAGAATAATGAAATTGCTTTTCTTTACGGATATCTCATGAGCAGAATGTATTCTGAAAATATAATGAAATTGAAAGAATGGAAGAGGACATTGTATTCTGAATAGATATTTGGATATTATATTCTCCATAATCTTGAATGAAAAAATATAATGTTTTTATATTTCTCATCTCTAATAGAATTTTGTTTGTTTTGTTGTCCCCCTGTGCGGTTTGATTGGCGGGATGGTTCCTCATTCAATATCATGTTCTGGTGTTCTGATTTTTGATCATTCTGGTGATGTTTTCTGTTCTAAATCGATGATAGCAATTGACTCTCCTCATGACAAAAGACAAAAGTGTTCTGGCAGCCATTTGAAGGACAGTCGAAACTATAAACATATGTCTTGTGTGACGGTGAACCCATAGATATCTTCATGAAATCATCTAACATTTCTTGTTATCACATCGAGTGTTTTGGTGAAATGAAGTGAGCTTTGTTAATTCCAAATATATTCGTGGAAATAGAAATACTGATATGTTTCAAATGGTCTGAGTTGGCTAAAGAGCTCAGAATAATTGTCAATGTATGAATATATCATCTGAAAACAATAGGTTTCTGCTCATTCCAGTGATGATGAGAAGAAACCTCGAAACGAGTAGTTTCGGCATATTTTTAAAGAATGGACGACTCTACGACGTCCAAAGCTAGTCAACAAAGTCAGTTTCAAGTCATAATTGAACACCGCATTGACGTTCAAATGACCTAAAAAGTGACGTCATGTAACCGTTACATCGTGAGATATAAGATAGGAATTGGTGTTCTTCTTAAATTTCTGGAGGTTATATGCCTCGGGGAACACCTCCCTTGGCCAATGTGTTCCAGAGCCTCGCTGTTCGTTTGATGAACTAGTGTTTGGAAAGAGATATTCTGCAGGTCTGGTATGGTTACTACTGACAAGCTTATCTTGGGCACAGTGAGATCAGCTTTTCTAGAGAAAAGGCATGCTGGTGTTTTGTTGGCATTGAAATCTACCAAGGTATTGAATCCCCAATCGAGAATTTATTGTTGCCAAGTCAATATTCATGTTGTCAACATTTCTCCCTCGTTCGTTTCTGATTTGCCTGGCTGGTGATGGAGCCCTATAAGAGAAGGCGGTATGGAATGGTACTATCATCCGCGAAACTGTGTACTGGGACCCTATTCTCAAATGGTGAGATATTTTGTCGCATGCGAGATTAGTACATTGTCGAACAAAAAACGTGAATGCTCATTCTCGAATGACGCATTCGAAAATTTTCGATAGACAAATTGTAGAGTGGTCTCAAGCAGCCGACATTTTCATGTCGAATGCGAGATTGAATATTTGGCTGATTTTTTCACTTGTTATTTTGAGAATGGTAGCTTCATGGATAGAAATTGAAAATTTGGAAAATCAAGAAAATCATCAACGGCCACGAGAGAACATAATATATAAGAATGCGTTCAGATTTTTATCGCACATAAAATGTAAAAAAACATTTGGGTGAGGAATTAGTGAGAGTCCATTGCACTGCTAGAACCATTTGTGGTACAGGAACATGGGTCTTCTGCATTTTTTTTGCCAGATAAAAGTGGCTCATTCTATTTTTATTTCCTCAATTTGAGTGTCTCCTTTCGAGAAGAAGCACAATACCTTTTTTTCTTTCCACTGCCATTATTATTTCAACATAACATTGACATAACCTCATATCATAACAACAAAGAAATCACACTACATTGGCAGTCAGAACACATTCGAGAATCGTTAATTCGATGTTGCCAGTTCATGCTATTCGACAAAATGTGTCTCATGCGAGTTTGAAGTCGAAAGCAATCGAGAATACCACACTTGAACGTTGTGCGACAATTTTTATCGACATATGTCGCATACGACATATTTCGTTCGACATTCGAGAATAGGCCCCCAGGACATGAAGTTGCTTCCAAAAAATCGTTGATAGAATTGATCCTTGCGGAACACCAGCATTTATGATAAGAGAATCAGATGGAACTCCGTCGACCACTACATGGAGAGACCTGTTTGAGAGAAAATTAGCTAGCAGAGAACATTAATGGGGAGGCAAGCAATAAGATGGAAGCTTGGCGAGGAGTCCGTGGTGTCAGACCCGATCGAATGCCTTGGAGATATCAAGTGCCACGGCTAAGGTTCCACCATATTTTTCAATACGCCATATATGTGAGACGTGAGCGAGCAGGTCACCAATTGATCTCTGATGACGGAAGCCATATTGTCTATCGTTGATAATACCTGAATATTCCAGGTATATCATGAGCTTTCTCCATGATCTTTGAATTATAAGATAGCAATGAGATCGTTCTGTAGTTGCTAGGTAGGGTCTTTTTGCCTTTTTCAGAAACTGGTTGTACTCTTGCAATTTTCCAGTTGGACTAGATACAAAAATAATTTTCAACTTTCAATTCAATAACAACAGTTACAATCAATTCGAGACATCCATTCAAAATGCAAATCATGCACCCCTAGACAGCTATCCGTCCCTCTCTCTTGACACACCCACACCCTCCCGGCATATAATTTCAATTACATTCGCCGTAGATTTCCGTTCCTTTCCTCTCCAGACGAATGACGTCCTAAGTGAAACGTCAACTTTGCAAAGTGCTCGAATCCGTCTCGGCAGGACATCCCGGAATGACGGGGTGATGGCGGGTGGATCTCCTGGACCGAAATCCAGGGGAGATACGCAGGTGTTTCGGCCCCGAGACTGATCTTGCGTCAGTTTCGGGACCTTTGGGAAAGCGGTCATCATTCAACGGCACGCCAGGCGCGTAGATAGGTTGTTTCAAGAAGGGGCATTTCCTATCAGCAGAAAAGTTATTGGTCAGACATAGTAACAAGAATTGAAGTTTTGTTTTGTTCACGCCACTGGATATTTTTGATCTGATGATATGCCCCATAATGTCACAGCGTTTCGAAATTTCACTAGAAAACCTAGAAGATTGTTAGCTTATGATCACAATTCAATGAAACGAGCACCTTTTTCAATTCAGGTCCGATTTTGGTGAAATTCCTGCCAAATCGTAGATTTATGTTTCCAAATGTTAGCCTGAATATTAGTACCTAAGAAAATCTGATGAAATGATCATTAAACAGGGAACAACGAAGTTACTCTTTCACCCTTAACTTCTAAACGCTCTGTGGGAAAGATGAGTGGTTCAACTTAGCTTCATTATGTTTTAGATTGAAGATGATCTCTTCTCTACATGATGATTTTTTATTCACGTCGGTTACCATTCATTAAGGGAAGATACAAGTGTTTCAAGAGAGTGTGGATTTTTTGAATTTTTATTAAAAATAATTCAGAACCATTCTCCAACCTTCTACTTTATCATGTTCTAATTTGAAATGTGATCCTTCTTTGTTCCTTCTTCATACATCGTTTCTTGAGTACTACATGATCTCTCCACTTCGATCCCCACTCAGGGGTGGTACTGTTTCCAAAGGGGGTTGCTGTTTTCTCAGTATCCCTCTTTTCTACGCAGGTGACGATATGCAGTTCCCCGAGGAAAATCGAGTGGAAAACATCGCGGTACGGTTTATGGGGCGGGGGAGAGAATCCCGGAGGAAGGATTTGGTTGTTGACATTCTCTGATATTTCCTATATATTTCTTCGGGAAATACTTTTTTCTCTCATCGCATACACGACAGGCGTATGAAAGTGATGGGATAAATATGGAGGGGACCCAGTGAATTCACTCCAAAATGTCACTGCGTTTGAAAATGTTTCTATTATAGCGCCTAAAAAACATTCAATTGATTGTCAGGGACACCGTGTTCTGAAAAATATTCGAAGAAGGGGAATATCGATAGGTATATATCAAAAAAATATCAAATTCCTAAGCAGCTCTCCACGTTTCGGAAACGAATATTATCTTCCTGTTTTCAACATAAAAAATGGAAAATATGTTTCTTCTCGAATTTAAATGGTAAATTCAAGATAAATTAATGAAAAGGTCCTGTAGCTCATTTGTTTGCATCAACTTCTGGCACTGAGACGTGTCGATATATTGAAATGTGAAGACAATTCGAAAAGAACAAAATTCTCAATCTTTTAATTTCTGTAATATATAGGGGGCGAAAAAATGTATTGTGCCCCGGGCGCCAAGTGGTCTTGATCCGGCCCTGTGCATATTGCCGTACATAAAAGTGTCATATTTCAATTATTTTGCCATTGGAATATATTATAACATTTCTGTATCAGTTCAAATTGGCAGCCGGCTTTCCTACTATCAATTTCAAGATAATCGAGTGATGCCAATTATACAAGGTGTTCCTAAATGACATGTAAGTATTTATTAAAGGAGGTGATTCCTTAGCTAGAATTATTCAATATTTTGCATTCGAATTCGGTATATGGTTTTGTCTCTGAATGTGTCGTTTTTACCAGGAAGTCATTCCGGAAATTCCATCCAGTTTTGAGATACAGGGAGTTGTAATTACTTCTCCTCCGAATTTTTCCATGGCACTGATGAAATTTCGATAATTTCCAATTTCTCGAATTCATTGTCTATTTTCATTCAAAACATGCATCACCTCCAACTGAGCTGAGATGAACAGGAATATTACAAAAATATTTTTCTGGTGGTGAGAAGATAATATTCTTCTCAGATATCATTCTTCGCTGAACAGTAATAGTTATTTTATGCTGAAAAAACGTTTTTGTAAATTTATACTACTGAAAATGATGAGAATCTGCTATGCAATCTTCTATTTTGGGTCAAATATCTCTTGAATTATTAGTTTCAGCTCAAGTGAAGGTGATCCATATTTTGAATAAAATTGAACAATGAATTCGAGAAATTGAAAGGAAAGTAACCACAACCACCGTATCTCACTACTGAAGAAAGAGTCCGGAATCAATTTCTGGTCAAAAAATGACCCATTCAAAGATGAAACCATGAACTGAATTTGAATGCAAAATTTTCAATAATTTTTGAGTTATTGCGAAAAACTTTTTTTTATTTTTCAACTTCAACACTCCATATTTCGAGAACTGAAAACTTTTGGAATTCGATCGTTTTCGAGATAAGGGCCGTCAAAGTTGAAAATATTCCCACCCTGTATCGAATTTCATGATGGCAAAATTTGTTTTCTTCTGTTCTCTCTCGAAAACGGTGCATCCAACAAGTGGTTCGTTTTTGTACGAAATTGAATCGCTTTTTATTTAACAAGTCCAAAGTGAAGAGAAAATTCTAGGATTATCAAATTCTTTGCACCTCTGAAAATTAAGAGGAAAAGGAATAACAACCCAACCAAAATCTCTACAAATTCGAAATCAACATGTCATTTCACCTCAAATTTTTCCATAAACCTCCACTCATTAGGAACTTCCAACATCTAATCACGTACAGTTCATCCTACCTCATGAAATTTCAATAATCTTATATTGAATTTTCAACAGCACACCCTTTAAAACTACTTTCATTAAAAGTTGGTAGATATAGTCGCTTTTTTATTCCCCATTTCTATAGCCATATTATCACTATGATATTATTTAGGGATTACCAGATATGAGGTTACAGAAGCCTCTGTATTCAGCTAAATTTCGAAAAGTTCAAACATTGTATTTATTTTACTGGAGCTCAACAGAGGTACAATAATTGTCTGGATTGAGTCATAACTTTTGATGGTTTCAGGCATGAAATACTGCTTAGTATAATTCGTTAATGAATATTCATTATACATCAGGACTATTCAGAAGTCTGGAATTCTGATAACCACCGCAAGCGATATGGATCAACACGAAAACAGTAGATTATATGTGTATCGCATATATTGAGAGGAATTCTGGCTATGGGGAATATCGTTAACCATTATAGATATCATGTTATATTATATCAAAAATAATATACACGAAGACGATACCTACATATTCTCACTATACCAACAACACTTTTTTCTTATCAAACTCTTAAGTCGACTTCCCCAGAACATCTCGCTTTCCTTGATTGCTCATGAAGAATATGATGTGCTCCGTGCAGTGTTCAGAACAACTCATGAAAATAGCGGTTTTGCCGAGAGTTTTGCTCTATAGAATCGTTCTGAAACTTTGTTGAAAGCGTCAAGGCGAAAGATGTTATAGCTATTTCCTATACGACGAACAAGAACACCATACTGACTTTCAATTATTATGAACTTGCTTGCAGTTGTTAACATTTTCAAAGAGAGACATCCTGTGTATTTATTTAGAAATTCTCATTCTATATCAATTTTCCTCAACTTTACCTATATATATATATATATATCCTGTTTTTGTTTTTTTTTTGTTTTTTAAGATTTGTTCTATCCGTCATTCGGTTGCCCCCTTACGAGCAACCCTCAAAAGTCTTCGTAAGTCTTGTGCGAGCAAGGAATGACGGGGGCCTTACCTTTTAACGTGTGATCCCAAACACTTTCTTGGGCCATCAGAAAAATTTCTGCAGTCGACGGGGATCGAACCCACGACCGGCAAGCGAATGCGAATTAGAATATAGACACTCTGTCCGCACGGCTACCTGGCCACCTTAATTCAGGTAATAATCAAAAACTTTTCGAATCTCTCATCAGGCCGATCTGGTAATGAATTGTGATAAACACCGAAAAAATCGAGCTTTCTATATGGATAGTGGATACCTCATATTCATTTCAGACTGTCCACCTTTGAAGCCTATATTATGGTTATGGTGATGTCCAATTTTCGAGATACCACAATTATTGTCCTTGGAGATATACAGGAATGATGTCTCCTCAACTCGCTGAAAGTTTTTTCTATAATAATTATAAAAATACTGTTCAAAATCGTTACAGAATTCTTTCATAGAAGATTCACGAGCTTCTTTGATTCTCAAGAAAATAGGGCACCAATGTGGAAACTAAACCTCTCTTTGCCTTTTCTCTAGAAAAGCTGATCACACAGTGCCCAACATAACGTAACCATACCTTTGAAGACATCCATTTCGATGCTTGGTATTACTATCAGCAATAACCTTCCTTGGGAAAATCACGTAAAATCAATTGCTAAAAGTGCATCTCAAAAACTTGCTTTCCTGTTTCGGGCCAGGAGCTATTTCACTTCCAGTCAGCTGCTTATGATCTATAAGGCACCTGTCCTGGAATACTGTTCCCATATTTGGAGTGCAGCACCTAAACATACCCTAAAACTGTTGGTTATTGTCCAAAAAAGGGCAATTTCTCTCGTGGGCAATGCCTCGCTCACAAACTCACTCACTTTTCTGGAACACCGTAGAAAAGTTGGCGATCTGGCTCTATTTCATAGATTCTTCTGAAATATCAACAATTGTTCCTCACTTGGCAGTCCCCGCGAGATTAACCCGTCGAGTTGAGGCTTCGCATCCCTTCGTGGTCACTTTGGAGACCTGCAGAACATCTCTTTCCAAAGACTCGTTCATCCAACGAACAGCGAGGCTCTGGAACACATTGCCAAGGGAGGTGTTGCCCGAGGCATAGAACCTCCAGAAATTCAAGAAGAAGGATATCCCATTTCGTGGGAACCAGAACATAAAAAAATCTCTAAAGATAACTGAGATATCTCGGGAAAGTATTGAAGATTGTCATTTTGAATGGAACAAAATTATTAGTTGGCCCAAGTTAATATCATCTTGAAAAATCCTGGATGAATGAGATCCAGAGTTCAATGAAGAAATATTTGCTTGATCCAAACTTCAAATTCGCTCTAACCTAAGATATATTACAATTCGTGTCAAGATTACATATCATGTATATATGACATTTTTATTCGCTTGACTGACATAATTTCTGTTTGATTTAAAGATTTCTTTTGTCCTTTGTACATGCAGTATTTCATGCTATTTCTTTCGAGCCACAAGGCTTCAAGCAAATATCACATTCATGAGCTCGAGACTCGTAGATGATTTATAGTCGACGTTTGAGAAGTTTGATAAACGCCGTCGGGCACTGCACTAAAATCCGAAATATAACGACGAAAGTCATACCGAGCGTAATTTATCGAAGTGAACGCTTCGCAAATACGCCATAAACTATCGTAACTGGGTCGTAAACTCTGCAAATATGACGTTTCGATTTAACAACGTATTTTAGACAAAGAACCGAGGGGTAAACTGCGGTCAAAATTGTGAACACCAAACTTCCATTTCGCAAAGAATTCCACTCGTTGGTAGACCATACCGCATTCCAACCAAAGAAAATTCGAAGAAATTCAGGGAATTTCAATGAAATCTAAGGAAATCCGAGGAATCCAAGGTATTCCAGGGGATTCCAGGGTATTTAACGGAATTCCAGTTGTTTAATAATCAATATTAATGAGTAAGACTCAGGCTATAGTATACAATTTATTCATTGAATATAAATCAAATCAAATCAAATCAAAATATACTTTATTGCCTGAAGAATATAAATTCTTATTGACAAACCGTTTGAGAACTTAGGTACTAATCACATGAGTAAGTTTACATAGCGGCCGAAGTCACACGACATAGTCTTATCAGTATCCTGAATATAAACGATAAATATAATATACAAAAATACAAATAAACATACACACATTTGTTGGTAACGGCAAAAGAGCTGCCTTATACCAATGTCAATGTCATACAGGTATATGATGATAATAAAAGTTATCAAATATTATAAAAAACGTCATAAAAAAGATCATAAAAAAAGATCATAAAAAAAGATCATAAAAAACATAGATAATAAAATAACAATTAGGAAACCTGATAGAATTCATTGAGATTATAACAAGCTCTCTCCAAAAGAAACTGTTTCACGGATTTCCTGAACTTTTGTTCATTTTCAATTCTTTTTAGGTGCAGGGGCAAATGATTGAATAACTTCTTGCTTTCGTAGATAATAGAGTTCTTAGTAAGAGTTGATATGGGAATAGGTAATTTAATGTTTAGGGAAGAGCTGCCGCGAGTAGTGTGAATCGATGACGCGTATCTGAATTCTTTATATTTTTTATGTACTAAGCATACGGTTTCCAAAATGAAAATGCAGGCCAGGGGCAATATTCCGTGGAGCAAAAATAAAGGTCTACAAGCGTCCCTCGAGCCGGCTTTGCACATGTATCTAAGAGCTCTCTTTTGGAGCATAAAAACTCTATCGAATAAATAGTTCGCAGTCATTCCCCAGAAGCAAATACCATAACGCAGATGAGATTCAATAAGTGAAAAGTATGCATTCCTTGCCGTAGTTAACCCTAATTCGTTAGATGTAACTCGTACGGCATAACAGCCAGACGCTAGCTTTTTAGATAAATTTAATATATGCCCTTCAAATTTCAGATTTGCATCAATATTTAGACCCAAGAAATTATTCATGGCTTTGATGCTGATACGATCATTTTCGAGAAATACATTGCTAATAACACACTTGAAGTTGATGATACCTGTCTTAGTAGCATTGAAAGATAATAAGTTGGCGTCGCACCATTTTTTAACTTTGCTCAGGTCCTCATTGATGACGTCTTCTAAAAATGTGTAATCCATGCCATGCCAAAGTATAGTAGTGTCATCAGCAAATACTGTGAATTGTCCATGAATGTCGACACGTGTGAAGTCATTTACATATAGTAAAAATAACAGGGGTCCCAGTACAGACCCTTGCGGTACTCCATGTTTCAGTGCTAAATGCTTAGAGCTCGTATTAGCGACGATGACGCTTTGGATACGTTCAGTCAAATATGACTGAAACCAGAGCAAAGCTACACCTCTAAAACCATAGGTTTGCAGCTTTTGAAGCAGTATTCTGTGATTTACACAGTCAAAGGCCTTTGATAGATCACAGAACACTGCTGCAGCTACTTCCCCATCATTCAGCCGTAAGTACAGCCGCTCAAGAAATGCGAATATTGCATCATTGGTGTTTTTTGAGGAACCATATAGCAACTCGAACGTTTTCGGCACTAGGCCATCATCAGGAGAGTATCTGAAAAGTGAATTTTTCTTTTACAGGTACAATATATTATGTAAAAATGTGAGGTTAGAAATAATTTGATAATGTCAGAAGAAAATCGTTGAATAAAACAAAAACTCACTTGTCATAATATATTCTTGCAGAAGAAATGCATTAAGAACAATGTAATTAGTTACTTCATAAGAT
Organism: Phaedon cochleariae; assembly: GCA_918026855.4. NCBI lineage: Eukaryota > Metazoa > Arthropoda > Insecta > Coleoptera > Chrysomelidae > Phaedon > Phaedon cochleariae. The sequence goes on along the minus strand of OU896709.1, from coordinate 4,210,572 downwards.
CTTTTTGGATTTATCCAAAATATTAAAATGGCACAATAAGTGTTGTTCCCTCTACTTTCGGGAAGAAGAGACATAAAATATTAAAATTGATAAAATGACATAGTACAATTGACATGAAAATGGAAATGATAACTGACAGTGACCACGGAACTATTCAAACAATGACAAGCAAAACAAAAGCAATAATGAAATGTGTGACGTACATTGTTGTCAAATCAGTAGAAGTAACTGAAAATTGAATTAACAAATTACAATTTTGAGTGTGTTATCATATGAATAATATAAGCAGGTTGTGCAACACAGATAAGCAATCCAAATTGGGTAAAATTTTTTTTGGTTTTTAACAAGGGCAGTGCAGGGCAGTCTCCAGCCAGCAGTCCGAAGACCGCCGATTAAGCGAAGCCTAGCCAAACAAAAATCAAGTCGGCATTATATTCCCCCAGAGGCGTCTTTCGTAGACAATATGAAAGCAACGCCATCTGAGTGGAAACGAAGGAAAGAAACACTCCAAAACTGAAATTTCCATACGGGAGTGGCTGGTTACCCGACCGGTGTAATTTCAACTACTGATGACAGTCAAAGAGCTCGGAACTGGTCTATGGGTGTCTAGCATGGCCTGGCTAAATCGAAATCAATAGGCATTCAGGAAAGATTCACTTGTATCAGAATTCGTTTATACGAGTCGATGAATAGGTTTCGGGAGGATATAATTCAATGTTCTGCGTGGTATTAGCCAGGAAAGTAGTTGTTTTTCTCCCGAAACCTACCATAGTTGTTCATTTTATGAACATTTCGTAGTTGTTTTATAACGAAGTATAGTCAATCGTTGCGGACACGTAGTTTGGATTACCCCGTATACGAAGGCATGCGCTCCGACAGCCATTCAGGCATGCCGGGGCACGAAGCAGTTTCTCCAGGAATTCCAGAGGAATTCCCGGCCATCCAGATTTTATACGAGAATCACCAATGACGTGGAGCCCTTTTGGCTCGTAAACGCGGACCTTATTATTTCGATATCGTTAAAACATTTCACTTTATTACACAGGAAGAGATGCGGCCCAGATGAGCACGAGCGTTTCAGAAATCGGAAGTGTATAAAGCTACGAATGTCGTGTATCTTAATTGTTGAATAAATATTCATTAGGAAAGCACGACAAAAATGTTTCATGCGAAACAACTCTACCCTGAAAAATAAATAATGAGATACCCTGTATAGCCCAATCACCTTAGTATCAAATTTGACGAATAGCGGGAATCGAACCCAAAGTTTTAAAAATTGGTGTACATGTTCCCTTTGGCATGACATTCAATCAAAAAAAAGTCACCAGCTGTACCTGTAGAGCTAACTCCGCCATCTTGAAAAATGTGTGCACTTTTTCAGTTATTCGGTTATATCTCAATATCTGTTGACTTTAACGAGATCAATATGCTTAGGTAAAATGAAGGTAATCGAATTTAGAAAAAAAAGGTCCCCACATAAATATTCGTTTAGTGCATGGTTCATCAGTAAATCGTTAAACAATATGCGATATTTGAGAAACTTACTCACAATAATTCTGATATACATATATTCCATTAACTGTCAGAGAGTCGGCGCCACATTCGAGTATCCTCGCAACAGCGATCGTCCATTACAGAATACCAGTGTTGCCACATATTCAGGTTTTCTCAAGTGAGCCGTCCTGTAACCTAAAGTAGCTCGAAGAGCAAGAGTTTGATGTTGAAATAAATGAATTGTAGCCCCTAAATAACCTCAATCGAATCAGATTTGGAATAATTCTGAGACATCTTGAATGAATATTGAAATAAAATTATTGCTTTCACCATTCATGCAAAAATAGCTGAACTTCATACAGATACAAAAAACGAAGGGTTCAAGGCACAAAGTAAGCAGTGGACTATGCGGATTCGCTAATAATACAGACATATATTGAAATGTCTTCCTCTACCCAAGTCACCGTTGTTGGAGAAGATGTAGATCTACTTATTCTACCCATAGCTTTGGCTCCAGCAGAACGCAACATTTATTTTGTCAAACCAAAAAGAGGCAATGTAGAGGCAAAAAGGTACTGTTTCCGCGAACTACAAACCAGTACTAAATTACAGAGCATTATTCTTTTCTTACATGCCTTTGGATGTTGTGATACCACATCATGTTTCTTCAGAAAAGGAAACTCGAAATGCTTTAAACTCATGACGGACCAGCCATCATTACGAGAAGTTGCGAAGACTTTCAACAACCCGGAAGCTACGAGTGAAGAACTATCTGCAGCAGGTGAACGATTTGTTCTAGCTCTGTATGGTGCCCATACAACGGAAACATCATTGAACAAGCTCCGGTACAATACGTTCGCTAAATCTGCTACCAACAAGAAAGTAGATCTGGCTTCTCTGCCACCGACGGAAGCAGCTTTGAGGCAGCACTCCTTCAGAGTCAATCACCAGGTACAAAAGTGGTTAGGTAATCAAAAATGTCCTGAGCTTTGGGGGTGGAAGAGGAGTGCTGTTGGTCTGGTACCTGTGCCAACTACCCTACCTGCTGCTCCAGATTCTTTGCTTCAGATAATTTCTTGCAATTGCAAGAAAGGATGCACGGCATCGTTTTTTCCCGTTTCATCCCTTATAAGTAATGAATACGGACGAACCCAAGATGACATGCTTTATTCTCCAGAAATTTAAGAAGAACACCAATCCCTACCTTATTTCCCTTGGTCCTGACGATGCTCTCTGAACATTACAGGATATCCCTTCTCGGGGGAACCAGAACATAAAAAAAGCGAATACTGATAAAACGTAATTATGATTTCAGCCAGTCTCGACTTGAATTGAACGATTATAGCTATAAATGCTTTTTTGCAGGTCACCAGGAGTGTATATAACTGAATTATGGTTTGTCCAGTCGGTTTGCAGTAGAATTTCATATTTTGCCAAATCGTTGTGGCGACATAAGTCCAAAAGCGTGGATATTTCGGAAATAATTGCTAAATACTTTTTTACGAGAAATTTTGTTAGCTTTCTTTTACCTTACCACCTTTATCGCGATAAAGTTGACAGTTACCGAGATATACGTGAAAAACTGAAATATTGTACCTATTTTCCAAGATGGCGGCGAAAGCTCTACAGGTACGGGTGGTGACTTTTTTTTGGTAAGATGTAATGCTTAAAGGAACACGTACACCAATTTTCAAAACTTTGGCTCCGATTCCCGCTATTTTTCCTAAGGTGACTGGGCTATAGTATAGTTCCACTCACCCGTGATTTCCATTCTGATCATGGACATATCCACTTTAAAAACGATTCCGCATGCATAACAATAACAATCAAAAACTACAATATAGACCAATGCCATGTGAATATATTTCGAGCCATGGCAAAAGCGTTTAGCATATCCCAGAACGGCCATTTAATGAAATTTATCCCTATCAAAGGTGAATCCGTTTCCAGTAATGGCCGCAATATAAGGTTGTAAACCTCACCGGATACCGGGCTCTACTAACAATAATAACGCCCGAAATTTCAATAATGACCGGCCATTATTCAACATTAAGTGAATCCTCCAGGAGCGGGAATATTACAGCAGCTGCACGATAAAGTTGTAATGTAAAGGTAATGGTCGATGGTCCAGTAGATACCTATAACAGTCGTTCATCAGTTTTCATTACCCCTGTAATCCTCGTTTTGCGGAAAGGCGATTATCATTGAATAGGTTTTGTCGATTTTGCTATAAGCGATATACCATGGATATACCTATAATAACAGTCTGGATATGAAAACGAGAAGTTACACTTTTCAATTATTGTTGTTAGAGAGTGACAAAATATCCTCTTCGAGTCCGAACTATCAAATACTACACGAATTTACTGGGTGTTGCATCTTCAATTAGGCTGACACTTCGTCGGAATCAGTATGAGATATTATGATGCATTAAAATGGAGAAAGTGATCCTGTCCAAATTGAAATCTATGAACAAAATGTTCGTTCTCCGAAATCAACTCACTTTCCTGGAAATTGTTGATCTGGAGGACCAAGAATAATTATTCATTTGTATTATTCTCCAGTTGACAGCAGGCCAGGTATTTCTTCATTTCGGGAATTATGATCAGTATTATGTATACATTGAAATTTGGTATGACGGCTTAACTTGAGAGGACTTCTTTCTATGGCTATAACACAAAATTGCTCTTGTTTTACTGTGTTCGATTCATCAATGAGGTACACCATTTAGTTTTATGATTTAAAAAAAACTCATCTCCCATGGAATCTCAAATTTATAGCAATGACAGCTCTGTCTATCTAATAGATGAGCATTACTTGACAGGAAATCAGATAGCTACCAGACGAAGAAATCGAAAATGCCGCTGTTATATATTATATAGCCGTAGAAAAATTATAGTGTATAACTTGCACGGAATGCTGATTTCCTACTCGAATAATTGCAGCATTCGCCTATGGCTCATGCAGCAAACTTCATTCCCGTAGGAAATCACTATCATTCCTTGCTCGTTGAACAATATACTATTGTCAACTCAACGTTATACCCGATGTTGTTTTATAATATTGAAATCGTTATTGTAATTTTCATCTGAAAGAGGAAGTGGACGAGAGGTGTAAAATTTCTTGTTTAGTGATCCGATTAACATATGGTCCCCATCTTATAACTCTTATTATAAAACTCTTATTATTGCCACTTTCTGAGTTCTACCAAACAGCGCAGATTTTTCTTACGACGTTTCGTTTCGGAGAAACCCTCATCCACTCTACCCCATTTTAGATATCCTTATCTTGGTCACCCCACCCCATATACTCGAAAGAAGTTCGTGTACAACATATGAGATGAATTTGGTGCGTTTAGGAAAAGCGATATTTGGAATTTTCTTCATCAAGTCTTAAAACTGCATTCAATTTGAAAATTACAATAGTTTTCGAATATGGTGATCAATCAATTTCAATGGTTTGAATTTGATTTCCAGCTTCAATATCTCATTTTGCGTGATTGAACAAATAGAAAATTCACGAAATTTCAGATGATACGTATTTTTGTACGTTTCAGAATTATCTCATTCACTTGACTACTTGTGGTACAAGAATTCAACAATGCGATATTACAGTGTGTACTTGAGGAATGAATGATAATAGGTAGATGGCATATCAATATTGTTTCCTACCTGACGTCGCTGTATACACGGCCTTTTATAAAACAATTTACCGACACCGGTAGTCTTCTGGTGCCTCTGATAGAGGTTTTATGGAGGTTATATATCGTCTGAAAAGATGATGAAACGCATTAAAATGAGAGCTGGATGAACGTTCAGATTGGTTTTTAGGGCCCTATGTACACGGCTTCACGTTGCAAAGATCAATCGAAACTACATTGTGGTCGATTCAGGTCTCCTTTGAAGATATAATGTGACAAAATATATTATGTTAGCTTGTCAATTAGTATATTTGAAGACATATATCTAATTTCTGCCTAGGTAGTTTTCATAATAATTATTACCCGAGATTTGAACACCCTATATCCCTGTAATCATTTCCGATAGACCCCAAGTGTGATGTATCGATGAAATCAGCTCTCCAGAGAGAATTTGAAAATGCAATGAAATGCAGAGTATTCTATTCGAAATAACAAAAATGTTGCCACTTTTTGATAGAAGCGGCAATACTGCATTGCTAAAATCATTTTGAACGAAGAGAGTGTTTTCTAAAATATAAGCATGCATATTTTCATGGATTTCTCCCGACTGATTCTCGATATAGAGATAGTGTAAGCTCGTTGTGACATGCTCTGTATACTTTCTTTTACAGTATCTCAGGAATAAAAAACAAGATAGCATAACGTCAAACTCAATAAAACATTATAGTTGTAAGTTTGACGTTAGCGCAGTTACCGAAGTTACCTGACATTTCTTTATAATTCTATAGTATGGAAAAGCAATGATGGCTAAATGGACTGTCTGACGGGTTTTAGATGACTGTTTATCACAGCAGTGAAAAACATTTTTGAAAATCTCTGATAGTATCATTATTCTGTGATATTTGCCAGGAAGCAGGAACACAAAATACCTCAAATTGTAGTTGTGGCACTTGAAAAAACTCCAGATGTTGTTCTGTGATATTTGCCAGGAAGCAGGAACACAAAATACCTCAAATTGTAGTTGTGGCACTTGAAAAAACTCCAGATGTTGGCCTAGACTGATGATTCTCTGGGATTCAAAGAGCATACCTTAAATTCCATTCCTCTTTCATTCTTGGTGTTGATTTTTGGGATGCCCATCCTGTAGGTATATGGTAATTCAAGTTTGAATACGTTGCATTGATGGCTTGAACCATCAGGCTCACATGAAACAGTTTTCAACAATACTACTCCTACCCTACCTAGCTTCTCAGCAACAATGCAGACTAAACATATCTTGAAAATTATGGTAAGCGATCCTTTCTGAATGTATGTCCCCATCCTGATAAGTCGCCATATGTAGTGCTATTGATCATCACTCTATAGTGTCTTCCAAAATCATTGACACAAACTTCAACAAATGGTGGAATCGAGGCTGGAATTGAAAATCATCAGAAAAGTGTACATGAAAAATCATATTCTTACCAATGCCTTCCAAAATAAAATTCGACCATTCTTGCTGTGGAGTTTATCACTGGATATGAGCTTCGAAAAAGCAAACCCGATATTTGATACGATTATTCATACATTTCATTTCATACCCTAGAAGGCTGTAAATACATGATGAAGACACAACTATAGCAAACTTGAATAAATAAACTACCAGAACTAACCACAAAGAAGAATGCTTGATGGAATGATAATCCGAAAAAGTAAAGGAATTTATCGATATTCAACAGAACACATCAGGGACCTGACAGTGACACAGTTCTGACACTTGATAATAATAATAATTCAATATAACCTATGTTATTGGAAAACAACCGAATGAGAGCTAAATAAATGACTTCTCCGCAAAGGACGGCAAGTAAACCCCTCTGGTGGAGAATACACTGAACTGAGTGATTGGACAGTCATGTAGTACTCGTCAGACAGTCCATTTAGCCGTCATTGGGAAAAGATAGAACTGGTGCAGTTTGGAATGATTATTGATGGCTTGCTGAATCATTCCAATACAGCTGATGATCGAAATTATATTATTTCACACTATTCCACGCTCAGCAACGTTCCTCCTATTAGTCCAATTCCAATGAAAACTACTGTTGCTGTTGTGTCAAAAAAGATGCAATCCACCTTTTGACTGATCTGAAATGCACTGGGGTTTGTTGTCCTGAAATTATTCATAAACAAAGTCCAGTGTCCAGTAGTAGCAACTGACCTTGAAACTTATGCAAAACATGAAATATTATGTGAATGGCAAAATCGATGGCAACAATCCACATCTAAATTATCTGAAATTAAGTCATCCATATACCCATGGAAACGGCTACCGGAAAACCGAAAATGTCAAACAACCCTATCTAGATTGCGAATCGGTCATACTAGAATCACCCATGAACACCTCCTTCTTCATACCAATGACGGCTAAATGGACTGTCTGACGAGTACTACATGACTGTCCAATCACTCAGTTCAGTGTATTCTCCACCAGAGGGGTTTACTTGCCGTCCTTTGCGGAGAAGTCATTTGTTTAGCTCTTATTCGGTTGTTTTCCAATAACATAGGTTATATTGAATTATTATTATTATCAAGTGTCAAAACTGTAACACTGTCAGGTCCCTGATGTGTTCTGTTGAATATCGATAAATTCTTTTACTTTTTCGGATTTTCATTCAATCAAGCATTCTTCTTTGTGTTTAGTTCTGGTAGTTTATTTATTCAGGTTTGCTAGTTGTGTCTTCATCATGTATTTACAGCCTTCTAGCGTATGGTCGAATTTTATTTTGGAAGGCATTGGTAAGAATATGATTTTTCATGTACACTTTTCTGATGATTTTCAATTTCAGCCTCGGTTCCACCATTAGAACACTGGTGTTAATTCAGGTGTTAAAGTTTGTGTCAATGATTTTGGAAGACACTATAGAGTGATGATCAATAGCACTATATATGGCGACTTATCAGAATGGTGACATACATTCAGAAAGGATCGCTTACCATAATTTTCAAGGTATGTTTAGTCTGCATTGTTGTTGCGTAGCTAGGTAGGGTAAGTAGTAGTATTGTAGTATTGTTGAAAACTGTTTCATGTGAGCCTGATGGTTCAAGCCATCAATGCAACGTATTCAAACTTAAATTACCATATACCTACAGGATGGGCATCCCAAAAAGCAACACCAAGAATAAAAGAAGAATGGAATATAAGGTATGCTCTTTGAATCCCAGAGAATCATCAGTCTAGGCCAACATCTGGAGTTTTTTCGAGAGCCACAACTACAATTTGAGGTATTTTGTGTTCCTGCTTCCTGGCAAATATCACAGAATAATGATACTATCAGAGATTTTCAAAAATGTTTTTCACTGCTGTGATGATTTTGTCACAAAAAAATTGAATTAATTATTTGGCCTAAGTTTATGTATTATGTATTCCCATCTATCAATGAGATCCTGTATAGCAATCTTGTTATCTTGATAGAGGTATGAGATGGTATGTGAAATAAGGTAAAATGTTGTCACTGATACTAGCCCACTAACAATTGCTTCCCCAAGTAGATCTAAGAAGATGAAAAGAGTGCAAACTCAACTTTTGAAATGCATATAACATAACTATTTCTGTCTCCACAAAGTTTTGAAAATGGTTGAAAAATATGGATTGATAGATAGATAGATGATATGTATAGAAAGCATTTATTCAAGTAATATAATAATTTTATTCCATAGACAGTCACCATAATAAACAATTTCCTTCTCCATTAAATTAGCTGATGATGAGCTTATATTTGAACACGAAACATGCTTCTTCTCTGCTGATTTCTGAACAGATATATGATAGGAATTGTGGGATACACAATAATATATCATCTTCCTCTTTTATTTCCAGTGTCCAAAGGATCTCCAAGTAACCTAGCTCCATCCTCCAGGAAATAGATGACGCCACTTACCCTCCCTTCAAAATTTCATTACAGGGCGATTTGGCGATTTTCGCTGAATGAACAATCATGTATAACCCGTCAGACAGTCCATTTAGCCGTCATTGTTCATACTGAAGCTCCAATCTGTGACCAGTGCCAAACGAATCTCTCGGTGAAACATGTACTAATATAGAGTGCACGAAGTACCGTAATGCTCGAGATACATTCAACATATCCACAGACATTCGTAAAATCCTCGGAAACGATTTCAGGGAAGTGAACCTGACGAATTTTTCATCGAACATCGACATAGCGCTCTGTGCTGTACAGGGGAATGGCTATACGCATCCTGGCAACGATGTTTCACCAACCACCCTTCATAACCGTTACCCTAATATCCCGTCCGGATCTAGAAGTCTGAAAATTCCTCCATGATTACATTTCATCGAAGCGCTGCAGACGTAACGACCTAATTGAAAGGGTATTAGGTATCAGCGAAGCTGTTTTTCCGAGAATTTAATGTGGGGGATTAAATTTTCCAGAGAGCCGGAGCCGGCTAATACGCCGTCTCCGGTCGAAATAATTCCCCTCGCGACGTTATATGCCCCCTTGAGTCCGGTGTAATGCGCCGTGCCTCTTCTAATCCTTTTCCAGAGTGGCCTGGTATGTCCTTTCTATTGTCCCCGATGTAGAAGTTCATTTTCTCCATTGCTATTCGACGAGCTGGCTAGTCATTACGAGGGATTGTCATGGATTGTTTTTTTTTTCTACGGCGGGATGTTTCCGGAAGAAGTAGTCTGGTATGGCGTTTCAAAAACCCAGGAAACACGGTATAATAAGTTCTGTTCACAGTTCAGTCGAACAATGAAATATCAGCGACTATTTGACTCATCTAAAAATTCTTACATAATATGACTGTTGAGTTTTCACTCAAACTGGAATTATATATAATTTTCCTTATTGAAATAACTCTCCTTTATGATGAAATAATCCAAAATGCAATACCGTTCTGTTGAAAGGTAAAGCATTTATGATGTGATGGGTTTTTTTCGAAAATTTTCTTTGGTTCTTGCGTATTTTTGTCTGAAAAACACGAATTTGATAATGAAAATGTGAACAAACCATTATTTATTGAGATATTTCACTATAAAGTTACAAATGTCACCTTCATTTCCGCCTGTCTTGTGGATGGCATTTAGAACACATTTTTTCTATTATATGAGTCAACTAGAAATATGATTTTCTTGTGATTTATCCATATCTAGTGGAAAGAAGGAAGAATATCATTTAAAATAATGGCGTGTGTAATGTCATTCAAAAGCCTTCTGTTGACATTTGACATCTCGTATTTGGATTGACTATTTATCAAATGGCCGTCATCTGGTATGCTTGTTTACTAAATATGAAAAACTTGCCATAAGAATTATATTTCCTGTTGGATTTTTTATCTAAAAATGTCTCAATGAAGTACATCATGAGTATATAAAGTGTCCGATGACAAAATAATAAGAGCAATAGGTAGCTGTAAATGCATCCAAACAAACACAAGGGGAAAAAGAATGCGAAATTTCGAACTTTTTCTTAAAATATGTCGATTAATTGTGGTTTGTTCACATTTTCATCATCAAATTCGTGTTCATCAGACAAAAATACGTAAGTACAAAAAAAAAATTCGAAAAAAAACCCATCGCATGATGAATGCAGTTTTACCCATGTTGTTTTCATCTCCGCAGAACCTGTGCCTACCTAAAAACTAGGAATTTCGAAAAAAAAAAAACAGTATGTACTCAACTCTGCTGGCGATTGTCACCTGATAATCAACTTTTCGCGACGCTCTTCCTGTATTAGATTTTACCACAATATTGGGTAAAAATCAGTGTTTCGACATTTTCTATACTAAGTGGGTCCGATCCTACCGGGATTTCGGTTAGCTCTTTATGGGCTCGATTTTGTCTATAACCGTTTACAAATACTTCGGATTGCATTTGGATTGAACCTATCATCCTAATTGTCTATATTTCATCTACTACGCACCTTTGGAAAAAAAGTTTCTCTTGAGTTGAAGTTTTCGAAAAAATAAAGCATTTTATTTTATTGTGTTTGTTTCAATTAATTTGTTTTTCGAGGCAATTCAATTCGACGATTTGAACATTGATGTATTCAACGAGTATATTTTGTGGTATTCTGAATATATTTTTTTATTTGAAAAGTTGTAGTAAATTCTAGAGTCACCGGATGGTATTAGTTAGACCAGAGATTATACACTCCCCTAATACAATCCAGTGACTCAACTAAATTTAATCGTCATTGAAGTTCTTCTTTTTCTTCTTCTTCTTCTATTGGGTTTATTGGAGTTCTGTGTCCTTTCGGTAACAATTTCTCCAGATCAGTTAATTGATTTTTTCAAGAATTATATATGGTTATTTAATAATGCTATCTCTCAACTCGAGCACTAAAGACACCATAGTCCATCACCATGTCCGGAACCCGAGTTCATCAATGTTCAAGATTCTATCGTATGTGCTCCTGCTGGAGCCCGTTTGATTTCAAGTATGGCCACTTTACCCGGCGAATCCGTCATCATCTGGCCTCTATACCGGCGTAGAGGGCCTGATAATTTTCACACACACTTATTGAACTTCACAATAAATACTGGATTTTGATCCAGATCAGGTAATTAGAAGAATGTTAGACTTGCACACACATCAACCTGACTTTTGACCTGGACACGCCATGTGTCTCCTTCCTTGGTCTAAAGGCGAATCCCCGTCATTGAAGTTCCTAAACCGATTTATCGTTATTTACCTTGCGTATTTCATTATTTTGAGCGTACGGCCACGAAATTTAATTGAAACCACGTTAAATATTTGTTGTTTATTTTAACAGACGAAGCTCGGCACCAGTATGGCCGACGAACACATAAAATATGAATACCTGTTCGTTATGCGTTGCGTTCAATTATGCGACAGATCATTAGGCGTTCTGCCACGATAATTAGGAAATATGTGGACGGCACGGCATAATTCTGAAAAATGGATGTCAGTCGGAAAATGACGCATACGCAGACTCATTTTATGTCCGAATCAGAGATGTTCCGTATCCACACATGTAGAGTGCAGGAAAAAAACAAGGAATGTCATATTTTTCCAGAAATTGAGATATGCAGTTCTTTCCAAAGACAGATTTGGTCTCGATATTTTCTGTTGAAAACTCGATCATTCGTAAACATGCTTCGAAATATCGTGGAACGGTGAAAAACTAGGATTGTCCATACGGAAATTTTTATGAATTAGGAGAGTCTATGTCAAAAGATACATACAACTCGAATTCTTCGCTTTTTCAATTAGTCTAGGCTACATATTCATCAGTTACGTCTGCATCAGAAGTGAACAAGGGTTTTTTGCCTTCTAAATCAACTTGATTCATCAATATACATTGTGTTGGCTCACGTGAATGTCTTCTGAATTTTTAGTTTGGATTTATTGACAGTTGCAGCATAAAAATGAAAAAAAAATTGATGATTTCGATGTGGTTTTGTAGAACTGAAGTACAGATTCACTCCACAGAATTAAATCATCAATAATAACTTTGAGTAACTCGTATAATCCTTCAGAATGTTTGTTCTGACAAATAAATATGTTCTTGTGAGAGTTCACTGTTGAGATCTGCATAAATAGTGTTGTTTCAATATTCATAGAATATATTATGAGAATATACTTTCGCTACTTATATTGAATTATGTCATTATTTGAACATCAATAGTCTAGAAATAATTCGGTGTTCAATTAGTAAAATGTGATTATTTCAAAACAAATATATTGTGACATTTCTAAGTTTTCCCTTCACTCTCCATATTATATTGAATGTGGTTTCATTGTAGTACATGGTACATGCATGTTACATATTATAACATTTAGGCTCGTGAAAAATTGGTGATTTTCCGACTACCGTCTTTCCACTAATCAAGTCGATTATTTGTTGCCTTTACACATGATTGTTTTGCTAACTATGGAGGAGATCAGGACAATCCAACTCATGTATAAAAAATCCCATTAGCCGTTGTGATTTTGCCTTTATGACAGCGAAAAAATATTGCCCTAGGTTTTCCGGCGACAAAACGAAACCTAATTTTTGAAACAATGACAACCAGAATCGTGAACGAATCTTTGATGGCTTTTATGTCAATATTTCTCAATCTTTATGCGCTATCAGAATAGTATTCAATCTGTAGAAATGTCGCCATCTGGAGTAAAGAAACTGAAACATTCATCAATTAAAATGTGATCCACGCATTCATTGAATTGTCTTACGAATTACACTTTAGCATTATTTGGGTCGAAATGAGCATAACATTTATAATTCGAGTTTTGTTGCCTTAGGAATTTTGAGAAAAAAGCTCTGGTGTTATAACTGAAAAATCGGTTCGATTGGTGGTAAAATAGTGTAGTGTGATTATTCCAGTCTTTGATTATCGGAGATTATTTCTTCGGGTCTCTCCAATTTAACCAAAAAGCTCTGTAAGCTCGTCTGTGAGTTATATTTCTCGCCAACCAATTTGCGTATGGGTGGAATTTGAAAAAATGGTGGATGGCCTAGTTCTGTAACAAAATTGAAAAATTGGCGGACGAGTAATATTTTTCCACCAATTTGGAGTAGTGGGTATTTTAAACTTTCCCCTCTTGAAAATATTTGATATCTAACTCTGACTCGATGAGGAGGGTAGATAATTTTTGTTTCCACCAATTAGTTCGTATACCGGGTGACACAGGGTATCGGGCCAATCCTATAACTCCTGCATTCGTAAACGGATTTTTTTTAAATTTGGTACAGTTATGTAAGCAAACATTTCGGATTTGATGACAAAACAAACCAATATGGCGGACTTCTGGTTTATCTGAAAATGCCAGCAATTTTGTTTTTACAAATGGTCAAAATAAGTCTTATGACAAGATTCAAAAATGTTCCTTTCCACTTGGGACTGAAATGATTCATAGATAAGTGATACAAAAAAAATTCAGAAAAAAATATGTTTCTCCAGTATGTGGGACTCATTGGGAATAGCTTTGACCACATCTTATTTATGCACGAGGTGAAATAAAATACCAATTTTAATTTCAACATGGATAGCAAGATTAAAGTTTCAGTTTTGTTCCAGCAATGGCATGTTTTATTCCAACTACCTATCGAAAACAGAACAGTTTATACAACTGTACAAAATTTCAGAACAACTCGTTCACGAATGCAGAAATAACTCATATCCCTCTGATAATTTCTAGTAATAATTGTTGGATTCATTTCATCGCCGTTACCACTTCTCCAAAATTATATATTCAGTTCAATTTCATGGCAGCAATTCAATTACATATAATTTTGGATCCAGATAAATGTAAGATAAGCTTCCAATAAATTCATGATATTGGTGCAATTTGAATACGGTAGCTGCATGTCATCTCGCTGTAATTTGAAAAATTGGTGAACCAATTCTAGCGTGACCACCACTTTCTCAATATTTCTGACCCATGCAATCGAATAGCTCATCGACACTTAGTCAGGGTGTTTGGTTCACCGACTTATATCTGTGGGGGTGATAGGTAAGAACAATTTGGACATAATCAATCATATATACCATTATACAAAGTGTTGCGCATTTAGAGATAATATCATCGTATTTCCGAATTAAATGAATGGGCCATTTAAGTTATAATAAAAGTTTTGTAAAACATTTCAACGCATATTTCATCAATATTAAACACGTTGTGAGATTTGAATGTAATGAAAAAGAAAAAACTTTTGAGCACTAAAGATTTTGTGTCCGTTCTATCGTGGTTATATTTTATTTCCTAGATGACTCGAAGATGTTCTGCTGAATAATGAACCTATGTGGCTGCCGCTAGAAAGATGAAGATATTCCATAGTTTTTTAAAGCTAAAGAAATAATCCAGTTAAAATAATGTATCAGCTACTAAGTGCATGACATTATACATATAGGAGATTAGGATTATGCGATGTAGAAGTATACTTCTATAATTTATCAGTATTTCCTAATGCTTAGGTGTTTACAGCTATCATCAGGAGGAAGATACTCGAATATGAACGCAACAGCTTCTCTTGTACCTTCAGTACAATATTTGTTTGAAAATATATTTGACAGAAAGGTTGCATCGTATTGAAATTGTAGAATGTATATGACATTCGATATTATTGTGAAAGGGTCTCACAATTCGAATACAAACAGGTTTATTACAAGATTCGATTGATTTCATTCCCATTGTTATCCCATTTTATTCCCATTGTTATCCCGATGGCTCACAAAGCGCCATTATCCGAACCTTGTTGATGTTCAGAATGTTGTAAAATAAACTTTTTGTGTATCCAATAAATATGCGGAATATAGTAATGAACTTCCATACCAAATGAGCAATTCAAAAACTCATCAACCCTTGTTGAATAAATATTTATGCGAAAAATTGTCCCCTTCATGATGCGTATATCAGCTCACCTATATTGTATTATGAATGGAATACCGACCAAATCATTTCCACAGTCGACGTGAGCAACGAGTATTTCTGCATTATTCATAAGTTCTGAATTATATATTCCTGGAGTCTCTGCTAACATCGAATTTACTTCTTCATGACCATGAAAAATGACTATTCAGAATAGAAAATCGTAACATGACGAAAGGAGAGAAGGATCATCATAGTGCATAAAATTTTCCTATTTATGGAAATGTTGCTTATTCCAGATACTTCTAAGAATAGATTCATTGTTTATTCCCAGTCTCCAAAAATGGGTTTTGCCATTGAATCTTGATTATGTACAGGGTGGCTGGAATTCGAGCCTCATCATTGGGATCTCGTGAACCGTGAGAGATACAGGGTCGGTTGAATTATGGCAAAGTTATGCAATTTCATGCCTAACAAAATGCCGTTCTGAAACTTGGAAAATTCCGGATACTTTCGGAGATATCCGAAAAAAATCGAAATTCCATAAAATCATTTTTATTTTTTTCTGGCGTTATTTGAAGAAATTAATTCATATGAATAACACTTTATCGAGGCCACTTTTTCTTCCCTACAACATGGCGTTTTCAAATTTGAAATCTGACGTTTCGTCTTCCAGAAACCATCATCAACTTACTTTTTTTAAATACGGACCTGGATATTTTATTTCATTTTTTGTTACCTTCGGATAGCCCAAAAACTATGAGCTATCACAAATTTCGATTTTCAAATGTTTCAATGACTAAAATTCACAGTTTCTCTATTTTTTCAAAATATTTAATCGGAAACTATTTTTGAAACATTATTATTTGAGTTATTTTTCATCAGTAATATAACCAAGGGTAAAAACGTTGTGGAGATGATTTTGTGTTTTCTAACCCTCTGGTTTGTGATGAAAGTTGATTTTGACATAACGGCTCAAAAGTCAGATGGGTTTGACACATAGTTATTTATTATACAAGGGAAAAAAGTAGTAGATTTAAGCTCCAGGTTGTGTTGACAAAAAACCGTGAGCTAAAATCTAATATTTGTCCCGTGTATAATACACTATTTTTTTATTGAGAAGATATTACATTATTTTGAAATCTGAAAATTATCGACGTGAAATTTTAAGTTTTTAACAGTGGGGACACCTGCGTTGTAGGCATCTTTATCATTCTTTTGAAGTAATAAAATATCTGTCACTTCTGTCAGTCTAATTCTGTGATTTGATTTCAAAAAATTTCGAATTTAGTGGTTGTTTAGTAATATACGTAACTGCGAAGTCGAATAGAAGATAAAAGGACTTGCAGTTCTTTCTCGGAGACGGTATTATTGACTCATTTTTCGGAACTATAGCACAACAAAAACAGTGTATATATATGTGATGTATATCCGGGAAAAAAGTACTCACTTTTTTCCCACGGGAAAAAAGTAATTTATGAAAAGTGACATTTTATAACCTGCCAACAGAGATGAAATGCCAAACTTTTTTCCCGTCACAGAAAAAATTGTAATTTTTTCCAAGCAGCATTACTGAAATGCTTGAAATGTTACTATTAGAAACATGAAAGAGAAATACAATTGATATTCAGTGACACATCATTTGAGAAATGTTTGGAGAAGAAGAAAAAATGTACATGGAAAAATATCAAGTTTATTTTATCTTTAGACGTTTCAGGATCGAATCGGTATCCATTTTCAACATGAAAATGGGAGAGATTATCATTCGCACATTGCCTTCTCTAGTGACATTGCTGTGACAAACATTTTCTGAAATAAGTGAGTTACAGGGTGTTTTCATTTACTGCAGATCTTGAATTTACCATTTTCATACTCATCCACCTCCTCGATTTACTCTAGATATCTCATAGTATATTTTGCTTTGCAAAGTTATTATCAGTAAAGCAGTGTTTGAATAAATTTTAATGTTTTTTTCTTGTTTCAGGTGAGAATGAAATCCCGGGAAGTAATCGAATATCAAGAAAGGTAAAATAAAAATCAAATTCTCAAAAACTTGACAGATAATGTGTCCTAGTTATTGTGACTACGCAGTATTATCAGTGATTATTACGATAGATAAGTTTTTTTTCGAATAAAATTGTCCTATATACCCTGAACACTGTACAGGGTGTCTCACTTAAATGTGTCACCCCTCTTTATCCTCGTAGTTTTCAACATATTTTGATTATTTTTTTTTTGGAAAATTTTCTACGAAATTTTCGAATCTGTGCCCACTTTTTCTTTATATCTTCAAAATACAAGGTTGCTCAGAAGAAAACCCTCAGATGAAATGATCTATATGTTTTTCAATGATTCTATTAAGCCCGTCAATCTGAATTGTAGAATATACAGGGTGAGTCGGAAGGAACGCAACTCCACGTGAAGATAATTAAAAAAAAAACATATGTTCTTATACCATTCTCATTTGTTTTCATTCTAAATTTGAATACATGTGTGGCATTTTATAAGACTTTATTCGTACAAACTCGATTGTTTTCGTTGATCTTACTTGTGTAAGTGTCGGTGTCAGTGTGTTTGACTTGTTTATTTTCGAGTTTGTACAATTTGAGTCTCATGAAATGCCACACATCTATTCAAATTTAGAATGAAAACAAATGAGAATCGTAAAAGAACATAATGGTTGTTTGAAATTATTTTGTTGCGTACAATACATACCTGGAGTTTGATGCGTTCCTCCCGACTCACCCTGTCTATCATTCATATATTATTATCTAATGAAATTTAGATCATTCCATTTCAAAAATCTTTTCCACCTTAACCAAACTGTATTTTGTTGATTTGAAAAAAATTAGCATAGATTCAAAGAATTCGCGAAAAAAAAAGTTTTTGAATGACCAAAATATACTGTTGTTGAGAAGTACGAGGATAAAGAGAGGTGACACATCTTATTATAATACTCCAAAGTTATATTTGAGAAAATTGAATTTTCAATTTTTTTGCGACTTCCTATGGAAACTTGAGATTCACAGTGTAGTATAGACTGTTGTAGACCTCTCCAGATGAATTAACCAGGTGTGCAGTTTTACTGTAGGGGGAAAGTTATTGCCTCAGCTTGTGAATTCGTACTTGTGGAAAGAGAAGATTACTTGGCAAACTTTATATTACAAATATGGAAGTGTGGAACTGAAAATGGAACTTTAAACGTCGAAATATATAAGCGAGTGAAATGTTTCTCGTTGCTCCTGTTTTATTATGATTTGAAATTTTCCAAACTGATACGTGGCAGTTTGGAACGTTCACATGATATTCGGCTTTGAAAGTTTTATCGTAAATGGAATTTCAGTTAGACAGTCAATAAAATGATATTATTCATGGAAGTTTGAAATATTATGTCTTTGTCTCTACATAGGGGAGATGAAGTGAATTGAGGAACTTTTTTATCACCAATATCTTCTCGAGATGTTCAACTTTTTAGCTTACCGCAGTTGTTGCATGGATATAGGCATAATATGAATCAACGGCATAATATATACAGTATGGTGCAAATTGAAGGAATACATTCATTTCTTGAGAAATTTCCTTCAGCACATCAACTTTAATTCACAATTTCCCACAGTTATAAGTGACAATTGAATGTACATGGTATATATTATTCAAATTTTGGAATATTCACGAAAAGCTGTATTCAGAAATATAGCAGACATAAATAAGGTTTGCATACAGTGCATCTGTTAAATTGACTAAACTTGTGAAGTAGTGGATATACATTCATTTTTAGCCGAACTAGTTAGTGATGGAATTATTTTTTCTTCGTCAATAAATGGACAATACCCACCAAATTTCAAATTTCGATATCGAATGATTCAGAAGTTACAGCTCTAGCCGTTTTTTGTGCACACCTCTGTATGTGCTACTGTTTCTGGTTCCTTGCCACATTACCCCCTAATAATAATAATAATAATAATAATAATAATAATAATAATAATAATAATAATAATAATAGGAGGAGGAGGAAAAACGGACTAAATATCGAGATCTTCTCTTCGAACTCCGCCGGCTCTATCCAGACCATTCTGTGGAATTGGTCATCCTGATAATCGGCTCCCTAGGAGGCACACGACACACGCTGCTCTCGGAGATCCAGAAAATCCCAGCGTGCCGTGATAAGGCACACATCCTGGCTGGTGGAATGCAGAAGGCCGTCATACTAGGATCATTGCGTCTACTCAGGGCACACGGTACTTGGTCCCAGTGATTACTCACCTCACAGGCTGTGAGGAGTAGTCACTGGATTTTATCCAGCACGAATCTGCGTGACGTCGGAGGCCGCAGGGTCGTGACTGGAATTATATAAACTCAAAATAATAATAATAATAATAATAATAATAATAATAATAATAATAATAATAATAATAATAATAATAATAATAATAATAATAATAATAATAATAATAATAATAATAATAATAATAATAATAATAATAATAATAATAATAATAATAATAATAATAATAATAATAATAATAATAATAATAATAATAATAATAATGCTGCCCTATGCTCCGGGGGATATTGAGTCCGTTGTGGAGAATGAGAGGTGCCGAATTTATTGGAACTTCTCATTCCCCACCCTCAGGCAAATCCAAGCTAACAAGCCTGATGTAGTCCTCCTCGACCATCAAACCAAAGCGATGTTCGTGATCGAGTTTTCGGCGCCAGCCGAACCGAACATCGTTTTAAAGGAGGAGGAAAAACGGACTAAATATCGAGATCTTCTCTTCGAACTCCGCCGGCTCTATCCAGACCATTCTGTGGAATTGGTCATCCTGATAATCGGCTCCCTAGGAGGCACACGACACACGCTGCTCTCGGAGATCCAGAAAATCCCAGCGTGCCGTGATAAGGCACACATCTTGGCTGGTGGAATGCAGAAGGCCGTCATACTAGGATCATTGCGTCTACTCAGGGCACACGGTACTTGGTCCCAGTGATCACTCACCTCACAGGCTGTGAGGAGTAGTCACTGGATTTTATCCAGCACGACTCTGCGTGACGTCGGAGGCCGCAGGGTCGTGACTGGAATTATATGAATTCAAAATAATAATAATAATAATAATAATAATATCCAAAGAACTGACTTTCGCTTTTCTCAAGTCAGGCGGGCTTAAATCGGAAACAGAGGGGTTCATCATGGCATGCCAGGATGGGGTTTTCAACACTCTCGTCTACCGTAGCCGTGTCATGGGTATGGAGGTCCCTGACACAAATTGCAGGGCCTGCCGCAGGGCGCCCGAGACAATTATGCACCTGCTGTCTTCTTGCACGGTGTATGCAGTCTCGGCCTATATCCATAGACACAATGCGGCATTGCGAGTGCTCTATTATCACTTGAGGCACTCGTACGGAATAGACGAGACTCCAGTGCTGCCCTATGCTCCGGGGGATATTGAGTCCGTTGTGGAGAATGAGAGGTGCCGAATTTATTGGAACTTCTCATTCCCCACCCTCAGGCAAATACAAGCTAACAAGCCTGATGTAGTCCTCCTCGACCATCAAACCAAAGCGATGTTCGTGATCGAGTTTTCGGCGCCAGCCGAACCGAACATCGTTTTGAAGGAGGAGGAGAAACGGACTAAATATCGAGATCTTCTCTTCGAACTCCGCCGGCTCTATCCAGACCATTCTGTGGAATTGGTCATCCTGATTATCGGCTCCCTAGGAGGCACAGGACACACGCTACTCTCGGAGATCCAGAAAATCCCAGCGTGCCGTGATAAGGCACACATCCTGGCTGGTGGTATGCAGAAGGCCGTCATACTTGGATCATTGCGTCTACTCAGGGCACACGGTACTTGGTCCCAGTGATTACTCACCTCACAGGCTGTGAGGAGTAGTCACTGGATTTTATCCAGCACGACACTGCGTGACGTCGGAGGCCGCAGGGTCGTGACTGGAATTACATGAACTTAAATGAATAATAATATGGGCTTTATTTTTAATATCCTCGGCGAAGTCCAGCAAAGCTGTTCTACTTAACCGAGTACCATATTACATTACAATTAAATAATTGAATAACAACCTACATAGTAGCTTGAATATCTTATCTACTAAATATAAGTATAACATTATTATCTATTCTAAAATACGGTCTATTAGCGAAAGAGAAATAATTTTGTTGAATTTTTGAAGTGAAACATTGATTTATTCTTGAGCTCTTGTGGGAGAGAATTGTATATTTTAACTGCATTATAGGAGAAGCATCTCTGATATAAAGCTGTTCTATGCATAGGCATCACGAGAAGTCCTGTACTTTGAGTGGAACATTATGAATTTCCGAAGTGAATGTTAATCGATGATGAATGTAAATAGGGTTTTTTTCTTTTAATACTTTGTGAACCATGCAGGCAATATGCAATTTACGCCTTTTGAACATATTGAGCCATCCCAATTCTCTAAGTTTATGAGAAATGTGGTCTCTGGTTCTTAGTGAGTAAATGAATCTGATACAGGAATTCTGAATCCTTTGAATTCTCGCTGATGAAACTGCATCCAAGCATGGATCATATACTAAATCAGCATAATTAGTATGACTCAATACTAGTGATTCACATAGTTGCTTTCTCAAGGGTACATTGATGAAAGACCTACTGCGATATAGATTCTTCAATGACTTACTAACAATAGATTTAACCTGTGCCTTGAATCTCAGCTTACAATCAATAAGAATTCCTAGACTTTTCACTACATCACAGGGCTCTACTCTAACAGTAGCAATTTCAATTTTCAAATCAGATTTCACCTCTACTGATACATTACCAAAACATATAGCTTGGGTCTTCTTTGGGTTAATCTTCAGCCCATGCTTATTAGAGTATGCAACTATGTTCTCCAAAGTTTGATTTATATTTAAACATGCAGTATTCAACTCATCTGCAAGGAAACTTTTATAAACTTGGGTGTCGTCAGCAAACTGATCAATTATACAATTTACAGAATTCCTATTGAGGTCCATAGTATATATTAAAAATAGAAGAAGTCCGAGTATTGAGCCCTGCGGTACACCTTTATCAACTAATCTAGAGCCGGACTGCACATTGTCAATTAACACATATTGGCTCCTATGAGAAAGATAGCTCCGTAATAGTTTGACTACCCTATTAGAAAAGTTTAATTTCCAAATAGCCACATTTTCGTATCGCGATGGCTTTTTTCGGTACATGTGACGTGCTACACACCTCGAACATAAAGGTAAAGTGCACCCGATGTGATATATGATCCGAGATTCTGGCTTCTGATTGAGACGCATGATCGCACGAGCATTCGGTATTTGATTAACGTCCGCAGTTAAGTTCACGTGTTCCCATAGGCGCTCCTATGCATGCACGGCATATTTTACAGCCCTTTTTTATCCGTTTATAATTATACAAATAAAGTTTCGATTGTTACACTCGGCAATGAATAAGTTTTTGTTCGAAGCCTGTATTTTACGACGCACGCAATGGGTTTCGACGATATATCGGTATTCGATAGGTCTATATAACTGGAATATTCCTTGCATTAATATTTTTCTTTGATTAATATTCGTATGATTGCTTCCTATCAATAGGTTGAGAAAATTATTTTGCATTTTCATGTTGAGAACGGGAGCAGATTCGTTCCCGAAACGTCCAAAGATAAGTAAAAATTCGATATTTTTTCAATATATCTATATTCCTTTCCTTCAAACATTTTTTCAAACAAAGTGTCACTGACAAGCTATCGGATTTTTCTTTTAGGCTCCCTGATAAAAAAAATTGTTGAACGCACTGACATTTTGGGGCAAATCATCTGATTCGTTCCACTACAAAATATATAGAAATAATACGCAAAAACCAGGACAGAAAATCCCAAAGAATCAAGTGAAATGAAGATAATTTTGGTTTTTCGAGTATTCAATATTAGTTGGAGTTGCAGTATGATGCCATTTCCTTAATTCC
Organism: Phaedon cochleariae; assembly: GCA_918026855.4. Taxonomy (NCBI): domain Eukaryota; kingdom Metazoa; phylum Arthropoda; class Insecta; order Coleoptera; family Chrysomelidae; genus Phaedon; species Phaedon cochleariae. The sequence goes on along the minus strand of OU896709.1, from coordinate 4,187,129 downwards.
TAATTCTATGGTTTGGATCATGTCCCACACGGTGTATTCAGCTATACCAAGAGTTATCAGCGAAGTTGATTAAATAGAATTGTTTGCTTAAGTTAGATGGTAGGTCGTTGAGAAACAGTATAGGACAATGAGTGGGCCAAGGATTGATCCCTGAGCCACACCAACATTTATGGAAAAATTTTCTGATTCTGCCCCATTCAAGGTAACGTATAATTTTCTGTTTGATTAGAAAGAGATGATTAAAGATAAGACATTCCATGTGATTGTACAATTTAGAGGCCATGCATAAAATGTTTGCCAATTGAATCAAAATCTTTCGATAAGTCGAAGGATTTTTTCGCAATGAATTTCCTATGGTCAATATTTTTATGAATGAAATCCGCGAAAAGTGTTGTGTTTGTTCAGGAATTTCAAGAGTCTGTTATATATGAATATCTCTAGAACTTTCGAAAAAAATGCTGAGGAGACTAATTGGTCTATAGTTGTCTATGTTTGACATATCACCTTTTTCGAACACTGCAATCACTTTGCTAAGTTTCAAAACATCTAGGAACTCGCCCTTCAAGATATATTTGTCAAGGTTGTTAAAGGTTCAACTATATATACTATCACTGATTTGTTTCAAGGTTTTGACTAACATATCATCTGGACTGGACCTGTTGACATTGTTGATAAATTACTCACTAGTGATAATGGTATATTTTATCTCAAATTATCTGATCCAATCTCATCCATCAGACTAATTGTACAGAACAGCTAATAATAATCATTTGTTTCACTAGGTAGAAAAGTAGTATAGATTGATTGCCGCGCTGATAGTTCATAGTCGAGCGTAGCGAGGCTAGGAATTCAGCCAAGGCAGTCAATCTACATTTGCTGCCGTGTGAATTTTTTCTCCAAATGATATAGAATCAATTTTGTGTAATTTTTTCATTGAAAACCCCATCATTTTGTGTTTACTCAATGTCAGTGTCAATTTCGATTACTATATTCATTAGAATTCCTGGGAACGTTGCATAGCAACAAACTTTTTCTGCCTAGGCAGTAAAAGTACACCTTCACTGCCTGTTAAGCGGCAGGAAAAAGCCACTATCCCTGTCGCTTGGAGAAAATAGTAGATTGTTTTATTAGGATCAAAAGTGACACTTTGTTTGACAAGCGAATTTTGCATTTGCGAGGCGGAGCGTTTAGCGAAGCCGAGCGAAAGCGAAATTTGCGAGTCGAACAAAGTCACTTTTGATCCGAATGAAACATGCTATTTTTTCTGCAACCTAAAAAATTAACTCAAATAAACATGTGAAGTAACCACCAATGCTGTGCCATATGTATGCAATGCAACAAATATTGACAAATAATCCGTGTGGTGAGAATATTCTACCTGCATTAACAGCAGGTTAGGTTTTCAAGGATTTTCGAATTGTAGTTTCAATATAAATACAACCACAGAGTGACATATTTGTGTATGGACCAGGTGCTCTAATAGCAAATACCGCGCCAGTGCCAGCTATAGGAACAAGACGTGGAAAATGAAAATGTTAAGTTAGTGAGCATATCAACAATGATGATAGTGATTTTTTATTCCTCTCCATACTACACTGTGTTTGACTTGATAATCAAATGAAGCTAAACAATATCGTTGTTTGAGACGAAAAAACTATTGCTTGCCGTGAATATTCAAATACAAGTTATCCATCCCGAGAATAACGAATGAAATACAGATCAAGCAAGTATTTTAATCTTGAAGGCTTCCCTGATCAAAACAAAAATACTCAACTGAGATGTTTATAATTCCAATACTAAACTATAGTAAGGTGTATTTATAGCTCCAACATGGGAATGATATGCCAAATCTGCTGAAATCGGAAACAAATCAGGTATGCGTCTCAACCCAAATAACCAGCCGTCACAATGTTGTTTATTCTTGATGACGTCCAGTATATCCTTTTTAGTTCCTAGGAGCTAAAGTTCAACTTTAGCTCCTAGGAACTAAAATTCAACTTCAGCTCCTAGGAACTAAATATGTTGCCTAGCAACATACCTATTTTTGTGTCAGTAATAGAAACGTCAATTTAAGAGCTAATTTTAGTATCAAAATGGACGACTTTTGTGTCGGTTGCAGAAAAAATATTTTTATAAATTGAGAGCCAATGGCTCTACTCATATTATGAAAATGGATCGAAAAAAGTTTCTAAATTCAATTCAGGTGGCAATGAGACAATCTCTCACCTATTCTTTCAATGTCCCATTCATGAAAGACTGAGAATTTTGTTGAAACCACAGATCACAGACATCAATTTTTCAACTTTTTCATTTCCATGTAAGTAAGTATTCATTGTATCTATATCCTATGTCATTGTTGGTTTTTCTAGAACTAAATTCTTGTATTCGGCTGATGATGGGCTTATATAAGCCCGAAACATGTACCTCTATGTGATCGATCTCTGATCATCAAATAAATGTTATGGAGATGACTTTGGGTTTCTTCATCTGTGACCAACTTTTTTATTTTGCCAGATATTCGCATTGAAAGTTTCCGAATTGACACCCTGTATATTCCACAGGATACCGCGTGCACGAATATTTTCTGTGTGGTGTTTGCTATCCGGAATATAATTTTCTTTGACGGGAATCAAAAGGAGAACTCATGTTTTCATGTCATTTGATGGACCGACTCCAAGAAATACACTCGAGAGGCAACCGTTGGGTTGGGTTGGGATGGGCAATTGGAAGTTGCGAGCCGTGAAATAAGACGATCAGAGGAGAAATAAACAAACGGGCGGTATAAAGATGGGGGGAAATGGGGCAGGCTATAGGGAGACGGAGAAGCCGGAAGGAAAAGCCTTGGCCATTTGGGAACTGCGGATACTCTACAGTCGTGATGACGTCTTGTCGGTGATTTCTTGAATGGTTTCATATCGTTTCAGTGTCGTTGTGGACGTTTTCAGGTCTATTTCCAGGAACAATTTGATAATGCAAGGTGAATCTGAAAGTGTTTTTTTTTTTTTTCAATAGAATATATATCACCAAAATAAGTTGTATATAATAATAATAATAATAATAATAATAATATTAATAATGTTTATTGAAGTAATACCCAATATGCATAACAAATTCATCACGAAATAATATATTATGGTCTTACTACTCCAAAAGGACAGAATATTGGCAAAGCCATTTTTAAATTCTGCCTGAATAATTACAATAAAAGATAACATAGTGAATAAATATAAAGAAATCGATATATACAATACATAATACATAATATACAGGAAAATATACAGAAAATATTGACTGATTGATTAAATAAACTATAAAAAATAATGAACACCGTGAACTAAGTTAGATTAGATCACTCGGCACTGATGATATGTCCTCAATAAATATAAATATATAATATGTATAGCAAAAAATTTCTCATATAAAATATTCAAGATAACGGAGGTACAGGTATTTCTCAATAGTTCAAAGAAGACTCCATATATGAAACATTTTGTTTACATTTTCTCAGAAAAACGCAAAAATGCCGTTATTAGTCCAGCATTTGATACCCTACAGTTGCATTGTTTCATCAGAATCTTTTTACAATTTCAACCAATTAATTATCGTTTTAAAGTCAACCAAAAAACTTTTGGAGGGAAATGAAGCATTAGGACAAACAACTCATTTTGACGAGATATATACCCTGTTGAATAAAAAACCTCACTTTCAGATTCACCCCCTACTACCGTCTTGTACAAGGTGATTCATCATACATGCCCCACTCCCTCCATAGCTCAGTTATTTTTGAAGCGCTCCCAAAATTTCAAGAATCATTCGAAATGATTTTTGATAATTTTTTTCCGCTACATCAACAAATACATTTGCATTTTCAGATTCTCCCTGAAGAGCTGATTTCGTCAATACTTCACACTTGGGGTCTAGCGGGAATGATTACAGAGGTATAGGGTGTTCAAAATCGATATTTTTCAACTTGAGTATTTTTTTTGTGTCGAACCTATTCATTATCTGTCAAAACATCTTCCGTGTCCCTGTCTTAACTTTTGATTTAATATTTACTGACATTTAATTGGAATCGGAATACTGGTCAACCTGTATCTGTTCCAATTTAAAGGCAGTAGAAAGTGAATCAAAAATTAAGATAGGATGATGTGAACCGTATTGACCATCAATAATGAATTTTTTCGTCACAAACAGATCATTGAATTGAAAAATCTCGAATTTGAGCACCCTATATTTTTGTAATCATCCTCGCTAAGTGTGATTCATCCATGAGATAACAATATACAAGGTGAATATATTTTTGAGCAACTATGGTTTCGATATCTTGCAACTGTGTTTTAAATCGAGCGACTTCGCCAAATTTTACATGAAGGTATACTAATGACAGAGTTACGCTTGCACCACTAATTCAAATGGCGAATGCACCATTCAGTTGATAGCGAATACACCAAATCCTATATTTAGCCAACAAATAAAAGAAACCTTGAAATGCAAAAACAGCTCGAATTATTAGGATGTCCTGACATCTTCCGTCCTGATGAATATTCCGAAGAAGCAATTACGATTTTGAAATAACAAATTCCGAAATCAAACTGAATTTGAAGAATGAAATATTGAATAAACCTATGCGTAATCTCTAGTAGAAGTCCATGTTTGCTCAAAGTAGAGTGGGATTTTTCAAAAGGAAGAGGGAAAGCTGAAAGTCATCTTCACTACTTCATTACTGATGTAATTCAATCAAGGAAACATGTTCAGCCGTATGTAGAAGTTACTACAAAAAACAACAAAAGTGGACTTACATGGAGATTGGAGGTGAAACAGTATTTTAAAATTAGATGCCGATGTCTAGCATCATAATGTCGTGTTTATATTGGTGAAAAGGGGGGTCAAGAATGAACGGGTTCTCATTAAAAATGAATGGCCCCGTGCCCTAAGAACGCGCACTTATCAAACCAAAAGTCAAGTCCCATAAGGAAAAACGAGCACGCAAGGATGCTCATAAAAACCATATTAGGTTGCAAACAGGAAAAACAATGGTCCCGTACTCTTGAGAAGGCTTACTAAAAAAAATTGATGGGGCCAGAAGCCAAACACGTGTTGAACTCAACCTAAGGTTACAAACACGGAATTAAATTTATGGAAACAATGGCATAAGTCATTGTCTTCAATGACAGGATATTGTGACAAGTGGCATAGGAGTCAAAACTAAAGCAGAATGAACTGTGGGATGACCGTGAATTCAGTTAGTGAAAGCATCTTACAGTTTGAAATAATTTCAACAGTAATGACAATGAGGAACATGCTGGGGAGGGTTACATTTTTGGCAAGGATTGGTTAAAGAGCAAATCCGAAAATATAAACAATTGAATGATGAAAATGAGGAGACCAAGACAGGTACAAAACGACGTAGAATGAAATCTGGTTTTTGGTGAACTCTAGAGAATTGAAACATTGTATTCAGTTTATTTCACCTGTTCATTAAGGGATGTGACAAAATCATTGTTCATAGAGAAATGTATTCAAAAACTCTCCAGTATATTCGAAAAGGCGCCTTTCTGACAAGCATGTAACATTTTTATATCCTGATTCATATCAAAGTTATGTTCAGAACTTTCGAATTCAATCTCATTTGATTTGGGGTTATGTTATGAATGTTGATATTATTATTTCTGGTGCAAGCGGTGTGTAAGCGCCGTTTTCTGTTTTCTGTCATGAGAGAAATCTGAAAAAAGTGTCGTCATTTTGCGGACAACTGAGAACTAATATGCCATTATTGCGGAGTTTGCAATCAAGCGTTTTGGGAGAAACAAAACACTGTCTGTGATTACACCATATTCAACCCACCTTGGTTGAACTATAAATGATAAGAAATTGATCTGAATCAGATAAAGTATTGTCATTTTTTGGTTTATACATATCATTAGAACCTATATGTGAATTTATTACTTATTTTGTAAAAATTTATTTGAACAGAGCATGCCGAAATATCATGCAGCATGCAATTTATAAGTGTATGTGATTAACTGAAGATAAATGATAATATAGGTTATTTTAATGATAAATACGTGTCAAAATATTTTTCAGTAGGTTATGACATGTTTTAGTAAATCAGTAGATCAATATGCAAATCAGGAGATCTACTGCGGACGAAAAGTACTTGCCTTCGGAAATAGTCGGTTTTTCGTTCGGAAACTAGAACGTAAAATGTGATTTTTTATAGAGGTCGACAAAAAATATATTTTCCGCTATCTCTTTAACATATTTTCATCATCTCAAACGTTCGATACAGAGTATGTTTTCTCTCCGCTTTTCTCTTCCCCCCTTTATTCTCCCCAAGCTAATTCTCCCTTTTCATCTGATGAAAGCCTAGTCGATTATGAACTTCAAAGAGAACGGGATGCCGAAAGGAATGCTTTAAGAGGGAATTACCAAACGATGCGATAGGGATTTGTTTTTCTCTACAGCAAAATTATGAATTATTGAATGTTTTCGCAGATGCTGTTGTTGCCACAGGACCTATATACCAGAAATTCGATTAACTGTGAGTTGGGAAACATGAAACGGTGAATTCTATAGGTATTATGCAATATATATACAGTATGATGCAAATGTATGGAATAAATTCATTATTTCAGAAATGGGCGACATTTGAAGAAATCCCAAAAACACGTGAGTTTTAATTTTTGAAACCTCATCTCATGACATTCATATGAGAGATGTTACGTCACCGGTGTTGGAGTAATGACGTAATGGACGGTTTTTTTAAATACAAACAGGGGTCATGTGACACCTCGTTTGAAAGGTCTACTGATCGTCTATCCAATAGTCAAAATTTTGCAAAAGAAGATTGAAATTAAAATGGATTATCATTTGGTTAACTGAATCCTGCAGAGATATTCTACTGAGAATTGAACATCGAAGGGTCGTCTAGTTGAAAAAATACATCGATAAAAAAGTTCTGAACTCTACTTTTTGGATTTTTTTCGGAAGTCGTCTTGGTTTGAAATGAATTTATTCCATACATTTGCATCATACTGTATATAAAACGTTGATTTTGTAGTCATCTGAGTTTACTTGGTCCATTCGGTTTATAATTGTTAGGATTTATCTTATTGAAAATCCATCTGCTAGAGATGATATTCCACTTTTTCCATGGCAATCATTAGTAATGTTCGAAAAAAATTTGAAAAAAGTTTCTATTATTGTTTGCAAGTCAATGTAGGTCATTTTCAACTATACATTGAGTAAATTTCGCGTCAGCTTTTCCAATTGTAGACTATTTTTTTGGTGAATTGATCGACATAACGAAAAAGACGCATGTGGATATGTATAGTGAATGGAAAGCTTTCAATTGATGGGCAATTTCAAATAGAAATTATAACGTTTTTCTGCAACCGACACAAAAGTCGTCCATTTTGATACCAAAATCAGCTTTTAAATTGACGTTTCTATTACTGACACAAAAATAGGTATGTTGCTAGGCAACATATTTAGTTCCTAGGAGCTAAAGGTGAATTTTAGTTCCTAGGAGCTAAAGTTGAACTTAACGGTTGGTTATTTGGGTTGAGACGCATATCTTATTTGTTTCCGATTTCAGCAGATTTGGCATTTCATACCCATGCTGGAGATATAAATACACCCTATTATAGTTTAGTATTGGAATTATAAATATCTCAGTTGAGTATTTTTGTTTTGATCAGGGAAGCCTTCAAGAGTCAAATACTTGCTTGATCTGTATTTCATTCGTTATTCTCGGGATGGATATCTTGTTCTTGAACAATCACGGCAAGCAATAGTTTTTTTGTCTCAAACAACGATATTGTTTAGCTCCATTTGATTATCATGTCAAACACAGTGGAGTATGGAGAGGAATAAATAATCACTATTATCAGTGTTGATATGCTCACTAACCTAACATTTTCCGCGTCTTGTTCCTATAGCTGGTACTGGCGCGGTATTTGCCTTTAGAGCACCTGGTCCATACACAAATATCTCACTCTGTGGTTGTATTTATATTGAAACTACAATTCGAACATCCTAGAAAACCTAACCTGCTGTTAATGCAGGTAGAATATTCTTACCACATGGATTATTTGTCAATATTTGTTGCATTGCATAAATATGGCACGGCATTGGTGGTTACTTCACATGTTTATTTGAGTTAATTGTTTCGGTTGCAGAAAAAATAGCATGTTTCATTCGGATCAAAAGTGACTTTTTTCGACTCGCAAATTTAATATTGTTTGATCTATGATCGGCTTTTACCAAATTATTTTCCGCCGAATATCCTTTGGTCATTGAGAAATGTTTCATGATTTCATGACAAATTTCTCAAGGTCGTTGCTTGGTAACAGCCCTCAGCTCTCGATTGTCATTAAATCATCTCGTCTATCATCAATTTCCGAAGGATATTACTACTGAGAATGTCGGTTTGTCAATTATTGTCGAGTATTAATTTTATTCAATAACTCAACCGATTTTCAAAAACGATGCACCAGAGTATCCGCAATGGAAAGAAATGATGTGTTGAAAGTTTCTATTCGTGATCTTAGACTCATAGACTCATAAGGTAATATGAAGAAGGAAAATATCTCTTCTGCATGAAAAGGAAAAGTACTCTCAACCAAACTTGTCCTATATGAACCATTTTATGAAAATTATATTTTTGAAAAATTACTTGGGTGAAACAAAAATGTACGCCTTGCAGGGATTGAACCCCGGTCACCACCGTCGAAGTCAGATACTTAGACCACTGAGCTATCGCTTTACTCGTAGTAGTCGTAGTTCCAAAATATAAAGAAGGAAGAGATATCATATACAACATATGACGTCACTCATTGGCGCACCCAGGACTCAGGCCTGGGAGGGGCACAATGTGTCTAAAAGACTTGCATTTTGACCCTAATAAAAAAGGGGTAAATAAGCAAACTGTCGAAAATTTAACGAACATTTTTTATTTTTCAACTATACAAACTAGGTAGGTAATAAAACGGGAATTTACAAGTCAAAATATTCAATACCTCATTCGTATCTACATGTACCTCTCTATGGATATAAAAATTGGCAAGGCCATTCAGCCTATTTTCTCCCATAGTATTTCTTAAATATGATTCAAGCCTTTCGTAAAGTCGAAAATGTTCTTTCTGCTGTAGCTGTTGATACTGGCAATGTTGGAAATATTTTGAGTAATATAAAAATATATCACGCTTTGCGGATTTTTTTCTAATCTCAATTGTGAAAAAAAATCTTAGAAACCGAAAGTATTTTACTATAATTTGGTAAATTACTGAATAATTTTCGGTATACGCTGATCTTCATGTTGATAGGAATACCGAAAAATTGGTAGGTTCCGCTTTGGCAATGGTTGTGTGTGTTCGCGGGCAGTTCTTTGGGGGGGGGGGGGCACGTGCCCCAGTGCCCCCCCCCTTGTGTGCGTCAGTGACGTCACTTGACCTCTATGTTTCAAAGATTCGCTGGTCTAGCTAGACGCTTTGAAGTAGGGTAGTTCCATGCGAAATTTCAAAAATGGGGTTGCTATTGGTTAGGGGGAAGAACACTTCAAGTTAATTTAGCAGTAAAAAATGCTCCCTTCTAGTATAAAATTCGACGGGTCCTACCCTGGCGATATCTGGTAGATAACCGAATTATCTAGTTACAGGGTGGGGGGGGGTCAAGTTTTCGTGGAAAGACCCTGTATTTCATTTGTTCGGGTTCATAGCTGGAAATCCTTTTTCAACTTCCTGTGAAAAGCCCCGCGCAGCAGCGGAAAAGAAGGAAACCTTCTGGGTGAAGCTTCCTAAGTGCGGCAAATCATTAAGGCCGTATCTCTGGCTCGTAACTTTTAATCGGTGTCTTCTGCACACTCTTCAGATATTAAACCTCTTAGGTGGGGCATGTTTCAACGGACCGTCAAGAGATAAAAAAGGGATGAAACACATATACGTGGAGCGACCAATATTTGCACGAACAGTGAGAAAATTCAAGAAAGCAATTCTCGATCGAGCAGAATAAGAGGATTTTCATCTTATAGCAGAAAACACATCATTTCACAAATCACAACGCCGTCGCAATCAATGAGGTGTCTATGGGTAGGGCTGCGCGATATTGTATTTCAGTTATCGGTTATCGATAAGTTGAAATTTATCGATAAGTTCGATATATCGATATATCGATATTTATCGATATTTATCGATATTTATCGATATTTATCGATATTTATCGATATATCGATATATCGATATTTTTTCCCAGCCCTAGTCCTGATAATTTTTTCACAGATTCTGAAAACTTTTTTATTCTGAATTCAACCATGTATAAGGTGGTTTCGATGTGTTTCGACCTATTTTTAGCCATCATCAATGTGTTTTCGAAATTCTAAAGGAAAAATGCCATCAGTTCCACTTGTTTCTGATCATTTAGTGTCAAACATTGAGGGACTATATAGTTAGGTATTCAATACCGAAAAGTGGAAAAAAAATATTTCACCATATTATTCAATGCAGCGCTTCAAATTAATTATGAATTCTTACACGAATTACTTTAATATCTTAATTTTGGCAATACCAACAGGAACATTCATAACAATTGTTCAAAATGATGACCATTATTCTCTGAATAAAGATATCCTCTTCTCACAGTTGCTTCTAAGACATTACTGAGCAACCTCATCTTGATCGATATATCGATATTTATCGATAATTATCGATAATTATCGATATTTATCGATATTTATCGATAATCATCGATATTTATCGATATATCGATATTTATCGATAATTATCGATATTTAACGATATATCGATATTTATCGATATTCATCGATATTTATCGATATATCGATATTTATCGATATTCATCGATATTTATCGATATATCGATATTTAAAAACTTAAATATCGTTATTCGATATATCGATATATTTATCGATGTATCGATATTTTTTCCCAGCTCTATCTATGGGTCAAGAGGGAAAAGTGTTTTTTGTTTCAGTAGTCTCTTGTCAACAAAATTGAAATTGAGATAAATCAGATTGGCAAACGAAAATATTTAATTAGAAGTTTTAATCATACAGGGTGTTCCTTAAAGACATGCTACTATTCAAGGAGGTGATTCATTTTAAGAAGAACACTTCATATGAACGTATGTTCTGAAAGTCTTGACTCTTGAGATACAGGGTGATGAATTTTGAAAAATATTCAGTTTTTTTACGATAACTGAGACAATATTGTATACATCTTCATTAAATTTGGTACACGTCTTCCATGCATCAAGGTGCATTTTCTGATGTACAAAAACGTTCATTGTCCCTACCAGTGGCACCGTTACGGAAATATTATTGTTTATATTTTACTTAAGAGTGAGCAACGACAAAAAAAATTTCGAATTTTATACAATGTCATGAAAGGATATTTAATTATATATAAAAGAGATCCTCCTGTTGATACTCGATAGAACGCTTTGTTTTCGAGAAAAAATAGAAAAACGAGACCAGATTTCAAATTTTGATGTCTGAATACTTCATTACTGGATAACCACAGTATATAACATTTTGAAATTTGTATACCGATTCAGTCACATATAGCAGACTGAATTTTGCCATCACGAAAAGCTATACAGGGTGGACAAAAAAATAATCTATGCATATTTTCAACATTGACACCCTGTATCTCAAAAGTTTGGACGTTTACGACATACGTTCATATGAAGTTTTATTCATGAAATGGGTCGAAGAATCGGTCCCTTGAATATTAGCATATCATGAAGGAACACCCTGTATGCCGTTACACACAGAATGAATATGTGAATATGAAGTTGCACAGTTTGTAGAATCAAACAAAATGTATATATATGAAACAGGTATGAAATATATATGTGAAAACCAATGACATGTGAGAATCTTACAATGAAAATATGGAAGGAGAAATACTCCATCAGTCGTCGATACTGAACAAATATGTTAAAAATCAGAAAATGTGAAACAATTATTAAAAACAGTTAAATATATGGTCTACATTCATGGCACTGGTCAAGTAAGTAGCACTTTTTTCAATCGCCTTTTGAATATTTTAATGGTGACGAATATTTTTAATCATCCCGGCAGTGTTCTATAGCAGATGATCTTTTTTTATTCGTTCTCGAAACATGTATGTTTCAGGTGCCGGAAGAAAATAAGTTACTTCATGAGAAATGGTTGAATTGATTGATTTCCAAAACTGATGAATCCATCAGTATCGATATGTCTGTATCTAGCTGTATTTTGTAAATTATTGATATCTCCTCGTAGCACAAGTCGGAAGTCAGAGGAGCGATAGCGCCGTTTTATGTCAACACAGACGACGAAAATATAATTTAAGATTCTTTTGATGACAGCGTGGTTCGCCATTTTAGTTTATGACCGTTTCCAAAAGGAATGAGAGATAATGATATAATCATAAAAAAATGTGAGAACTATATGGGGAACGATAATCTCGCTTTCCAGAGAGAGAGAAAGATATAGAGATTTTAACCGTAACAGTTTCTCAGAACTCAAGAATACGCCTTTTTCTGGAACAGATAAATGTTAATTCATCAATACGAATTTTTGGAATATAAAATCTCATGCGAAGCTATATACCTTCAATTCTGATGCTAAATGATATGAAATTATGAAAATAGGGGGATTCCATTTGAAAAAAACTGACTTTAAACGATTTTTTCAAAGTTATTTTAAATGTCAGTTTTTGATGACCCTGTTATCGAAATATCAACACAATAAACTGAAGTAACGCCCCCGTTCTATAATCAAACCAACCCCAATCGAATAATTGGTGGACGATGGAATAATGAGAGATTTCACATAATATGGAGAAATAATTGTAATTTTTGACTTAAAATTCCAAATATGTCAAAAACAGATAGACATAGGTATTAATCTAGAATTCTTCGTAGAGTATAACAATGAATTGCTATAGAGGGTGTCCTAATCAAGTTGACATCAACTTCCTGTTTACTGAATCATATACCGTTCCGCAGATATTATGTGTCAAACTGAAAGGTATACACGATGAGATCTAGAAATCAACTTTTTTCGTATATCAATAGTTCACTGACTATCGAGACAAAATACTTGGACATGATTCGTTTTGTTACAACATGATTGTCATACTGCATTTTGTTATGTCGAAAACAAAGATAATACACTGTTGAATGTTGGGCATAATGCATTCTGAAGCAATTGATACATCTATTAGAAGAATTCTGATGGATTTCATCTTATTGAGAAATGAATTGAGCGAAATTAACAGGAGGTTACAGCAAATAAAATAGATCTTTGATGACGAAAACTGCTAGTTATCATCATTCGTTTTGATTCGCCATGAAGTGACCCATGATCTTGGACGAGACACCAGATCCGTAATAACAACTTTATGAAAAGTTCATTGAATTCATGAATACTTCCGTTATTTTGCAATATTTTTATCGACGATTCCAGCTGAACGGATTATTTTTACAATCGTCAAAAAATAACAAGGTTTTGCACATTGATAACAATATGTGAAGTGACAACTTTTTCAGTTTTCTACGTTTCCAATTAAAACATAATAATATATGAAATTTTTGTATTCAACCTTGATGGTCCTCAATCGAGAGCAAACATCCATGAACTTATTTATGTTGAACAATAATTAATGCATTTTAAGCCAGTACAATACTATTTTTTATAATAATAGCTGAGCATATCACTACTTTGGAACCAACTATATTATTTGACGTTTGTAGAAGGTCATCTCGACTAAAATCAGTGCTCGATCACCAAAGTAGCATTTCGCGCACTAGATACAAAAATGACTACTTTGATAATATCGTCATCCCTGTTTCGATGGATATCAGAGTTTTCTTGTAGGCTCCATCATCTTGTTGTACATTCTGGATATGTAGCAATTATCACGCATCTCTGCAGAGGACGAACAAATACCCACTCGACCGAGCACTCGACATTTGTCTGGAGTGTCCTGATTTATCGTGAACCTCGAATAATACGTTTAGGGACAGTGCGAACAGCGTGTCGTAAAGTCTGCGGTCAGGAAATACTCAGAGAGCCCCACCCTCTGGGCTCTGAGCCCTGAGCGGCAGTTGGCAGCTGTGCACGTCAATCAGGAGAGCGGGCATCGTTCGTGGGCACCTCTGCTCCGCTCACACATTGATACATCAGGGGTAACATGTCAGTTTGGATCCATGGCCATTCACGAACGATAATTTATCCGTGGCCTTTTATCAGGGCCTACTCTATCAGCGTTATTATAGATAGATAGATAGATAGCGTTTATTTGACTACGTTATGCAAATACATACATTTGTAGCAAGTCAATACAACATACAATACAATAATGCGAGCAATAATGTATGAACCTAATATACCTGATATTTATTGGCATTTATAATCGACCATAGTTGGCCGTGTAATACTGCACAAGAAGAGAAAGAAATACTCAAGAATGTAGATCATACCTATTGAATATTGCATCATGGGAGAAAGTAAATTTGAACTCGGGCTACGAATAAGAAAATACGAGAGTATTTACATGAGATGATTGAAATCTTAGAATTTGATGGATGTTGTTGTGATCTTCAAGGGAACATATTTTACAAGTCGAAGCCCTGAGGGGGCAGAAGGACGATCTAGCCTTCATAGCCATCTAGTGGCTTAAGTGCAAGGTGTATAGGTAGATTCATCAATCATACCTTGCGACTAAGTCGTGCATATAGACCCCTACGTCTATATGCTTACAGAAAAGACATCCATGTCAGATCTCATCAGTTGCACTGGCCAGCTGACATTCAGGTGTTGCGATAGTCTACAGAATCTGACATGGATGTCTTTTCTGTAAGCATATAGACGTAGGGGTCTATATGCACGACTTAGTCGCAAGGTATGATTGATGAATCTACCTATACACCTTGCACTTAAGCCACTAGATGGCTATGAAAGCTAGATCGTCCTTCTGCCCCCTCAGGGCTTCGACTTGTTCGATATATGGAGGTACCCTTCGTGAATCGATTGTCAGCTGGCCAGTGCAACTGATGAGACTTATGGCAAGTCGAAACAGTCTGTCTTGCATCAGCTGACAATCGATTCACGAAATTTCCCTAGAAACTCTTAGTCTTGACAGGTCTTGAGATTCTAGGTTTATCACCATCTGTTAGTGGAACATTAAACCACTTTGAGAATTACAGGTGTTGCGATAGTCTACAGAATCTGACATGGATGTCTTTTCTGTAAGCATATAGACGTAGGGGTCTATATGCACGACTTAGTCGCGCATATAGACGTAGGGGTCTATATGCACGACGTAGTCGCAAGGTATGATTGATGAATCTACCTATACACCTTGCACTTGAGCCACTAGATGGCTATGAAGGCTAGATCGTCCTTCTGCCCCCTCAGGGCTTCGACTTGTTCGATATATGGAGGTACCCTTCGTGAATCGATTGTCAGCTGGCCAGTGCCACTGATGAGACTTATGGCAAGTCGAAACAGTCTGTCTTGCATCAGCTGACAATCGATTCACGAAATTTCCCTAGAAACTCTTAGTCTTGAGATTCTAGGTTTATCGAACATATTTTATTTCATATTATTCTCATGGAAAATCTCAATGATGCAATCTATACAGATTCAGTCAAACATCCTTTATACTTTCAAAACTGTTAATAATGTCGAGAAATTGATAGGAAAATGATAATTTTGATGACTATTCCATTTTCATTTTTCTATTCCTGATGTTTGTAGATTATGTTTTCCGCAGTTTAGAGAAATATTCATGTGCCACTTCTTGTATTTACTTACAACAGAATCGCCACTTTCGGGATGTTTTACTGTAGGTACGTCGTTTCACTTAATGTCACTTTCTGTTGTTTCATTGGAGACAATTCACTTTCTGATGTGATTTCGGAAGATTCTGAAATTCCCTATACTAAGGCTTTATATCATCCTGGAACTTCCTACTTACCAACATTTCGTTTTCAGATTCGTATTATCGTGTTTATTAATTTTTTTTGGATGTAATGTATGACAAATGATATTCTTCGTACATGGCATAAAAAGAAAATTCTGAATTGAGAAAACTCAATCGCAAATCTGCGATTAGAGGTCTATAAAAATAACAAGTTTTCAATCGTCCAAGTTTGAACCCCTCGATTGGGTGTGAAAGTATTGAAATGGAATTTTCTCAAATATTCAACAGAAAACAACTATTTTCCTGGCTATATGCCACGACGAACATTTAATTATATCTATTGAATACACACGATAAGAATCTGAAAACAAAATCTTCTGAAGTTTTCAAATAAAAATGTACATGCACATGATATCATTCTGAATATTCAACAGAAAACAACTACTTTCCTGGCTATTTGCCACGTCGAATATTGAATTATATATGTTGAACATCCAGAAACAGGACATAAAAATAAAAATCCTCTGAAATTGTGACAGGAATCGACTGTCAACAAATAATTCTCAGATGTCAGTTCGTTATAGTTTTAGTTATATTATAGAGAGATGAAAATTTGTATTTCAGGAAGAATTGCTGAAAGAATAACTGGACTTTAGGTTACTGAGGAGAGTTTGATACCTGAAATATAACTTGTTTGAATAAGAGATAATATTCCCATACCTCTGATATGAATGATTTTTGGAACTTTCAAGCCCATCATGATCAGAGTTCATACAAGTATACTTATTACATTAAACATTTCAATTTTCATTTCAATACTGAATATATTTGTAAGTAATTTTTTTATATATCATTAGAAATCATATTATTTATCAGATTTGAAATAGAATGTTAATTCTCAATTTCGAAGGATTTTTATTTTCATGTTCTCTTCTTGGATGTATGTACAACAGATATGTTCGACGTGGCATATAGCCAGGAAAGTAGTCGTTTTCTGTTGAATATTCAGAATGATATCATTCGCATGAATATTTTTATCTGAAGGAGAATGCAAATTTTCAACTTCAGAAGATTTCATTTCTAGATTCTCATCGGGTGTGTTCAATAGATTTAATTCAATGTTCGTCGTGGCATACAGCCAGAAAAGTAGCTGTTCTTTATTGAAAATACCGATAAATAGTGGATATATTCAATGTTTTTGCTGTATATATATATATATATATCCGTTCTTTCATATTCATCATAAATCTGAACATATTCTTTTTCAACTGTTTTGTTGTTCTCCATTCTCATTGTTTTATCGTCTTCCTCGGTATAATACCTCGAGTCGAGAGATAACTGCTATGTGATGATCTATTCTATTCAATCAATCATCAAGTTCTTTTGGTATGATTTCTTATGAGATTATACAATTGTATACATGATTTATTTATTCAGAAATGTTGGTAATTCATTTTCAATTTTTTTTTTGCGTTTTATGTTGAAGAATATCAAAATTGATTGCACACGAAAAGACATTCCTATACTATTCATCGTGCGAACCTATGGAGGATAGGGAGAGGAGCTAGGTGTTGGAATTTTTCTGAACTTTTCGAGGTTTCACGGTCCACAACGATGATTGTACTGAATGAAGTTGGAGGCGACCCATACAACAAAGATCGTAAATCAAATGGATTAATTTCCATTTACGTGCGTAAAGTGTACCGCGGTTTGTTCGCCGTTGAAAAGAACTCCTGCGAAAGCACGATATAAATCTTGTTTTGTGCTGGCTTTTCAATCGTATCGCGTTCTTTCCAGATATAAACATTTTCCGATTTCGCACATACATCGCCGTACACGTGATCTTTCCTCGGAACGTCTTTTTCTGTTTCATTTTACTGTAACGCACATGTCTCCACATGATCAAAAAGAAAAGCAACAATCTCACCAACCCGTTCTTTGATTTTGAGAATTTCATTCTCACATATGTCATTTCGAATTTATAATTATTTCAGGTAGTTTTGTACAACCAATTGATTAAATTCGAAAGTGCGGTCCTTATGGATTTTCTCCATCTCTTGAATATATTTTTTCTTCTCTATGTAAGCTGCTGTCGGTGGATATTCAGTACCTACTTACAGTGTTCTTATTCGTTGCAGAATTTATTGTTTCACTTAGGCTGATGATAGACTTGTATACATGTGAAACATTTCTCCTTTGATTCAACCTTTATTCATTAGGAATCAAAGTTTTTTCAACAGCAGCGTTCCATTTCTAGCAACTATGGAATTCTGCACCAACAAATATTTTTTTAAAAATTTCTCACATGTTTCAGGATTTTCTTTTCGGAATCAATTTGAGAAAAATAAGAACAATCATTTCAATTTTGGTTTATAGATTGCGAGATAGATTGGATTGGTATATATAGAGTAATAATCTCGGTAATAATGTTTCATTACGTTTTTATTTATAAACTAAATTAGTGAGTATAAAAGAAATGATACAATTTCTTTGGTTCATTAAAGAATGCAATGAAACAGTCTTGTTATTTCTCGATTTTTCATCATTACTGCATTCTAAATGTTGATATATTTTCGGTTGACATCCATACTCGAGAATTTATATTATTCAATTTTCTTTATGTCTAGCCACACATCACCTTTTTTTCTGAGGATCAGCTGGTCTGCTTCGAATTGAAATCCTTCAGTGGTTTTTTTATTCAAACTTACTTCGAAATTCTTGATCAGTGTTACTAAGCCTAGCTTTGTTTGAAGAAGACCAAATCGTTTTCCTAAAAAAAACAAATTATCATATCAACTTATGATAATTACTTTGGTATAATTGGGTGGTGACCTAGTTTTTTTTTATTCGTTACTTACCAACACATATCCTTGGTCCTTCTCCAAAAGGAATGTTAGCTACGTGTGGTCTAGTCCCTTTATTTTCCACATTGAAATTATCTGGATTGAATTGTTCTGGATTCGGATAGTATTCTGGATCTCTCTGGATGCCCATGTTGGTCACCATCACGAAAGTGTTTTTCTCCAGAACGACATCAGTTCCTGGTATAGGATAGTCCTCTTTACATATCCTTGGCAGAATAGGGAATACGGGATATAGCCTTAGGGTTTCTGGAACAAAAATTAAAATCGAATATTGTGGATTTCATGTAAGTCTATTGCGATTATCCAATGTTGCTAATATATCACAACTCTCCAAACATAGGAATGTCAGATGATGACCTTGACTACGGCGCGAATATCTATACTCAGATATATTTTCCAGAGGACGTCGCATGAGCTGAATTTGTGGCTTGAATGGAACTGAACTTAAGTTTTTTGTTCTTCAAGTTAGCGCTTCTTTCATTAAATAGTACTGAAGACACGTCATTTTATCAAAAAAAATTTTTGTTATCAACCACAAAACAGTATTCCACATTTTACAAATGAGCTGTTCAATCAATATTGATTTCGATGAATATTCACGTACTTGACAGACGTTGAAATAATTTCGACAGTGTGAATAAAGCCACTATCTTTCTCTTTTCAATGTGACAAGCAAGACCCAAACAGTTATTTTCTCGCTATCTCATAATCCCTCAAATAATGTGAAATGTCTTGGTATAACTATTGATTCAAAGTCACTTTAGAAACCCTATATTGACCATTAGCAAAAAATCTATCATGCAAGGTCTATGCAATCAGGCAGATGCAATGTTTCATAGTTCGTTGACATATGGATTGATAAACTGGGGCACATCTATTCATATTTCGAGAATTTTTATAACTCAAAAAAGAGCAATCAGAGCTCTAGCTGGAATAGTTGAAATGAAGCTGTAAGAGTTGATTCAATATATTAACTCTGCTATCATGTTTAATATACTGCAGTTTTATACACTTTCAAGAAAATTTACGAAGTTCACTACATATAATACTAGGAACAAGGATAATATTAGAACACCAAACCAATGACTAGAAATGACGAGGAGATGTAAATCATATACAGTGTGTCCCACTTACCATGCTCACCATGGGTATCTTTTTAACGGTGAGAGATACGAGGTCGGTTAATTGACACCAAATGTGGAGTTTGTGCCATCTTGGAGCAGCCATTTTTTTCAATTGATGGCGGACAAGATTCGCTCCGATTCCATTTAAAATTGGTAAGTGGGGGTTTTTGAGGTCAGAGATCATGATTTTTTTGTTAAAATTTATAAATTCAAGATGGCGGTTTCCAAATAATATTTTTTTTGTATAAATGACGATAACTCCGTTGTTATCAACACAAAACTATTACTGCGACATATCATCTGAAAGAGAAAAAAAATATTCGTAAATAAGTCATAGTGAGCTATGACCTACATTTGAAAAACCAAAGTTGGTGCTGATATCTCAAATTCTAGAAGAGTTGGTATAAATTTCATATTTTTAGAAGAAGTTATGGAGGAGACATGAAAATGATCAAAATCTGTTTTTTGCGTATAAAACAAAAAATACGAATAGATTTTATCAAAATATTCTTTCACATTATTGTTGGCCTTGACAAACTCCACATTTGGTGTCATTTAACCGACCTCGTATCTCTCACCGTTAAAAAGATACCCATGGTGAGCATGGTAAGTGGGACACACTGTATATCATTGTACAATTCACTGCTCCAATCAATGAAAAATGCAACCATCACTAATTCAACAAGGAAACTGAAAAAAACACCTCACAGAGAATGCTTACTATTATGCGCCTGACTTCAGCTCTACTGAGTGACTATCCATCTATGTATTTATTTTGTTTTGTGATCGTACCATGTACAATTTTTATTAACAATTGTTTGACCAATAAAAAATCAAATCAAATTCATTTCGATCCAATTATAAATGTTCGTTTGATGTCATTTGAAATTATTGATACTCATTGTATACTATTATGATCCACTCACCATCTATAACGTTCTCCAGATACTTCATGTCCATAATGGCATCGTAAGTCAACTCATTCCCATGTCTTCTCAGCACATCGTTAATCTCCTTCCTGAGCATATCCTGACAATGCTTGTTCTTTGCCAGCTCGTATAGAGCGAACGTTTGCGTGCTGGATGATGTTTCGAAGCCGGCAGCGAAGAACACGAACATCTGCGAAGCGAAATTCGGAATATCCAGAGGCTCCAGGACCGTTTTCCCATCGAAATCTAGTTCTTCATCTCGCCTCTCCGTCAGCTTTATAAGGCTATCTGTAAGGTCGTTCCTCGTCACCCCCTCCTTCTTTCTGTGTTCCATGATGTTCGTGTACATATCGATAACGTACTTCTGCGTCTCCTTTCTGAATATCCGGAACCCGAGCTTGGCCAGGATGTCTCTTGGGACAGTTACCACCAAGGTGTTCTTCCATCTGCTCCACTGGTAGTCGAAGAACAGTCTGCCGTGCTTCAGAAGGTCTTGGTTTTCATTTTCCATGGTCTTGCTTTCCATCCCGAAGGCGCAAGCTGAGACGATGTCTGTGGTGAAGCGAGCAACCAGGGTTTTGATGTCCATAGGTTCTCCTACCTGAGCATTCTGCTCGAGCAGTTGCTTGTACGGCTCTGCCAGCTCGAGCATGATGTTGTACATGCGCCGCATCTTGGCAGAGGTGAAATTGGCAGGCATTTTGCTCCTCAGTGACCTCCAATAGCCTCCCTCCATGTTGAAGATGTGGTTGGACAAGGGGTCGTCCTTCTGGTTCACGTACATCCCGTGATTAGGGAAGTTGTAAGCGTCGGTGATGAGTATTTTTTTGACTATATTAGGATCGACTGGTATGTATACGGGTGTCTGTAGGTAGTAGATGCCGCCGTGCTTGAGTCCTTGCTTTTTGAACTCCAGATAAGCGTTTCCGAAGACTTCTCCAAAGGTCGTTTTGCCGAGAAACAGGTCCAAGGCGTTGCCGAAGGGAATGGTGGGAGTGAGGTAGGGGACGTTTCTTTTTTTCCAGTACTGGAAGGACGTTCGAAATAAGTGGATGAGGTATAAGCACAGAGCTAGGGAGACACCCAGCAAGATGACGGTTATGTAGCTAGGATCCAACATGTTTGTACTTCTTTTGGAAAGAGAATAGGTTGTTGGTTGACGCTGTGACTTCAACAGGGATGTCGTTTGCTTCTACTTGCAGTTTCTCCTGAAAATGTGTAAGGTGAAGACAATAATGTTTCAATATCATACAGTATTTTCAATCATCAATAGTTATTTTTTATTTTACTAGGCAGTCGATCTACATTTGCTGCCGTGTGAAACATATAATTTGTTAAATACTGTCTGTAGGTTAATCGAGGAGGTGGTATATTCTAAGCTATTGGTACTGGTACTGGTGGGAGATGTTTGCACGTCTGCAACTAGTCCCTAATGGGCCCTTTTTGCAAAGTCCAAGGTGTTTTAAATGACTGATGTGGTCCACTTAAGAGAGCTGGCTAACATCCTTTTCAGGCACCGCCCATCAGCTCTCTTTCAGAGTTTTTTGGCTGTGATTTGTAGGCTAGTAGTGTACTCACTACCATATGCTGCAGTGGCAGGTCTGCTAGCTATTCTCGTTAACCCCCGTTAGAGACCTAGGTCCACTAAGCAGCTGGCCCGCTCTCACGCTCAGCTGGCAGTTTTCCACACCCACCTACATACACCGTCCTACTTCTTCTCTGATGCCCACAACCACATCATCATCTTTTTCTGCGTGTTCTGTGTAGGCTTTGTTACTAACTCCATGCGCCACTTCAGGAGCAGCACTGTTAATTGGAACGCAACAGCGAATCGTGATGGACTATCCCCAGCCAATGCTCTAAAACTTTACAATATTCAATTCGTAAATAAAATATTGAAAAAAGTTCCTTGCTCGTGCTGGGAATCGAACCCATG
Source organism: Phaedon cochleariae (assembly GCA_918026855.4). Taxonomy (NCBI): domain Eukaryota; kingdom Metazoa; phylum Arthropoda; class Insecta; order Coleoptera; family Chrysomelidae; genus Phaedon; species Phaedon cochleariae. The sequence goes on along the minus strand of OU896709.1, from coordinate 4,164,344 downwards.
ACCTTGCGGACGCTCTTCCACTGCGCCAATCCCGGCGGACATTCTTAAGCTAAGTGAAAATTTGATATTTTTTCTATCACCTTTATTCCTCTTCTCCATTTCACTTTTGGGTTCTGAGAGGAAAATTCTTTAAGCGCAGTGACATTTTGGGGCAATTGCAATATTTCTCATGTTTTTATTTTATAGAAACGAGGAGAGAAAATCCCAAAATATCTGGAATAATGAATGAATTTTTTTCTCCAAATGTTATAAAACCAATTTAATCTCTGTTGGCAGGTTATAAAATGTCACTTTTCATGAATTACTTTCTTTTCCACGGGAAAAAAGTGAGTACTTTTTTCCTGGAAATATATCACATATACACTGTTGATGATGGCTTTTGTTGTGCTATACAGGGTGATCCACGCTGGATGGCCTATTAGAAGTATCTGGAGAACGGAAAGGAAGAACATTCTGAAAATTGGGATGCTCTGATAATTGAACATTCTCTATCGGTCTAAAATATTTTCATCGATACAGTGTTGCCACTTCTATCAGAAACAACTAGCAACTTCGTTATTTTCAATGGAGCACCCTGTATTTTATTGCATTTTTGTATTCTTCCTGAAGAGCTGATTTCATCAATGCATCATACTTGGAGTCTAGCAGGAATGATTACAGAGATATAGGGTGTTCAAAATCGAGATTTTTCAATTTTAGGATTTTTTTGTGTCGAAACTATTCATTATTGATCAAAACGGCTCACATGTCCCTATCTCAACTTTTGATTCACCATCTACTGACACTTAATTGGAAAAAATACAGGGTGCTTCAAGAATCAGAATTCTGATCACCCTGTATCTGTTCCAATCAAATGTCAGTAGATGGTGAATCGGAAGTTAGGATAGGGACATGTAAGCCGTTTTGATCGATAATGTCTAGTTTCGACACAAAAAAATCCTCAAATTGAAAAATCTCGATTTTGAACACCTTATATCTCTGTAATCATTCCTGCTAGACCCCAAGTGTGATACATTGATGAAATCAGCTCTTCAGGAAGAATACAAAAATGCAATAAAATACAGGGTGCTCCATTTAAAATAACGAAGTTGCTAGTTGTTTCTGATAGAAGTGGCAACACTGTACCGATGAAAATATTTTAGACGGATAGAGAATGTTCAATTATCAAAGCATCCCAATTTTCAGAATGTTTTGTCTTTTCCTTCTCCAGATACTTCTAATAGGCCATCCACCGTGGATCACCCTGTATAGTTCCGAAAAATAAGCCAACACCGTCTCCGAGAAAGACCTGCAAGTCTTTCTATCTTCCATTCGACTTCGCGGTTACGTAAATTACTAAACAACCCTTTATTTCGCAATTTTTGAAAATAAAATCACAGAATAAAACTGACAGATGTTTGATTAGGTACGTCGAAAGATGCCTGCATCGCAGGTTTCAATCCTGTTGAAAACTTCTAATTTCATGTCGATAATTTTCTGATCTGAATATAATTTAATATCTTCCCAATATTGATTCGTCCTTGTTCCCCAAAGTACATTTATGTGCCAAAAATTCTTTCGATTTAGCCTAATCTCTCTGTTTTGGCTTTATTCCATTAGGAATTACTACAATAATTGTAAGAACATACACAGTGCTGTGAGTAAAGGATTCACATGTTTCGAGCTGTTCTTTCAGAAGTCACAAAAGTTCTTGATGAAAATCCTCTCATCCTCTACTTTTTCATCAAAAAATTGAATTATTTTTTATATAAAAGGAAAAATATCAATATTTAAATTCAACTTACTTATTCTTGAATTCCATACTATCTTCTAAAGTCCGAATGTAAACAACAAATGCGTGTTGTGCTTACCTAATTACAGATATTATGCTTATATCGTCCCTTATCAATGTTTACTTTTTGTATAACCCCTATCTTTTCTATGGTCATCATAAACATAAAAACGATCTAGTACAGCTGAGTGGAGTTTTTGTACAGGGTGTGTTCTTAGTTTTGTACTTTTTATTCGTCCCGTTCTTTTTTCTCTTCATGTGAGAATAGTTTTTCGTCATGGTTCTATTATCTTTATGTTTTTGTTTGTCTGCATAATCATGCTGAATGCAAATGAGATTAGTATTATCATTAAAAACAATAAAAAAATGAATAATTTTGGATGCATCTTGACCAACTATTAGATCAACCCGTCGTATGATTGAAATCTACTGTTGAATTGAAATATTGGTCCTCTAAATTCGGATATACTGATTTTTTTTCATCGCTTGGGGCGCACGAAAGAAAATCTCTATAATGTTCGAAGAACACCATGCATACCTAAGAAGGATAGGGAGAGGAGGTAGGTATTGCATTTGTTTTCAACCTTTTGCAGAGCGCTGCCGATCTATAGTCTAACAATTCACCTTATATATTTGCCAAAATATACACGGTGGTAATTATTTGAGTGCCTATAATACAACATGTGAATCTTTGGTTGATTTGAAGAAAAAAAGTTCATGTCAACATATGTCCTAAACTAAACCTCTTAGTTTTTGAGCTACGGAGTGTTAAAATTTTAGAAGAATATAGTGAGTTTTTTTGTTTTTTATCACTCTCACATTTTTTTATGAAATTCTGTACGGCGTTTGAACTGACAATTCTTGGGGAAAAAAATGATACGCTACTGATTTTTTAAAAAACCAAAATTATTTCTGTAATCCTCATTTATTTTGGAGAAAATTTGGCTTCCAGACTTACTTTCATTCGAGGTACCGTTTTCGCGTAAAAAAATGAAACCAAAAAATGTTTTTCTTCAGTTCATTCTCTATTACTTCTATACATTTCAATTTTCATTTCAATACCGAATATATATATATATATATTTATACCATTTTACATTATATTATTTATCCGATTTGAAAGAGGAAGTCCATTCTCAATTTGAGAGGATTTTTATTTTCATGTTCTCCATTTGGATGTTGAACAGATATAATTCGATGTTCGACGTGGCAAATAGCTAGGAATGTAATTATTTTCTCTTGAATATACTGAGAAAGGATTAATTATTCCATCACATCATAGAGAATGCGAAGTCTCAATGTATATCTTAATATACTTATATATTATCTATCGATTTTTTTAGTATTCATAATATATCTGAGAATTTTTCTTCTCAATAGTTTTTTGTATTTCGTAAAAATTTAGTAGGCACCCACTATGAGTAGATACACAGTTTGTTTTGGGACGAAAATCATTTTTTTTACTTTTACCAGTGATGTTCATAGGCCTGATATATTGAATGTTTTGATATAAAAAAATGTACTTCTATGATTTTAACGCCCTGTAGCTCAAAAACTAAGAGGTTTAGGACATATATTGATATAATTTTTTCTCCTGCTTGAAATCACCCGAAGATTCACACCTTGTATTATCGGCAGTGAATTAATTAACACCCTGTTAGTTCCAGTATTCTTTGAACATTTTTTGTTATACTTTTCTATAAATTTCTTGTAATCATTTTTGAGGATTCACTGTGTTTCTTTTTGTCAGAGCTATTCCCCTTTGTTATCAATTTGAACCATACCCCGTAGGTCATCCTTATCTATGTAGTGCAACTGTTTTACTCGATAATTATCGAAAACATAAATTGCACCAATAATATTAGCATTATGACTTCTATTATTTCTCAATGTGGCTGTCATCAACGATGTTACAACCAGTCACAACCAGTTGCAATTTATGAATATGAAGTAGGTAGATGTACGCGGGATTCTTCGAAATCTTGATTTAGGAGAGAAATATAGAGCACCCATAGAAATAATTTTATTAAAATAGAGATCGATACAAAACAATTCCTTGAAAATATTCTTCCAGTTATAAATCACTGCATTAAACATTACTCATCAGAGTTGAGAAACTCTAATCCAAACTCCTCCATCTACTCCTGTAATGAAGCTGTTAGTCGAATATTTGATAGGAGTTTTCGTCTTCTCATCGAGCGTTACTCTGAACTTCCTCAAAATGGCACATAATCCAACTTTCGCTTGCAACAATCCAAATCTTGCTCCTATGAAACAAATAGGAAATTCATCAGTTCACGGAAAATTTTTGAACCAAGGCCTACTAAATCACATTCAGGGGCTGAAAAATCCAGAATCCATATTATCAGCAATTTTTTAAGAAAAATCTGCGTACACCACTGGCATGAGCGTCCTCTGAGATAGCTCTGTACCAACAAAGATTACTGAATAGTAGTCCAAATTGAAAGAATTGGCTTCATTTTTTTCATTTTCAGCCTCGGAAAATTAGTGAATACAAATTATCTGCAAATATTGGAATGTTGAATAACTCCGGTAGGTAGAAGATCGTGATTTGAAAGAAACAAAATACTATTTTATGTTGAGCTCGCCTTATCCGAGTAAATAATCATTATGTTCGCGAAAATGCTGTTCAGATGTGCCTGGTTTTTTGAAATCCTTTATAGGAATATGAAAACCTTCACGTGGGCATCAGTCGAAACCATAAAGAAAAATATTATGAAGCCAGTTTTTCTGTTAGAAAGTTCCTAATATGATTTCATAAATAATTCACCACTTTTCATTTCAATAAAAAAGGATGTATGTCTCTGAAAAACTGATCATATTGATGGTCATTCATACCGGTCCTAATCTGGTAAAGATCGCACGACTAATATTGCTGAGATAATATTGGGCCGTTTGTGAATGTGATCTAGTAGGACTTGGTTCTTTTGAAAAATGGACGCCGTTTAGTTTCAATATTCACCATTCCCCCATCTACATTAAAAAAAAATCGTGAAAATCGCTCCATAAATAAAGAATTTTTGAGGGTGGACCGCATTCAAATGGGTTACTCTGTAGAGCGCTATAAGTTCGATGATGGATTGAATTTGTTTTCCAAAAGGTAATGTGTATTTATTTTCCGATTTTCCGAAAACTATGGCAAATTGGGATTCCATACGATCTGAAATCGAAATCAATCCCCAAAATATTGGAGTTTTCTTACCTATACATACTCTTGGTCCTTCTCCAAATGGAAGAAAAGCGAACGGATGTCGTTTGGCCTTGTTCTCCTCGTTGAATCTTTCCGGGTCGAATTTCTCTGGATCTGGATAATATTCTGGATCCCTGTGGATGGCCTGGAAGGGAATGTGAATTCTGGTTCCCTTCTCGATGATCACTTCGGTGTCAGGAATTTTGAAATCCGTATTGCAGACCCTTGGAGTACCCGGAATCGGAGGATGTTTACGTAGGGTTTCTGATAAAATAGAAATAAGTCAGTCGAATACTTCTTGATATATTTTCATAGATATTGCCACGAGTAGAACAGTTGGTGTATCAGTTTCGAATCACTGGCCTTCCGGAAACAATAATGTTAATCAAATCGTTTATTGACATTGAAATATCAATTCTGTTCAAGGAATTCATAATAAAAGTTCAACAAACTGTATTCTTTATTTATATACAAATATAGAATGTGAGAGTTCGGAAATCATGATGCACTCTGGTTCAGGGTAATCTTGATGACTTGACATCATGAACTTCTTGTTGTAATGTAGTTATTTTGGGGTATATTTCATTAACTGCTATTCATGCTATTTTCAACTATTTAGTGTCTGTTTTAATGAAGAAACAGATCTCATAATTTCATCAGTGGAGTGGACCAAGTCCATAATTCCGATGTATTGAGATAAACCATTCATAATATTTTTGAAAGCTGAAATTCTTTGGTGTTGTAATTCTCGAAAGTCTTTACTAAAGTGTTTCAGCTGTATAGATGATGTGCAGATGTATTTGTGATGAGGATTATCTCGCAAAACTCTCAGAGCATCGCTGGACCAAGTTAATATGGTATATCTGAAATTGCTGATTGACAATTCGTTTATGATGATCTATGTGATGATTGAGATAGACTCTATCTCTGATAGAGCGTCGAACCATTATACTATATTATATAAACATGCTACTAAAATAATTCGACAAACATATCTCCCATATTTCTCTACAACCAATATGAACATCACCACTTGGAAATAGGTACACACAATACATATACAGGGTGATTCATTGAGAATCGGCAATCTCTGACCTACAGATAGTGAACACAAATAATGAAGATTCAGCCCAGCGTGCCTTGGAAAAATATTGCTGATTCATAGCATACAGGGATACATGGGGAATATTTAATTTTAAAATTCCTCTATAACTTTTAATATTGTGTTTTTGTTGTTGGTGTTGTCATCGATTATTACTGTAATTTTTCTCAGTGTCACTTCGCTAATTTTATAATTTAAAATAATGAACATTACATGCACATATCTTTTCAAGAGTGAATAGCGCTAAAGCCATCAGAGCTAGACAATTTGAAAAAAAAAATACTTATTTCAGCCGATATTCAGTGGACAAAAAAGATATTACGTAATTTACTGAAGTACCAGACCGTTATTATCGCCCTCTATGAGCAATCACAAAATGAGTAACGAATTCGTATTTTCGATGTCAGAAAACCTGAAACTACAAAATCGTATGTTCATGTTGTTTCAACTGACAAAGTTATTGAGAAATTTCAAAATAAAATCCTCCTCTTGAACACCCTATATATCTCTTAAACCAGCAACATTTTTATGAGTCATGTATGGCTAAAACTTCATATTTTGGTGTTTACTAACTGTAGTTCAGAGATGGTCCATTCCTAATGAGGCCGTATCTTATATAAATAGTTGCACTGGATTGGTGATGGTGAACGTCGTTACGGTCAAAATTGTGTTTTCCCGCGTTTTACAAATTCTATGATATCGTGGATTTCAATAATTATTCAAAATGTTTGGAGCTGGAAAGTGAAAATGATTTGTGACAGTTTGACATTGAAATTGTTGGAGTTAGTATATTCATTGTCGATCTAAATGAAAATTTAGTAGGCGACCTAGTACGCGAGGAGGTATTATAGCTCTTGCCTACTAACTACCTAACTAGGTTGCCATCTAGAACGACAATGGTATATCAAATTAATGAAATATAGACAGACCCACCGAATGTCATTTTGAAGTAATGAATGAGAGTCGAAGAGATATACTCCACAATAAGCTTAAATGTACCCACCATGGACCACTTTATCCAAATAGCTCATCTGCATTATGGCTTCGTACGTAAGCTTTCCATAATGCTTCTCCAAAACCATTATAATTTCCTTTCTCAGCTCGTCCTGTATGTCCTGGTTCAGCGCTAGCTCTAGCAGCGCGAAAGTCATCGTGGTAGCCGAAGTTTCGAATCCAGCTACGAAGAAGACGAAGCACTGGGCTGCCACCTCGTTGACGGTCATGAATTGCCCTTCGACCTGTCCTACAGGGAGGGATGAGGCTTCTTCCTCCTCGCTCACTTTTCCGCGGTTCTTCAGTTGCAGCATTAGCTGCATGAAATCCTTCCTGTAGATGTTGTTCGACTCCCTGTATCTGACCGTGTCTTTAACCTAGATAGAATGAACTGTTTTGTAGAAAAATGAGGACGAGAAATTCAAGATGATCCGAGGCATTCGACACGTTTTTTGCTAACTAAATTAGCATCTTCAGGAGAAGATTAAAACTGACATTCTCGAGAGACCATTTTGAAAAACATCACAACAATTCCTATTTCCCCCTAGAGATTCATCTTAGGACTTTGGGGTCAGTATTAACCAAAAATGGGTCCTTTCATGGATGTACAGGGTGTCTGTCAGATATGTTTCCTGACAAAGTAATTTCCAACAACGGAAACTGAGAAGAACCAGAATCACCATACTTTCAGGACTAAGATAAGAAGACGGGACATCTCGCGAGCAATTCAGAATCTGAGGAAACGCGTAGAATTGTGTTTTGCGAGGAATAAACTTCCAGCTCAATACGTCTACTAATTCAAGACCATAGATTCTAAGTTGATGTGATTGACGAAAATGTGAACATTCCAGATCCAAATTCGAATAAACTGTCGAAATTCAGCTTGTTAAACTAAACTGTTGGTGTTCTTTCCAAAGCACTCTTCGCAAAAATGTTTTTTTTCCCAATTTTAATCAACAGGAAAGATTCGATCATATCGTGTGATACATCATTGTAACCAGAAAGTACTTTTTAAAAATGCAAAAATCTAATATGGCGCTCATAAGAAAAAAAAAGCTGTGTGTTGTAACTTTGGCATCAATAACGTCATGAAAAATACAATGACAGATTTAGATTCCCTGTAAAAAAGTGTCAAAATCGTCTAGGTGCTGTTTTGGTTTCCGCTTGAAAAAATAAGAACGAAAATTGTAAATTTCCGTTTCCTTCCAATAATTCAAAAACAAAAATGACATATCAAATCTTCTGGCAGAAAAATGGTCAGCATGAAATTGTGCAACTTTGCCCCAAATTAACCGACCTCGTATCTCTTATAATAACTGAGATCTCCATGGTAGAGCTCGAAAAACGGAGACCCTGTATTCTCATTTAACAACATCTCGGTCCACTATTTTTTAATATTTATAATAATAACATAAAAATGGGCTTCAAACATTGCAACATTCTGCTTTATGCGGACGATTCAAAAATATACCGCAAAATAGAAACATATTCTTCACTAGAAAACCCAATAAATTGAATTTCACGTATCAAATTAACAATTCGGACCTCAAGCGTGTATCTGAAATAAGAGACTTGGGAGTGACCCTTGACGAGAAATGGTTGTTTAAAATATCGAAATGACGATAAACTCTGCTAACAGAATGTTTGGTTTCATAAACCGAAACTCGAAGGACTTTAATCACTCCAAAGCGCTTATCTCACTATATACTTCGCTTTCTTTCATAGTAAACTATCTTTTGGCCTCAGTTATTTGGAACACTCAATATACAACTTACACAAAACGAATTGAAAGTGTCCAAAAACAGATTTTTACGATCTCTCGCATTCAAAACACACACAACTATCGAAGATCACAACTACCGTATCATCAGATCCCAACATAATATACTGAGCTTATCAGATAGGACTCGCCATATCTTTTGTCTAAAATTAATTTCAGAATCCCTAATAGATCCTCTCGAAATACGGACTTATTTGCAATTTCGTACAGCAGCACGAATGTAGGACAGCTTTCTTCTCTGAATAGAATGCATAATCTTTTTAACAGATATTGTAATAATCTGAACATAGACATTTTCTCAATATCACTACATAGATTCAAAATGATCCTCAAAAATCGGTTCACTCGAAATCGTCAATCATAGTTTCCTATAACTATAAATATATAAAATTCGATATAATATCTTTACTCGTATTATGTATATCTTTTGTATTGCTGATCAAGACTTGAAAATGTTTCTTTCACATCATGTACTTTAAATTTCCTTTGCTAACTATACAGGGTGTTTCCTAACTACGGTTCCTAACTGCAGGTGGTGATTCGTTAGGTCATTTTAGGAAGAAAAGTTCCTATTAACATATGTCCGGAGTTGCTTAGTTTTTGAGATACAGGGCGTTGAAATTGAAGAAAAAACAACGGTAACTATGAAATATCATGAATATCCTAGAACCGATTTGGTTGAAATTTGGTACTTTCATTTCAACTAATAAGGCGCTTATTTAGCCCTATTTAGATTGAAATTATTGGGGCCAGTGGCGTCTCAGTGGGCACCACAGCCAACAATATTGTGAAAAAAAAGTGCACCACTGACTTTGGTGAATTTTCATTTTGTTTAGATTGAGCAACTCAAAATACAACTTTTTGGTCTCTTGCATTTCCTTCATATCCAGCTTCGTTTTCGAGAAAAAAAATTAAAGCCATAGTATTGCATATCATGAACACCTGCATTGGAGAAATGAGTTTTTCATTATCTCCGCCAAAAATTTAATTGACACTTGATATGCTGAAATTTCAGAAAATTTTACAAATAAAAGTACCAAATTTCAACCATATCGGTTCCAGGATATTCATGATATTTTATAATTACCGTTTTTTTTTCTTTAATTTCAACGCCCTGTATCTCAGAAACGAAGCAACTCCGGACATATGTTCATAGGAACTTTTATTCTCAAAATGACCTGACACATCACCCCCTGCATTTAGGAACCGTAGTTAGGAAACACTCTGTATAACTGATGTATAACTTGCCTCACCACGTAGCTACAATGAGGATACTATTTTGGTACTTTGTACTGTATGCAACCTAAAATCCTAAATGAATAAATAAATGAATGTCTTGTTCTCTCACCGCTTTCATGAAGAACTCCTCGATATCCGGGCTGGTCTGCTTGTAGCCTACCATGACGAGTATCTGGCGTGGCAAGGCCATTGCTATCAAGCCTTTGATGCGCCTCACGAAGTTCAACTGGAAAATCTTCCTGCCGAACTGCCTGAATTCGGAATCCGGGTCTTCGAGGCTGTTGCAATCGATGCCGAAGGCCACCGAGCCTATGACGTCAGTGGTGAACCGGCTGACGACGTCTTTGATGTCGATGGGGTCCTGGATATTTGAGTGTTGCCTGAGGATGGTTTCCAGGCCGGAGGTGCAAGCCACGAGGGTCTGGAACATCATCTTCATTTTACCTTGGGCACGAAAATAGTGGTTGTTTCATTGAATGAACTGTTCAACGCTGCGAAGAAGAATTCCTCGATTTTAAGTTTTGATTTAGGTTTTATAAACATGGTCCGATATTGTTGAAATTGAGATGTTCATGATCCCTCTGGTGTGCCCACTCTTCAATTGTTTCGTCAGACTAACTCTCGATATGAACAATTGAATGCCAGTTTGGAACGTGCCATTCTATATCCGATGATAGATGGCGTGAACGATGGACAATTTATTTCGAATCTCAAAATGTCAAAATTTTTGAGTTTGTTGATTTCTAATGATTCAAAATGATTGAGTTTCAGTCCTTCATTTCCGTACGCCATACGCCAACCATATATTAGAAGAAAACCATAGTTTTGATGATAATTTCGGAATTCTGCACGTAGAAATGGATTTCAATCAAGTAACGGCCGAGTCAATTCAAAAAATTCATCTGTATATGTTGATATTTATATTTCAATAACATTGTTTATGATTTTTGTGCTAGCATGTGGAAAATTGCATAATATATATCCAAAACATCTATTTATAAATTAGATAACCATTGAGATTATTCTTATCTTGACAATTCCACAAGTTGTAGTATACATAAGGTAAACATTTATGAATATCACCTTGAAATATTTTGAACTCATTATTTCGAAATTTCCAAAAGAATAATATAATATATATCTACAGTGTGGGAACCTATATGACATGAAGGAATAAAATCCGTATCTTGATAACAGAATTATTCATTCACCGGTGAGAACACCGCGGTCATAAAAAAATGTTGCCCAATTGATCGTCATGTAACTTTTTCGATGCCTGTCCGATTCTGGTGAAATTTCGACCAAATTGAAAATTCATGTTTCGTTGTGAATTTTGGTTCTCCGAAAGAGCTGATTGCTTGATCATTATACAGGGAAAACAGAAGTTACTCTTTCACCCTCAACCTCAGCTCCATCATGTTTTGGATTGAAGTGTGACCCCTTCTTGACACAATGATTCTTGATTCACGTCGATATCCTCTTTTCAAGAGAAGAGACGATGGTTTTAAGAAAATAATTTTTTTTCATTTGCATAAACAATAATTTAGAAGCTGAAGAGCATCTTTGGGATGAACTCCAGAAGCTCAATCGTCTTCTTTCGGCCATGTCCAAGACTCTTCAGGAGCTACGATTCGCCCTTCAAGAAGAATTTGGGACAATTCCCCAAGATTGCTTGAGAAATTTAGGAAGTTACCACTACGCAAATGCGTGCAACAGTCACGAAATGCCATTTCTGAAATACCATGAGATGCCTTGAAATACTGTGTAATTCCTTGAAATGCAATGAATTACTTTGAAATGCGTTGAAATGTTTCGAAATATTCTGAAATGACTTGAAATCAAATGGAATGTTATTCCTGAAATACCATAAAATGCCGTAAAATCCTCGACATTCTTAGAAATTTCTTGAAATGCCATGAAATTCCTTGAAATGCCTTGAAATGCCTTGAAATGCCATGAAATGCCATGAAATACCATGAAATGCCTTGAAATGCTTTGAAATATTTTGAAATGACATGAAATAAAATAAAATGCCATCTCCGAAATAGCATGAAATGCCGTAAAATCCTCGACATTCTTTGAAATTTCTTGAAATGCCATGAAATTCCTTGAAATGCCTTGAAATGCCATGAAATACCATGAAATGCCATAAAATACCATGAAATGCCTTGAAATGCTTTGAAATATTTTGAAATGACATGAAATAAAATAAAATGCCATCTCCGAAATAGCATGAAATGCCTTGAAATCCTTGAAATACTCTGAAATCCCTAGAAATGCCATGCAATTCCTAGGAATGCATTGAATACCTTTAAATGCCATGAAATGCATTGAAATTCATTGAAATACTTTGGAATATTTCGAAAGGACATGAAACAAATTGAAATGGTATAAGGAAATGGTACGAAATGTTCTGAAATTCTTGGAATGCTTCGAAATACTTTTGAATGACTTGAAATGTGATGAAATGTCAGAATGAGATGCTTCAGATATCTACCAATCACGTATGGAAATGGATGAATGGAGACCACTCATAAGATTGTTCAGCCTATAAGTTATTGAAAGGAACGCATTTGATATTTCGAAGAATATCACTTCAGCAGAACGGGGACCGGAGCGAGGAAGGGAAGATATGTTTCAGTCAGTTCTGAACCAGAGGGTAGAGTAGAAAGGACAGCAGTCCTCCGATTGCTTGTTCTTTTCTCAACTCTGGTGTGAATACGCTTTCTATCAAAATATCTTGTACGCTTGTAGTGATTGGTGTTGATATCTTCTTCTATTAGTTGTCATGCGATTCAACTGGTCATTTAGATTTTGATTGTTACAACTATTAAGTATGTTCAACATCGGTGGTTTGATTACAATGTAATTCAAGTACCTTCCTATCGGAAAGGCCTAACACAAAAGTAGGTGTCCACCAACTGACCTGATCGCACGAGAGCCAAAATCAAAAAGGGCCTCATTTTGGCTTCAGCACATGAAACCTTTTCGCAAGAGAAGGAATCAACAAGAAGGATGAATAAACGGAAATTGCTTAAACAACAAGTTTCCGTCAATCAGAGCACTTTTGATCTATTGCAAAAAATAATACAAACCAAATTCCGTCTCTGCGCAGTGTCAATCTAGCCACCCAAATAATATGATTCAAGTCAGATTCAGGGATGCAACTTGAAAGAAATATTAAATATCGATCATGACATCGATAGTCGATACGATAGTCGATACATTAGTCGATACAAAATTGCGAATATCCCTGCACCATTACAGGCCACTGCCACTAAACGCGACAAACAGTCTTCTACTGGCAAGAGACTATGATGGAAACAACGATATTCATGGGCATCTGACAAATGTGTAAGAATTGATAAGAAGTGGACTAAAATAACCTAACAGTCATCCAGTCATGGACATTGAAAATGAAAACATTCAACAAGATGGAATCATGTAAAGTACCTCAAAACCTAGAAAAGAAATCATTGAGTTACGCAGTGCATCTCTACAAGGCTTCCCCATTACCTATTTGCAGAATTCACAATATGGAACACGAAAAGGCAAATCTTCATGTTACACGTCTCTATCCTGGGAATTCAATGAATCTATAGATGAAATTTCACCCTCTTAGTTAATGTTTTGATAATACATCCGATTTGAACACCAATTTTGACTCGACAATTTCATATTGAATACCTGAGGTGAATGTAGGGGTGAGTTTGGCCCTGAGTTTCCTCCACTTTTCGTCTTCCAAATTGAAAAGATGTCCCGTCAAAGGATCCACTTTCTCGTTGACGTACATTCCGTGGTTGCGAAAGTGGTCGAAATCTTTCTGCATGATCGTTTTCACCAGGTCCAAGTCTACCGGCATGAAAACCGGTTTGAAAAACATGAACATCCCACCGCATTTCAGCCCTCTCGCTTTCAAATTGTTGTAGACGTTGGCAAAATGGTCGCCGAATCCCAGCTTCCTCTGGATCAGGTCTCTGTTGTTTCCGTAGAAGAATTCAGGTTCCAAGTATTCCAATCCTCTTCTCTTCCAGTAGGTGTAGCTCCATTTCGAATAGGCGTAAACACTGGTCAGCAGTACTATAGGCGTTTTCGGAAACCTACTCGGGTTGACTCGATCCCTAACCTGCACGTTCGTTTACCTAACCCGAGTAACATACCCATGTTCGGAAACTTCGGTGTTACTTACTCGATCACTAACTCGGGTTCACGTTTCGCAACCCTGCTCCAAAGCAGGGTCAGCCAGAGTTACTACCTTAGATCATACAATTACTACCACAGAACTACTCACGATTCATGTATTTCTAAGGTCACTTCAGATATTATTTGATTTCATCAATTGAACAAGAAGTGAATTATGTTGAATAGCATTAGCAAATTAGTTTGATGATGAAAATACACCAACATCATGAGAGGAAGCAATATTCATCATTTCTAGAACAATAACAACGTGTATCTTTCAAGAGTTTAGTGGTACGTTTTTGAAGACATGGAGAAATTGATTCGAAAATATTGATATCGTATAGCAAACTGAAAATATTGCATACAGCTGTAAGAAATCAAGAAGTTCTATTCGAAGAGGTATAAAGCTAAGTCAATAAAATAGTAACCTGATAAGTTCGTAAACTATAGTATTAGGATAAGTGATCCGACTGATCCATCACGTGACCCCTTCAGATCGAGTCAACAACCCAGAGTAAGTTTCCGAAAACGCCTTATCACAATGTAAGCGATCGTTGAGATATCCATTTTGGCACTGAAATATTTCGTATTGCTGATAAACTTTCGCCTAATCTGATATGCAAATATCATTATCAGTAAATATGTGATTACGTGATTTACAGTCATGATGAGAGTAATTCATCTGATTTATCTCACCGTTTATTTTTCATCACGATGTAGCTACAATACACAGGGTGTAAGTTAACTGATGCGGCTAAAAATATATAATGACACTCGAGCGATTACATTGCGGTCATATTTTGACAAGAATTCATGAGTGTGCTGACAGTTTTTTACTTTCTGAAAGTTTCTTTATCAATTATTGAGAGAAAATGAAATTTCAACGCCCTATATAGCTTGAGAGATATAAGAAGCTGAGGGCTTATGTTCATATGAACTCTTCTTCTTGAAATAATTTAAGGAACCATATCCTATTTTGTTAGCCATCAATTGAATCACACCCTGCATATATTCTTTTCATTTCAAACTCCATATGATCATGTATCCTAAATTGTTTCATCTTCTATAAACATATAGGGCGTTAAAGTTGAAAATAACAATAAAATTTTAGAATAACCTTGTACAAGCTTTCATAACCACTTTGGTGACTGACAAATTCTCAAAAAGACCGCACCTATCCAGTTCTAGCAAAAGGAATCAGCTGATTGACACTATACTTAGGTAGTAATTCGAGTAAATCACATTATTCACATTATAAAGGTATACCACCGCGTAATATGTATAGATAGATCGGTTCATGTGCCAAATCAAATCGAATTGAAGATACCTTCAACAATGATGAATGAATCTGACTGGCACCAATAAAAACTGTCTTCAAACACAATTCTTTCGATCACACAGCAATACTGAGAAGCAAGTCAAGTGTACACATTGGTCATGAACGGCAATGGAAATGAAGTGTCACTACATTGTTGTTGGTTCAGTAAACATTAATTCTATAAATAGATTAGAAGCGGTCACAGGAAATACGTTAACGAACACATCAGATTATTTCTAATGGAATGTAATTTTTGATGTAACTGTCGTCAGTTGTTTCTTCATAAAAAAATAAGTGCCTTTCAACCTGTCCACAGGTAATTTCAATCCTTTACGTTCGGAAAGTACCTATGATATAAAAAGTTAGGCAAGTCAATGTAAAGTCCTTGTGTGAAAATGTTACATCTCGTAAACAGAAATCTCACTAGCGAAGCTGAGTGATAGATTTACTGGGTCATCGTAAAACAGCTCTATAGGAAGATTTTTCGGGTAGGGGAAGGGGTAGGGCTGGTAAAATACTTCATAAGAAACAGGTTTGTGTAGGTAGGATCCAACTCCATTGGTTTTTTTTTTTTTTTTAGAGGAGTGGTATTGGTTGTTTACGCTGTAAAACTAATGTGCACTCAGTGTATACATTTCTCTTTCTACTACACGTCAAAAAGAAGGATAGATATACACTGAGTGCATAAATCCTCCACCAGAGCATGCCCAATGGAAACCGCTACTATGACTTCTATGATTTTTTTATGGCTGTCATCGTCATACTCTCATCAAAGATATACCTACGTGAGGTTTTTTGAATTGGTGATTCTGGAGGAAAATTAAGAACATCAATGAAAGTAATTATATTAAATAGTTAATAATAGATGATAATAAATACAAATATTTCTTTCAGTAATAGGTTACTGTCTAATGAGAATAATTCATCAGAGTTAAGAAACTCTAATCCATACTCCTCCATCTACTGATGTAAGGGGGCTGGTAGTCGAGTATTTGATTGGAGTTGCTGTCTTCTCATCAAGCGTTACTTTGAACTTCCTCAAAATGGCACATAACCCAACTTTCGCTTGCATTAATCCAAATCGTGATCCTGTAAATAATTTTTTTTCTTGAATATATCAAATGTATCAGTTCACGGAATGCCGCATTAGTTTTCTTGCAATATTTTTTACACACCAGTTTAATTACTTTTTTCTACAAACGTCAAAAAATGACGAGGTTCGCGCATTGATAACAAATTGCGAAGTGGCACTTCTTTTCAGTTTCCTACGTTACCATGATACCTTGCACAAAACAATGCGCGGAGTAAAACAGTGCGCGAAGTACCTACTTCGCGCATTGTTATATGTAAAATATATGAGATATTTATATTTCAACTTAATGGTCCTCAATCGATCAAACATCCACGAAATCCTTTATTTCTGAACGTTCAACATTAACTTTGTGTTCTCGACAATTTTTTCAACTCGGCTACGCCTCGTTAAAAAAATCAGATCTCGATCACCAAAGTAGCATTTCGTGCTCTAGATACAAAAATAACTATTCATTGTGAGTGATGAATATTGTACACAAAACAATGTTGATAAATGAATAAGCTTCTTCTTATGCACAGCGCACGGTTTTCATAGGTATGTTGATAGATTACTTCGTTTTGTTGCCTAGGCGATGTGTCAATTTCCGTAAATTTCATCAGTAGCTAGGTATGGAGGTACTTATCTTTTCATCAATGAATCAAGTTATCAGTCGAAACCGAAAGCAAGCAAGTAATATTTTCTGAAAATGATTATTTTCTGTTAGATTTCTCAATTTCAGATAAAAAATTTCAAGCGCTGATGATGATGATATAGGTAAGTAGATAAAAGCAAGACCTCATACTACTTTACATCAGATACTACAAGGACGAATTCAATTCTATACCCGAAACGGGGATGCCGTGCCATATGTATGCATGCAACAAATGAATGTATTCTATTGAATCGATGAAGCTGTCATCCCTAATAGCAAAAACCGCGCCAGTGCCAAAAAAGAAGTGGTTAGTGACCATATCAACAGTAATATCGATATAGATTATTTATTTCTCTCCATTTTTCACCGTCTTTAGCTCGGTAATCAAATAAAGGTAAACATTATCGTTGTGTGAGACATGAAAGTATTGCTGGCCGTGATTATACAAGAAAAAAAGTATCCAATTGATCAGATCCTGAGGATTAATGAGAAACAGATCGAGCAAATATGTGAATCTTGAAGGCTTTCCTGATTGAATCAAAAATAATTTAGAATAATATGGTGTATTTATATCTCCAGCATCGGTATAAAATGCCAAATCTGCCGAAATCAGGAACAAATCAGGTATGCGTCTCAACCAGAATAACCAATCATAAAACAATGTTGTTCATTCTAGATGACCTACTACATCCTTTTCAGTTCCTAGGAGGTGAAGTCCAACTTCAGCTCCTAGGAACCAAAAGTGTTGCCTAGCAACATACCTATGTTTGTGTCAGTAATAGAAACCTGGATTCAAGTGCTAATTTTGGTGTTAAAATGGACGACTTTTGTGTCGGTTGCAGAAAAAACAAATTTCCGATGAGTCAAGTTGAATTCACTACTTGTTAGTAACTAAGATGTTTTACTAAAGTTTCAGGAACATTGAAAACATTAATCCGTTTTCAATCATAACATCTCATATCACATGTCTACATACTTTCAAATGAAACTGAGTGACAAGTGATTTTCTCCAAAATGCCTCTTTATTTCGATTTAGCCAGGCCACGCTAGACATCTACAGACCGGTTTCGAGCTCTTTCAATCTCATAAGTGCAGGGCAGTCTCCAGCCAGCAGTCCTAAGACCGTCGACTAGGCGTAATCGAAATCAATAGGCATTCAGGAAAAAATCACTTGTATCAGTATTCGTTTATACGAGTGGATGCATATATTTCGGGAGGATATAATCCAATGTTCTGCGTGGCATTAGCCAGGAAAGTCGTTGGTTTTCTCCCTAAATCTACCATTGTTGTTCGTTTTATGAACATTGTGTGGAAATGACTTCGAGCTTTCTGTATTCATTTGAACATAATATTAAACGAATTGAAAATATTCGTTATTTCGAATACTAAATTATCTGAAACATAAAGAAGTTATCTTACCTATACATATTCTTGGCCCTTCTCCAAATGGAAGAAAAGCGAACGGATGTCGTTTGGCCTTGTTTTCCTCGTTGAATCTTTCTGGATCGAATTTCTCTGGATCTGGATAATATTCTGGATCCCTGTGGATGGCCTGGAAGGGAATGTGAATTCTGGTTCCCTTTTCGATGACCACTTCGGTGCCAGGAATGTTGAAATCTTTATTACAGACCCTGGGACTACCGGGAATGGGTGGGTGTTTACGTAAGGTTTCTGGAATGAAAATCTCTCGATTAAATTTTCTAAAAAATCTGTTTGAAAAGTATATCGCTAGTTAGAAGTTGGAACCAATTCGCCAGGAGTCGTAACTTGTACGGGGTTAGGAAGAGCGGGACCAATAGCTTATAGTGGATTTCGAACCACCTCTGGGGCGCCGAGGTGAGCAAGTTGAGCCCATTAGACCGCTCGGATACCGTGCACCATAATCCATACATTCTCTTAGATATTTTTTTATCTCTTGGAGGGCACGGCAGGAAATTCCTATATTGTTTGTGTAACATCGTGCCTATCTAGGAAACTTTTTGAACTTTCGGAGATTACAAGATCTTCGGAATACTTTCATTGGCGAAGAGTTTCAAAGCTTCGCAGTTCTATAGACGAACGAGTTTTGTTAAAGTGTTTTTCGACATATTTCAAGGTCAACGACGGAAGGGTGTGCTGACTGGGCCTGTCAAAACTGGTATTGCTAGTGATGGAGTTATAGCAGTTATTTCTGAGGAACATTTCCCTTGGAAGTATCCCTATAGAAGACTGAAAGGTCGCCGATATTTCTACGGTATTCTATAATGACGGCAAAGAGTTATTGAGTTTGGCATGACCCACCAGGCGAATGGCTCTTCTCTGGATGGAATTCAAGAGCTTCAGCGTATGTTTGGGTTCTGAAACCCATACATGAGAACGGTATTGTAAAACTGGCCATATCTGTGCTTTGTAGATCATGTTGATCATAAGAATAAGCTTCAGAGGTGTAAAGTAAATTTTCGCACGGAACAAGGATACGACTTCGTCACAAGTAGAACGAACATTTGGTATAAGTGTCGAATCACTGGATTTTCAAAAAGATATAATGTTATTCAAATTTATTTGTTAACAATAAAATATTGGTTCTGGTCAAGGAACTCAAGAAAAGTTCAACAAACTGTATGCTCTTTCGATATATGAATATTGAATATGAGAGTTGTGAAATTATGCAGACTAGTCTTGCCACCTTCTCATTGTAATTGTAGTTGAAATGTATGTTATTATGTGATCTTACATATTCACTGCTATATATTTATTTTCATCATCTCTCTCAACTATTATGTGCCTGTTCAAATGAAGAATCAGATCTTATAATTGAGTGATCTTCCATGCACCACTTTATCCAAATAACTCATCTGCATTATACCATCGTACGTAAGCTCCCCACCATGTTTCTCCAAAACCATCCCAATCTCCTTTCTCAGCTCGTCCTGTATATCCTGATTCAGCGCTAGCTCTAGCAGCGCGAAAGTCATCGTGGTAGCCGAAGTTTCGAATCCAGCTGCGAAGAAGCCGAAGCACTGGGCTGCCACCTCGTTGAGGGTCATGAATTGCCCTTCGATCTGTCCTACAGGAAGGGGTGAGGATTCCTCCTCCTCGCTCACTTTGCCGCGATTCTTCAGTTGCAGCATCAGCTGCATGAAATCCTTCCTGTGGATGTTATTCGCCTC
Organism: Phaedon cochleariae; assembly: GCA_918026855.4. Classification (NCBI taxonomy): domain Eukaryota; kingdom Metazoa; phylum Arthropoda; class Insecta; order Coleoptera; family Chrysomelidae; genus Phaedon; species Phaedon cochleariae. The sequence continues at coordinate 4,143,875 of OU896709.1, read as the reverse complement.
CCTGTATCTGACCGTGTCTTTAACCTAGATAAGAATGGGCTGTGTTTTGAAAGTCCCTGGGCTTTGACTTCTATTAAATTTTGATGAAGAGCATGGCAGGAACTATGACATGATTTGAAATAAATACAATGAATGTTCCTAGTCTATAAACAACCAGCAACCCGTTGAAGGAGTCATAGATATTAACTCTCGAGTAGCCTGTGTAAGTATACCATCAGAAGAAATGGATGTAGTACTTCAACTCTATTCATGAAAACCCTTCTGAGAGTCTACTACTGATAGAATTATCAGCTGTATTGGTCGAAAACTTCGTTGAATTTCGAACAGATCGAACTTCTATATGAATAAAACGATTCCAATGATCTTTACTGCGAATTACAGCTTTTCATGTAGCGATTTTACTTAGAATAAAAAGGAGGTAGAGTAAGTTCCTTGGGCCAGTAACTGTCCAAAAACATATTTTCGTATAACAAGACATCTCTTATTCACTTACCACCTTCATGAAGAACTTCTCGATATCCGGGTCCATTTGCTTGAAGCCTATCATGACGAGTATCTGGCGTGGTATCACCATCACTATCATGCCTTTGATCCTTCTCACCAGGTCGAACTGGAAAATCTTCCTGCCGTATTGCCTGAATTCTGAATCCGGGTTTTCGAGGCTGTTGCAGTCGATGCCGAATGCCACCGAGCCTATGACGTCAGTGGTGAACCGGCTTACGAGGTCCTTGATTTCGATAGGTTCCTGGATATTGGAGTGCCGCTCTAGAATGGTTTCCAGGCCGGATGTGCATGCCACCATGGTATGGAACATCATCTTCATTTTACCTTGGGCACGAAAATGGTTGTTGTTTCATCGAATGAAGTGTTCAACGCTCCGAAGGTGAATTTATTGAATTACAGCTTTGACTGAAATAGGTAAATTTGGGGCTCATAAACATGGTTCTGATGTTGAAGTATCTCAATTTCATTTTCTTATTGAGACTGAAAGTTTCACGTCTGTCGGGGAAACTATTGTGGTGACGTCACAAGCCCGCCCGACCAGCCTTATTTCCATGCAGTGTTTGTTCCTAATGTCTTCTTGACATTATCAGAGTGAAATTCCGTCGAAATAGTGGTGTTTTCTACCAGGATGTACTAATAAAGAGTCGAGAACATTATCAAAAATACTCATTATGGATCCTAAGGAGAAAAAAACATGAGAAGATGGTTTTCAATTCCGCAAGACGGAAGGTTTCGTTGAAACCAATTCAGAAATATTTACAAATTGTTGTCATCTGATCTCATCCAACAATACATAATCTCAGTGAGCTTTCAGAAAAATTTACTGGATGGCCCACTATACCAGTTCCAATCTCATTAATTCCAGAAGAAGGATATGTTGAATGTTCACAATGCGATGTAAACAAGTTGAATTATTATTGAAGGAATATCTTGAAGTCGGGGTCGAACTCAATTTTGTAAACTGCTGATCTTCCAATTCAAAATGTCAAGTGTTGTTTTCTTTTATAATCTCGAATGTTGAAACTGGAAAAATATGCAGGGTGCCATTTGAAATAATAAAGATGACTCACTACCAGTTTTTGTTTGGCTTAATGTTCGTGTTTTTAATACGTGTCTTGGTATGATTCAACAGTTTAGTTACTAATGGAGACCGCAGAAATGTTTCTGATGGCCTAAGAAAGTGTTTGGTATCACACGTTCAAAGGTAGAAGACTTTTGAGGGTTGCTCGTGAGGAGGCAACCGAATGATGGATAAGAACAATTTTAGTTACTAATGGAGAGTTGATTTGGTTCAGCAATAGTTTGATTCCTGAGATGCCATATATAGAAAATTGCGGTGAATATCTCCAAAACATCTGTTTATGAATTAGATGGAAATGGGCTAGTAGACTATTCTTTTCAAGGTGCCGAAATCATCAATATTGTCACGGTAATTTTCAAACAGCTAGAAATCTACCGTAAATAAAAACTGACGTCATGATTTTGTAAGTAGGTGTAGACCATAAACAACACAGAACTGTAGGCGTTGTCTTGTCGGTACTTAGCATACAGCACAGTATTGTCAAGTCTCTATAGCCAATATTTACATGATGTTTTGTTATGAAATTCCTGGAAGTTTATCGTGAATATAGAGATGTGTGACCAATTGAAGTGTTTCAATGTTCTTATTCAATCAACTCAATCTAAAATTCTAGGTGACATTTCACTCTCGTGTTAAATTCAGTGTTAATACCAATATCTTCCTCCTTAGCAATATAATATCACTATTTCCTACTCCATTTTTTTCTCACTAAATAGTCGTTTTGCCTACATATATGTTTCCCATTCATTTCAATTTTAACCCGATCAATTCATATCGAATATACCTGAGGTGAACGTAGGGGTGAGTTTGGACCGGATCTTCCTCCATTTTTCGTCTTCCAGATTGAAAAGATGCCCTGCCAAAGGATCAACTTTCTCGTTGACAAACAGTGCGTGGTTGCGGAAATTATCGAAATTTTTCTGCATGATCGTTTTCACCAGGTCCAAGTCTACCGGCATGAAAACCGGTTTGAAAAACATGAACAGCCCACCGCATTTCAGCCCTCTCGATTTGAAGCTGTTGTAGACGTTGGCGAAATGATCGCCTATTCCCAGCTTCCTCTGGATCAGGTCTTTGTTGCTTCCGTAGAAGAATTCAGGTTCCAAGTATTCCAATCCTCTTCTCTTCCAATAGGTGTAGGTCCATTTGGAATAGGCGTAAACACTGGTCAGCAGTACGATCACAATGTAAGCGATCGTTAAGATATCCATCGTGGCACTGAAATATTTCGTTTGGTTGATAACTTTCGCTTTATATAATATGCAAATATTATTATCAGTGTACGTGATTTACAATCATTTATTTATCTGATTCATCTCACCGTTTATCTTTCATGATGCTGCTTCATTATTGTCATAATTTCTTTATTTCAGATACTCATTCATGCATGAATCAATATAAACTATTATCATCAAGTCAACATGGGTTTCGTACTAATATGAGTACTGATACAGCTTTGAATACTGTTCAATATGAACTCGTCTCTAGGCTGGAAATAGGTGACCACGTAAGTGGACTTTTTATAGACGAGAGCTTTCGATGTAGTTGACCATAGCATCCTATACTGGCTAAACTTGAAAGATATGGAATAAGAAGTATTCCTCTGAAATGTTTTCAATCCTACCTGGTCAATAGAAATCAGGTTGTTTCACTCAATGATATTCGTAGTCCTGCTTGTAGCATCACACAGGGTGTTCCACAGGGATCAGTTCTGGGTCCTCTACTTTTCAACATATTTGTGAATGACCTCATATATTGTGTCGACAATATTCCGAATATTAAGATTATTTGTTACGCAGATGATGCTAACATCATTATCTCTGGTGACAATCGAAAATCACTCATTAATTCCACAGAAAGAGTATTCTGTAATGTATGTATGTACATAGTTGGTCGAGAAATATCAACTCGCTATTAAACCACAAAAAACAGTGTTGGTATATTTTGGACGTAGAAGGCAAGATCCACCCATTGAAGTGACATAGAACACAGGACAGAATTATAGTTAAAATAATAAGGAGTTGAATAATTTAAGACTATCGAATTGGGTTTGTTCATTGAGGCTGTTGAGATTAGAGTTTTTGACAGCCCAATTGATTCCCAAGGTTTCGAGGGGGTTAAGTTTTTTTCCTTTGTCACAGATATGTAAAATTTCAATGTCAACATCACACATAAAGCTATGAGCGCCAAAATGGTAAAATATCAACCGCATTTAAAAAACAGTTTTTATCTTTAGGGATACACCATATTAGAACAAGGCATCATTCGATATATTGTTGTTGTTTCGAGATAGGTTGATAATGAACGTTTTATTATGTCACCAGTGTTGCTGTATGAACGTTTCAATTTACGGATGTGGATTCCTTTCTGATGAGGCCAAAACATGCGTGGCCTATAAATTTTCGGGTTATCATACGTTGTTACGTTGACTTTCGGCCCTGCAGGACCAACATTATCGAAAATTATCAGATTCTGATAGAAAACGCGGCTAATTAAATTTACAACGGGCACGCGATCCTAACATCTCATATATTATACGGGGGGAGGGGGGGTTGCATAATTTATGGTACCCGAATTAATCCCTGCTGGTAATAGGGCTCACCCTTGGTGTAGGTATTACCAGGAACTGTGAATATTCTATTGTTGGTGTTCTATTTCCTATATAGGAGATCCGGAATACCCCTATTATTTTCAAATTTAGAACAATAGTCACTTTTTCTCAACAATAACGAAATAGTGAACGAAACTTATCATTTCACAATATTCAAACCTTCGAATATTATCTCTTGCTATGAGGAAGTGGAGTGTTTTCAACGAATAAGGATGTATTTCATGTTTTCTTCTAAATCCCAACACATCAACTTCATTAATCTCTGAGCCGCATGCAGTTATAGGTTTAATTCTCATTCTTGTTGCTTTTGTTTTGTTCACTAGTTCGTTACATTCTGCATATATGAAAAATAAATTTATCGAATATTGATTTGAATAGAAACCTCGCTCCGGAAAAGTTAGACCCCTCCGGTTATTTTATTTTAAAAAATGGTATTCTTCTTAATATATTTTATCGTAAATGCTCGAAATAGATATTTATGATACGAGTATCGGAAAGACTCATATTACGATAATCGTAATATGAGTTTACGATTCGAATATAGTACAATATTTCACCTACTACCAAAAAGCTAATTATTCAATCAAAAATATTCAATATTCCGTGAACTGACGATTCATCGGGAATATGTAACAATCAAGCGTCTGGTTGTCGTGAATCTATTGTGTTCTCGGTTGTCACTCATTCGGCGAACTGTCAACTTTGACGTGTTAATTTCAATTCGAAAAAAAAAAAATTCATTGGCATGAATTCGGATCAGGAAAGTTCAGATTCCGATATAGAAATTGCGGCGAATGCAGCAATCGAAACTTTAGTACCTGCTATATATATTCATGATAAATTGGTCTCACTTCTTTTTTTGAGTAAAAATAAAATTTGAAATTGAATTTCTTTCACTTTACCGCACTAGTCAAGAAGAACAAGTTATTTCGAACTTGATATAGAAAGGTCGATTTCAGTGCCTCGAGAATAATTTTTATCACAAACTCAATGCTTTGCAGTTATTTTCATAAGAACAGACAATTCTTGAAAAAAAATATGTGTAGCCTCTTTTATAAAAAATGCCAATTTTTTAAAAAGAAGGTAGGTAGGTAGGTAGGTACTTACGAGGGGTTTTTTGAATTGTTGATCCTGGAGGAAAATAAAGAACATCCATAAAAGTAATTATATTAAATAGATGATAATATATACAAAACCAATTCTTGGATATTTTCTTTCAGTCATAGGTCAATAAGAATAATTTATCAGGGTTGAGAAACTCTAATCCATACTCCTCCTTCTACTGTTGAAACGGGGTGGGCAGAGTATTTGATTGGAGTTTTTGTCTTCTCATCAAGCGTTACTTTGAACTTCCTCAAAATGGCACATAACCCAACTTTCGTTTGCAACAATCCAAATCGTGATCCTGTAAATCAAGTTTTTTCTTAAATTTAATAAATACAGGCTGATTCACGGTGGATGGCACATTAGACGTTTCTGGTAAACCAGACAACGGATCATTTTGAAAATTCAAGAGAGGGCATATTCGGACATTCTCTAGCCAACTAAAATATTTTCGACAATGCGGTGTTGCCGCTTCTATTAGAAAGCAGTAGCAACTTTGATTTTTCAAATGGAACACTCTGTATTTCATTGCATTTTTAGATTCTCCCTGAAGAGCTAATTTCATCGATGTATCACACTTGGGGTCTAGCAGAAATGATTACAGAGATATAGGGTGTGAAAAATCGACATTTTTCAACTTTAGGATTTTTTTGTGTCGAAACTATTCATCATTGGTCAAAACGACTTACATGTTCCTATCTCAACTTTTGATTAACTATCTACTGATATTTAATTGGGACATATACCGGGTGATCAAGATTCTGAATTCTGCACCACCCTGTAGATTTCGGCAGGATATAATTCGAAGTTCTGCGTGGCATTAGCCAGGAGAGTAGTTTGTTTTCTCCCGAAATCTACTTTTCTTGTTCATTCTATGAACATTGTCTAGAGATGACTTTGAGCTTTTTGTATTTATTTAAACATAACATCAAACGAATTGGAAATATTTGTTAGAATACTCAATTATGTGGAACATAGTGGAGTTATCTCACCTATACATATTCTTGGCCCTTCTCCAAATGGAAGAAAAGCGAACGGATGTCGTTTGGCCTTGTTTTCCTCGTTGAATCTTTCTGGATCGAATTTCTCTGGATCTGGATAATAATCTGGATCCATGTGGATGGCCCGGAAGGGAAGCTGAATTGTTGTTCCTTTCTCGATGACCACTTCGGTGCCAGGAATTTTGAAATCTGTATTGCAAACCCTTGGCATAACGGGAATGGGAGGGTGTTTACGTAAGGTTTCTGGAAGGAAAATCTCTCAATTGAACTTTTTGAAGAAACTGTTGAAAATTTGTATATCGCTACTTCGAAGTTGAAACCAACTCGCCAGGAGTCGGAGTTAGGAAGAGCGGAACCAATAGCTAATCGTGGAATTCGAACCACTTCTAGGGTGCTGAGGTGAGCAAGTTGAGCGCTCTCGACCGCTCGGATACCGTGCCCCATACTTGATAAATTCCTATAATGTTTGTGTAACATCGTGCGTATCATAGGGAATCTTCTGAACTTCCGGATCTTACAAGATCTTCGGAATACTTTCATTGGCGAAGAGTTCCAAAGCTTCACAGTTCTATAGACGAACGAGTTTTGGTAGAGTGTTGTTCGACATATTTGAAGGTTAACGACGGAAGGATGTGCTGACTGGGCCTGTCTAAACTGGTATTGCTAATGATGGAGTTATAGCAGTTCTTTCTGAGAAACATTTCCAGTGGAATTATCTATAGAAGAGTGAAAGGTCGCCGACTTTTCTATGGAATTCTATAATGAGGTCAAAGAGTTATTGAGTTTGGCATGACCCACCAGGCGAATGGCTCTTCTCTGGATGGAATTCAAGAGCTTCAGCGTAGGTATGTTTGGGCTCTGGAACCCATACATGTGAACGGTATTATAAAACTCAAAAAGACATGATGTTAACAATGAAATATTGGTTCTGGTCAGGGAACTCAAAAAAATTTCAACAAACTGTATGCTCTATCGATATATGAATATTGAATATGAGAGTTGTCATGCCATCTTCTCATTGTAATTGTAGTTCAAATGTTTGTTATTATGTGGTCTATATTCATCATCTCTCTCAACTATTTAGTGCCTGTTTCAATGAAGAATCACATCTTATAATTGAGTGATCTATAGGATGTACCACTGAATATACTATAATTAAAATCATCAATGAGAGTCGAAATTGTATCTTCCATAACAAGGTATACTCACCATGCACCACTTTATCCAAATAACTCATCTGCATTATAGCATCGTACGTGAGCTCCCCTCCATGTTTCTCCAAAACCATCGCAATCTCCTGTCTCAGCTCGTCCTGTATATCCTGATTCAGCGCTAGCTCTAGCAGCGCGAAAGTCATCGTGGTAGCCGAAGTCTCGAATCCAGCTGCGAAGAAGACGAAGCACTGGGCTGCCACCTCGTTGACGGTCATGAATTGCCCGTCAACCTCTCCCACATTGAGGAGTGAGGCTTCCTCCTCCTCGCTCAGTTTGCCGCGGTTCTTCAGTTGCAGCAGCAGCTGCATGAAATCCTTCCTGTAGATGTTGTTCGACTCTCTGTATTTGACTGTGTCTTTAACCTAGATAACAATGGGCTGTGTTTTACAAGTTCCTGGGTTTTGGCTTCTTCTATTAGATTTGGATGAAAATCATGGCAAGAAATATGAGATGATTCGAGATGAATATAATGAATATGAGCAACCCGTAGAAGGAGACATAGATATCAACTCTTGAGTAGCCTGTGTAAGTATACCATCAGAAGAAATGAATATAGTACTTCAACTCCATCCATGAAAATCCTTCTGAGAGGCTAACAGATAGAATCATCAGCTGTATTGGTCAAAAACTTCTTTGAATTTTGAACAGATATAACTTTTATATGAGTAAAACGATTCCAATGATGATGACAACTTTTGATTTTACTTAGAATGAAAAAGACTGCCCTGGCAACTGATATCGTGAAGTTGAGTAGGTATGTTAGATCAGTACCCCTCCAAATAAGGGTTATTTCATGAAACTATTCCCGTATAACAAGACATCTCTCATTCACTTACCATTTTTATGAAGAACTCCTCGATATCTGTGCTCATATGCTTGTAGCCTACCATGATGAGTAGCTGGTGTGGTATCACCATCACTAACAAGTCTTTGATCCTCCTCACCAGGGGCGTTTGGAAAATCCTCCTGCCGAATTGCCTGAATTCTGAATCCGGGTTTTCGAGGCTGTTGCAGTCGATGCCGAAGGCCACCGAGCCTATGACGTCAGTGGTGAACCGGCTTACGACGTCCTTGATGTCGATAGGGTCCTTGATATTGGATTGCTGCTCTAGAATGGTTTCCAGGCCGGGTGTGCATGCCACCATGGTATGGAACATCATCTTCATTTTACCTTAGACATGGAAATGGTTGTTGTTTCATCGAATGAAATGTTCAACGCTCCGAAAGTAATGAAGAAGAAGAAGAAGATTATATTTTTTCCTACTATGTGTTCCGTTAGGATCAATTTATATATATCTTCCTGTACATTTATTCTAAATCAGTTGAAGTACCATTGAATCATGAGGGGAATTTGTTTTATCATCGTTTGACAGACTTCAGGAAATTGTGCTAGAAAAATGGATGATGAATTTTGGAGATTATGGAATTCAACCAGAACTAGCATTCGACTCATTCATCCATACTACACTATGACGGACTATAGATATAGTTTGCATTACCAAATAAATGAAACTACAATATTATAGTAAGATTCGCCTCTCTATTTTTTTCTGTGTAATAACTGACGTCACAATATACCATGACGCCATGACGGCACGTTTGAACTCCAACAATTTCGAACAACGCATTGGCACATTATTAACATAAAAAATAAGTGCTGCAAAAATCAATTCAGGTCCGTATCGACACAGTGCAGTTATTATTATTGACAATTATTCACTACCAGTCGACTAGTCCAAATAAATATCACCTTGCAATAACTCACTATTTCGAAATTCCTAAAAGTTTATCGTTAATATAGAGATTCTTGACCAATTGAAATATTTCAATGTTCTTATTCAATCAACTAACTCTAAAATTCTAGGTGATGTTTCACTCTCGTGTTAAATTTAGTGTTAATACCGATATCTTCCTCCTCAGCAATTCAATATAAATATTTTCTGCTCTATTTTTTTCACTAAATAGTCGTTCTGTCTGCACTTTCTCATTCGTCTTAATTCTAATCCGACCGATAAATGCATATCGAATATACCTGAGGTGAATGTAGGGGAGAGTTTGGATCGGAGCTTCCTCCACTTTTCGTCTTCCAGATTGAAAAGATTCCCTGTTAAAGGATCCACTTTCTCGTTGACGTACATTCCGTGGTTGCGGAAATGGTCGAAATTTCTCTGCATGATCGTTTTCAACAGGTCCAAGTCTACCGGCATGAAAACCGGTTTGAAAAACATGAACAGCCCACCGCATTTCAGCCCTCTCGATTTCAAGCTGTTGTAGATGTTGGTGAAATGGACGCCCATTCCCTTCTTCCTCTGGATCAGATCTCTGTTGTTTCCGTAGAAGAATTCAGGTTCCAGGTATTCCAATCCTCTTCTCTTCCAATAGGTGTAGGCCCATTTGGAATAGGCGTAAACACTGGTCAGCAGTACGATCACAATGTAAGCGATCGTTGAGCTATCCATTTTGGCACTGAAATATATCGTATCGTTGATAAACTTTCGCTTTATATAATATGCGAATATTATTATCAGTGGCTACGTGATATATAATCATTTATTTATCTGATTGATCTCACAGTTTATCTTTTATGATGCTGCTTCATTATTCTCATAAATTCTCCATCTCGCTTCATTTTATGTAGCCATGTGTTTTGACTTGTTGTTTCATTTTCGATATATTGGGCGTTGCATGAAGTTGAAAATATCAATTGATTTTTTTTTATTACCCTGTACGAACTTTCATAACCGCGATATTTATTCCTTCGATCGGTGACTACTGACAAATCACAGAATTAACATGGATATCTCCTTATAAAAGCACTACTGGAATTCGAAGCTGATTGTCACTACTTAGGGAATATCAGGAGGGGTGACCAACGGTCATGGACAAAAGGACATGATTCGAAGGATTAATTCTTTATCATCAGCAAATTTATAAAAAGAAGAAAATCTGTAGAAACAAAACAATATTAGTATTTGAGTACTGTTGAAAAGTCTAAATGTATGTACCTACCAATATTGGTGGAAAACGAAAATTACTTAAATAACCTAAGATCTATATCTTATCTGAGCTCTATAATAAGAGCCTAAATTTCAAAAATTGTTCGATGTAAAGAAAATATTCGAAAGTACCAACATGTGGGTCTGAAAAATACTGTCTGTAGTTTAATCGAGGAGATGGTACACAAAACTCAAAGACCAGGTGGTACATTCATTATTCCAAATTTTTTTGGGATTTTCTCTCCTCCTCTCAATAAAATAAAAATATGAATACTATTCCAATATACGTGTAGTGAGCACAAATCAGATGATTTCCCCCAAAATTTCCTATCAGAGAGCCTAAAAGAAATATTCACTAGCTTGTCAGTGACGATTTGTGTTGGTAAAGGTTTGGAGAAGAGAAATAAAGATATATAGAGAAAATATCAAATCTCCACTTTTCTTTGGACGTTTCGAGAACGAATCTGCTCCCGTTTTCAAGACAAATACGAATTTGCCATACAAAAAATCCATTTTTCATGTCTAATAAGCTTGTGACATAAAAGTTCATATAGATATATGAAGTATCAGAAGAAATTCAATATTGTCAGAGTTTTTGATTCTGGATATTCATTCCTCTGGAAATGACGGTAGTTAAAACTAGAGTCCCTGTATATACCTTAGACAAGAGTCCGGACACAGCTATATTTCTGTCCTTTTCTGTTTTCAAAAAATGCATTAATGATTGAATAAAGGAATAAGACATATATTTCGAGCACTGTCTTTTCAATTCCCCTAGTATCAATGATCGTCAGAAACAATTTTGAGGGTTAGATTATTTGTCAAACCGTTCATAGCCGTAGGTAGAAGTGAGAAATAGGGCTATTTTAACTAGAATAACTACTAGATTTTCAAATAATGAATTCCTGAGATGGCTTTTGCAAATTTTCGTCATCAAATATTTCTTCACTTCATTAGATATAAGAAAGATAATTTAAGTGTTCTACGTGGTATCACATATAGCCAAGAAAATGTAGTTGTTTTCTGTTGGGATATAAAAAAATAGAAGATATATAATTGTTTCAATATAATTCTCTCCGATTCTCTCAATTCAATAACACTCAATGTCCGAGTAATTCTCTATTTTCATTTTCAAGTAATGGAGAGATTCCACCAATATTCCTGGATTGAAAGCAATGTGTTCTATTTTCCTCGATAGTGTTCTGATTGTAGGAAATGGAAATTTCAATTTCAACATCAGACTCACAGCAGACTCATTCAATTTGAAATCGATCAGCTTGAAAGAATCTTTATCAAAATGGGCCTAAAATTCATCTTCTTTGTACTGTTTTTACTAGTAAATTCGAATATTCACCTCACATATTGCGGATTTCTTGAAATTAATTTTCCATTCTGGACGTTTCATTGCATTCTTCTATGACATTATTTTTAAAGGATCATTCGGAAAATTGAATAAGTTGAATCCCTTTTCTAATGAATTATCGCAATAATGTACGCAGCTGGACATTGAAACGATTTAAAATGCTAAATTTTGGCGTTCATAAAGTTTCAAAGTGACAGTGACAGAAATTCGAAATAATTGTACAGGGACTCTAGTCAAAACATTAATTATCGTTATTGAAACTATTTTGTCAAATTCAGCAAGAAAAATTATTAATATGATTCGTAGTGTATATTCTAAAAAAATTCGATGCACGGCATCGGCTGATTTTATTGCCAACAAAATCTGCACATATAAAATTGTGACAAATTTCAAGCACACATTTCTCGCAACATAGTTTTCCGAGATACAGGGTGTGGCAAATAATCCAAGGGCCAAAAGAGTTGAATCTTCCATTGCTCAATCTGAAAGAGACATTCAACTCAGAAAAATAGTGGTGGGAAATATTCTTCGATTCTGATACTCATCAGGTGCTCATGATGCCTTTAGATAGACAAAACAAATTTTAATAATTTTTTCTCAATAGAACTTATCAAATATCAAGATATTCGAAGGAATGTTCTTTCGAGATGAATGATACAGATCTCATATTTTTTCGAGTGTTTAATGTCCTGAATCTCTACTTTGGATCTTTGTAAAAATATACACAAGAGTTCATTTCATCTTATCACTCCAATTTTTGTCACGTGAGGTTTTACAACGATCAATAATTGATTAACTGCCGATTATTTACTGAGATATACAGTGTCATTCATAAAGTCGGCATCATATGGGAAAAACTTTTATTAATGACTTATTTTGAAATTGAAATTGTACGTTAAGTTTTGCTTCAAAAAAGATGAAAAATGTCCTACTCAATCGGGGTCACGTGACTTTCGCTACATGTCAAAAGTGACATTTTTTCAAATAAATCGCTGAAAGTAAGCTTATTTGGTCGAATATCGAAAAAAATCACTTGAAAAAGTTGTTTCTATTTAAATTTTACATATGTGACTCAGATTTTATCTTTCTATTACATTTTTAGATTTCGATATTTTTTACAAATTTTCGAAATTTCTGTAATATTAAAAAAATTGTAAATTCGATAAAACTACTTCATACCAGTAGCTTCATCATGCTACTAACTTTTGATTACTTATTATCACTAATTATCGACAAAAATATGATTTTCTTCAGAAAATGATAATCTCTGCTTCAAAATTTTGTTATGTTTGATGTAAACATAACATCAAAATTCTGTTATGTTTGAGTCAAGCATTCAGAAACGAAATTCATTTGAATTTATTTTCTCAGTACTGAAAAGATCAGTTTAAATGAATTTCGTTTCTAAATGCTTGACGATATATCAACTTTGCATCAAACATAACAGAATCATTTTCTGAAGAAAATCATATTTCTGTCCATGATCAGTGATAATAAGTAATTGAAAGTAAGTAGCATAAAAAAGCTACTGGTATGAAGTAGTTTCGTGGAATTCTTCAAATATTACAGAAATTTCAAAAAATTAAAAAAAAAAATGAAAATCTAAAAGTTGCAATAAAAAAATCAAATTCGGGGAGCATGTGTAAAATTGAAGTAGAAACAACTTTTTCAAGTAAACTTTTTCGATATTCGAACAAATAAGCCTACTTTCAGCGATCAATTTGAAAAAATGTCACTTTTGACATGTAGCGAAAGTCACGTGACCCCGATTGAGTAGGCCATTTTTTATCTTTTTTGAAGCAAAACTCAACGTCCAACTCGAATTCCAAAATAAGTCATTAATAAAAGTTTTTCCCATATGATGCCGACTTTATGAATGACACTGTGTACTGTAGGGTTCTAAAACTGCTATTTAAAACATGCACAAATACTTTGAGTACTTTTCTTTGTAGGCTGACGGCGTTTCATTAGTAACAATTTCAACGTTGAGAAAATATTCAAGTTTGTTAACACCCTGTATATATATATTATATATATATTATATAATTAGGATGAATCGAGTTCGACGGCAGATTGGTTGAATATTGTTGTTGTTGAACAGTATTGTATTCATCATATTAATCCATATTGATTGATATCATTTTATTGTTTCAAAGATGAATATCTATATCAACTCTTCAATATCTTTCTTTGTATCGGCCATAGAAGAGAAAAACAATATTGTATTCCGAAGTTCAATTACATATCGGTTGAATAGGTTATATATTGGTTAATATCTACAGGGAGATTCTGTATCACGATTGTCGATCGTCGTACGATGACGAATTCGATGTCGAATTCATTTCCTATTCTATTTTTCGATCAAGTCGCGATCGAATAGACTTCGTAAATCGTCGTTTTTTTGCAAAATGGGCCAAGCCAAGATCAAGTAATAGTGAGATTCCACCAATATTCCTGGATTGAAAGCAATGTGTTCTATTTTCCTCGATAGTGTTCTGATTGTAGGAAATGGAAATTTCAATTCCAACAGGTGTTCATATCCAGTGGTAGGTACCACAAGAGAATTTGATAGCGAGTGCTTTGTTAATTGTGTCGGTTTCCCACCTCCTCCTGCAGTCTACATTCACCTGTAAATTTTGAATTTTATCTGAATTGAAAACATATATCAACACTTCAATATTTTTCTTTGTATCGGCCATAGAAGAGAAAAATAATATTGTATTCCGAAGTTCAATTACATATCGGTTGAATAGGTTATATATTGGTTAATATCTACAGGGAGATTCTGTATCACGATTGTCGATCGTCGTACGATGATGAACTTGATGTCGAATTCATTTCCTATTCTATTTTTCGATCAAATAGACTTCGTAAATCGTCGTTTTTTTTGCAAAATGGGCCAAGCCAAGATCTTGATCTAATGAAACGAGCACCGACGCCAGAACCATCACAAATTTGAGGTTATAGTGATTATGAATTTCAATTTTGTCAAACTTAATACGAAAATAAAAATGTATACCATTGTTCGAGATGGTATTTCAGTAGCTGGAGATAGGCACAAAAATTTGGATCTAATTCGTCGAAGACAAGAACTATGAAACAGGAGTAGGTAATCCTGTTTCTTCACCTGAAGAAAGATTTATTGACATTTAGATTGAACAAAAGGTTGGTTCTTTTTGAAAGAGGAATAGTTTCAATTTATTCTTGAACATTGGTCTCGAAGTTATGTTTTTCATGTTGTATTATAAATGTATTATAAAACTTGACTGCAGAGTAGGAGTATGCCCTTTGAGATATAGATTTTTTTAGTATAGTTGGAAAAGTAAGTTGCGTATGGTGACGTGTATTGTATTGATGATTTCTAGATTTTGCTTCATTTCCACTGAAATGGTATTTCACGTTAGTACAATAATGATATAGTTGTCTAAGGTATATATAATTCGACATTCTTCATATAGACTATCTGAGGAGAATTGATTATAGTATCCTAGTTGGGTTCTGCAATGGGCGTGTACACCTTAGTAGAACTTTTAACTCAAACCATGTTTATAATGATCCTTTTATATATAAATAATGATTCATCATCATCATCATCAAAATACTTTATTGTCTGAAGATGGATACATCTTATTGACAAAGTCTGGAATTGACGACATAATTCGATCGAAAAATTAACTGGAATGTTTTATTTTTGGACATAAATAATAGTACCTTCTGAAAACTGACCCTCTTATAACGTAGAAACCTCATCTCGCCATAGTTAAAAGAAAATACCAAACGCCCGACGGAGACTGAGGCAACTGATATATTAATTCTTTCAACTTTGATCTCGCGCTAATTCACTCTGTCAGAAATCATGTATCATCTCTGTCTGGAATAGTCTTGTTTTAGTATTAGGTTTTTGACGTCACATCATCGCCTCGTTTTCAGAGGTCCGAAAAATCGGGGATTTCAATAATTTTTTATAAAACGTAGGGAGCTCACAGCAAGAAACGGTTTGCGGTGGTGAGCTAGTTTGGGTGAGTTCTATCGAATTATGAAATAACAATTTTTTGTGATATAAGCCCATCATAGAGTTCAATAATTGTAGTTGTGGGTCATCCACATGTGAATGAGATTCACGTGACCAAGTTAGAAGATTCAAATTAGTGCCTGTTTGGATCTGAATGTGATCTTCTATGGATGCACTTTGTTTCGGTTCTTGCCCCATCAGCATTTTGCCGACATCATCTCCATTCATGTATGTAAATGGGATGCACTCGCTCCCTTATACCCCTACAAGTAATTTTTATGATGGCCCCGCTGTTTTTCCGGAGTCACTTAGGAGGCCTCCCTACCGAGCCAGTTTATTATTTCCGATAAGCCGTTTTTCCCCGGGAAAAGTTTTTCCAGGAAAAAAAGATTCGTCGTGTGGTGTTTGGATTGCGGGAAGGTGTGCGAGAGGGAGTTTGTGTGGTGCGGAGCTTATACCTTCGCTCTAGATTCCCCTTAATCTCTTTATGATTTCTTTAAGCGCCCCAAAGTGCGCCCTCGAGGGTCGAACTATCTTTAGAGTGAATAAGGAGGAGGATTCGGTTGGTGTAACACACAGGGTGGTTCCACTTGTTCATTTTTTCGTTTAAATGTACGGAAATAGTTATTTACCTAACAAGTGCGGAAAAGTAACTTTTCCACACGCTCGTAGGAAAATGATTTTTTCCTTATTCAAAAGCTTACAAGGAAAACATCACGAAAATACAGGGTATCCCTAAATTGCTGTAACACGAGCAACCAAGTGTGATAGAGATCAAAATAAGTTGATTGCCACGTGCCTACGTTCATAAAAATGCTGTTCAGATGTGCCCGTGTTTTTGAGATCCTTATTCATAGGAATCATTTGAAAATCTACATATTATGAGGGTTTGAAACTGTTAGGATTGTACACCCAGTAGGTTCATATGCATTTAAATCTAGTGTGAGTTTATGTAATGGTGAAGGTTGTCGAGGAGACGAATAGAAAACATTTTGTCAATTTTGATATCATGTATAATTTATAATTTGGACCAATAAATACCTATAAAACATTCAGTCTCGTTGAAGTAGCAATAATACATGCTGAGTAAAATGGCTGAGAAATATATTATAAGCCCATTAAAAATGGAAGGATCAATATCCGAAAATTGGAAGATTTGGAGAAGCCGCTTTGAAAACTACCTGAAAGCTTCTGAAATCAATAAAAAGAACGAATCTACGCAATGTGCCCAATTACTCCACTGCATTGGTGAGGAAGGATATCGAATTTATACAACATTCGATTTCAAAGATGGTGAAAAGGATAAACTAAACGTATTGCTCCAGAAAGAAGGACATCTCCTGCCAAAAGAAAACTTGTCATTCGAAAGATACAGATTCTTCACTTATCGCCAACAGATGAATCAAACATTGGAACAGTTTGTGACTGAACTAAAAAAAACAGGCACAAAAGTGTAAATTTGAACATTTGACAGATGGACTGATTGAATGCATGATAACCTGTGGTGTCAAAAGCAAGGATATGAGAGAAATCTTGTTGCAGAAGGATGGAATTCCACTAGATCAAGCAATAAATTTATGCCAAATTATTGAGAATTCGAAAGAACAATGTATGCTCATGGAAGGTTCAGAGAAATCTATGGATACTTCGTTAGTAGGAGCAATAGAGTCGAAAAACGTCGGTCAGTCAAGATATTTCGCAAGAAGAGATAAAAATAGTACCGGTGCTAGTATATTCAAGAAAAATGATAGATTTGGGAATTCGCAACAAAGATGGAATGAAAATAAGAAGGTTTGCTATCGGTGTGGTTCGAATCACGAATGTAACAACTGTCCTGCATTCGGAAAATTCTGTTAGACGTCTGAAATCATCATATTTCTATAGATGATTCATTAATGCCAGTAGACCATCACCAATCTGAAGAAAATTATGTATTAGAAAAAAAATGTTCTCCTGTAACAAAAACACGCAGTTCATGTAGTTCAACAAGTGATAATTCACATCAGTCTAGTTCAGGTTTCGTCACAAAAAGAGGTCGCATAATAAAACCTCCAGATAGATTACATTTTTAAAAAAGTTGTTGTTGAAAGGGAGATGTTAGGATTGTACACCCAGTAGGTTCATATGCATTTAAATCTAGTGTGAGTTTATGTACGCTGATGCTCTTAGATTCCATCCAGAGAAGAGCCATTCGCCTGGTGGGTGACGCCACACTCACTCACTCTTTGACATCATTGGAACACCGTAGAAAGGTCGGCGACCTTTCACTTTTCCATCGATACTTCCACGGGAAATGTTCTTCGGAAATCTCTGCAATCATCCCTTCACTAGCAATACCAATCAGACGAACTAGACAAGCCCAGTCAGCACATCCTTTCGTCGTCAACCTCGAAAGATGTCGAACAGCACTTTATCAAGACTCCTTCATCCATAGAACGGCTAGGCTCTGGAATTCATTGCCTGTGGAAGTATTCCCAACAACATATAATCTCCAAAAATTCAAAAAAAATTCCAATACCTACCTCCTGTCCCTATCCTCCCTAGGAACGCACGATGTTCTCTGAACATTATAGGGATTCCCTTTCGTGCGCTCCAATCGATAAAAAAAATGTAATGGTGAAGGTTGTCGAGGAGACGAATAGAAAACATTTTGTCAATTTTGATATCATGTATAATGTATAATTTGGATCAATAAATACCTATAAAACAGAAACCATTAGGATCAAGATTTTGAGGTCAGTTTCCATATAAAAAAATTCTCATGATTTCATGAAAAATGCAAATTATCGGTCAAAATTTGGTATATAGGTATCGCACCACTAATAGCTGAGATATAGAGGGGTGGGAGGGGGGCGTTTGAAATGAGACGCGCTGTATATATATGAAATGAAATATTCCGAATAATGTTGATTCCATCTCGGATTTCATTATTGCGAACATGAACTTGAAATCGTTTGCTTGCTTCACTATTCAAATATGAGTAAATGTGGGCCTATTGAGAATTGAATCTAGAGATAGTGGGAATATACTGAATATGGATTGTGGTCTGATGAAAATTTAATGGATGTGGACAAAGTGGGAATATACATATACTGAATGTGAATGAGTGGAGTATGTGATAGGCATATTGTGAATATACTGAATTAGGGCATCATGTTGGAAATATATTGAATGTGGATCTAATGAGAATCTGTGGATATGGGCATATAGAGGAAATAAACTGAATGTGGGCATAGCGAATGTGGGCATGGTGGGTGAGAATCCATTGAAACACAATATAATAATATATACTTCAGTATAATTCTAGAACATATGTCGCTTCAAAATTAACGAAATCTCGTCAACAAGCACGGAATACGCCGATGTTTTTCCTAAAAATTATGAAAAAATCTGTCATACGTTTAAAATATCACAGTTTGGAGGAAAATGAAAGTAAATCTGAAATATCCGGCAAACAATTCATCAGAAGTTATCTTACAAGGGCTAAGGAAATCCAAGTGGACCTTAATCATTCTACTTCATTTCATCGGGACTTGCGGCCCCGAAAAATTCTACGGCCCATAAATAAGGACGGCAAAGGCCGGCACGGCAACCGCAAAGAAAAATAAATTAAATCCAGGCTGGAGTTGGTGAAAAATCTCTATCCCACGTTCAGTTCACTATATGCTGACTAATTCAGTCCAAAGATCGACCATAGATGCAATAAAATTCATTGAATGCGAAATTTTCACATTCTAGGTATTTTGTTTTTATTAATTTGTAATGGTAATGTTGAGGTTTCTAACCTATGCACTCGATTATAAAATTATTACTTCATTACTGTTGTCATGCATAAATGGGATTTCTTACAACATACGAGAACGAAATTAAATACTTAGGTATATACATTGACAGACATCTGAAATGGAAATACCACATAAATTATACAGTGAAGAAATTACAAAAAATAATCTATGACTTCAAACACCTCAACAAATACCTCCCTATAGAGATCTGAAAACTTTGTACTTGACACTAGTAGAATGCCATCTCCGATACGGAATACCTGTCTGGGGAGCAGCTCGACGTACACACATAAACAAACTTGAAATATGCCAAGAAATATTCCTGATAATAATAATAGCAAAACGCCCCCCTTACCCATTAGTAGCAAGTATCAAACACTGCTTTTCGGATCTGCAACTAAACATCACATATTAATCGAAGTACATTCAACGGAGACATACCTGAATGATATTTTCAGCGTCCGTAACTGGATTGCTACGTATCCGCTTTCTTTCCGAATAATGGTTTTTCCATTAGGCATCCTCCACATTTTCAATTACGTGGGTTATATTAAGGACCTTGCATGCCAAAAATTGTGCTGCTCGGATCTGAAACTAAAGATCAATTTCAAATTTGAATCGTGAGACCTACATAGAATATAAATCTATGAAACCGTAACTGGAACGCGATATATTTTTGTAATTCATCAATTCATTAACTATCTCAATGAAGACGAGGCAGGCAGATAAACAACAATTTTCTCTGCAATGAAGAACACTGCATATACCTAACCCACTATGCGCCTACCTCCTTTGCAGAGAGGGTTTATAAACGCCGAGTTGATACTCTCCCCTCGTAAGGGTACCTGTCGTGTTTCCATAGAGACATAAAGGTGAATATCTGTCTTATCTGTTTCCTTGAGAATCTGGAAAGGATATCAATATATCGCCTTCCGTACGAATATAAGGATCTGAATTCTGTAAAGTATACTCTGGTCAGTTCTCTTTGCGGATCTTCTGTTCGGTTCGTCTTGACTGGGTGGTTCTCTCCAATTGGTGGCAAGTATCAAATACTGCTTTTCGGATCTGCAACTAAACATCACATATTAATCGAAGTACATTTAACTGAGACATACCTGAATGATATTTTCATCGTCCGTAACTGGATTGCTACATATCCGCTATCTTTCCGAATGGTGGTTTTGCCAGTAGGCATCTTCCACATTTTCAATCACGTGGGTTATATTAAGGACCTTGAAGGTCTAACAATAATTTACTGCTCGGATCTAAAACCAAGCATCAATTTCAAATTTGAATCGTGAGACCTACATAGAATATATATCTATGAGAAGTCTGGATATTGCTTTCAACATTCGTAACTGGAACGCGATATATTTTTGTAATTCATCAATTCATTAACTATCTCAATGAAGACGAGGCAGGCAGATAAACAACAATTTTCTCTGCAATGAAGAACACTGCATATACCTAACCCACTATGCGCCTACCTCCTTTGCAGAGAGGGTTTATAAACGCCGAGTTGATACTCTCCCCTCGTAAGGGTACCTGTCGTGTTTCCATAGAGACATAAAGGTGAATATCTGTCTTATCTGTTTTCTTGAGAATCTGGAAAGGATATCAATATATCGCCTTCCGTACGAATATGATGATCTGAATTCTGTAAAGTATACTCTGGTCAGTTCTCTTTGCGTATCTTCTGTTCGGTTCGTCTTGGCTGGATGGTTTTCTCCTATTTAGTGGCAAGAATCAAACACTTTGCTTCTCAGATCTGCAAATAAACATGACATCAAATATCGAAGTCTATGAAACTATAATAACTGAATCTGAAACATACCTGAATAATATTTTCAACGTTCGTAATTGTAACGCAATATATTTTTGTAATTCATTAATTCATCAACTATCTCAATGAAGACGAGGCAGGCAGATAAACAAAACTTTTCTCTGCAGTGCTACTGCAATACTGCAAAAATAATCTTTCATTTCCACTCATGAAGCAACGTTGTCAAGTTACCAATTAAAATCAATTTATCAAAAATATTTGAGTCCTGTCGTTGGGTGAAACCCGAGATAAAACATAATATGAGTAAGCCATGATATTATAGTTCATTCTTGACTTTCTCGAGCAACTAGCATGTCTGAATATCTCTTGTACTCCATAACAATATATCATGTTGATGTTGAAGACTCGGCAACAATGTGTTAAATGCTGAGAACTGACAAGGCACCGCCCACAAGTCGTGCGCCATGTGGTCACGTTTACCTTCAAATGCCCTCTAGTGTGAATCAATATAATAATATTAATATCAACACAAATGCATTATATGCAATAAGCCACAACAGATGAGGACATATTTTGAGACAATTGATTTTTTATGTCTAATCAGGAATATTACCAATACAAAATTGACAATTTATGAATTATTGAATAACTAATATTCCTGAAGTTCCAATAGTATTTTAACATATGGCAACTGTGCTATGGTCTGTTTCTACTTACGAAATCGTGACGTCTGTTTTTACTCGCGCTAAATTTTTAGCCGTTTGAAAATCACCGTGGCATTATTGTTGAGGTTAACACCTTGAAATCAAACGAAAAATATATGAAATTGAAAGTTATTTGAGTGGCGATTCTATTAAAGAAATAAAAAAAAATAGTCCACTCGCCTATTCCATTTTTGTGGGTGGTTCCATGGCTACTAGCAAGCAGTGTATATCACTGAAGATGACTCCACTTGGTCATAGTGTGTATTTTCAGTATATATCTACCGCTCCTGCATATTTCAGAATCATAACTCAACAAATACGAAAGATACAGAGATGCTTCCATTAGAAGTGAGACAGACTGTACAAAGTTCATCTTGAGTCACTTCTGATCTTGATATCTCTTCATCTGAAGTTTCATCTTCAAAATGAGCCTGAGATTTTGAAAATCGGTTGACAAGGAAAAAAGTTATGAATGCAAAACCTGAAAGTTAGTTTTTTGATATCACTCTGTACATTGTCGATCTAAATGGAAACCTAGTTAGGTAGTTAGTAGGCGAGAGCAATATTGTACCTCCTCGCGTACTAGGTCGCCTACTAGGTTTTCATTTAGATCGACAATGCTCTGTAAGTAAAAGAGATAATGAAACAATTTGAGAAAAGTCTCAAGGTGATCTGCTGTCAAAGTTGAAAAAACAAGTTTTCTGTTTATTTGGGGTCCTTTTGAAAATTCCAAAATTTTTCACAGTTTCATGTGACACCCTGTAGCGAGTTTATATGAAGAACTTCATGTTTTAAAGAAGTAGTAGCTTATAGCTGAAGGACTGGGCTAGCGAACAGTGTGAACCGAATTCAAATTGTTCAAAGAAGAAAAGAGTTATTCATATTTGACATGGGTGCAAAATTTTGGGGTGCGACGAAATAAGTGTTGCGTAGTTTATATGAATAATCACTATATCCAGGAATGCGGGCTGGATATAAATATAATATACAATAGGAAATGATACAATTAGTACAGGGTATTTCTGGACAAATTTCCAATCTAAGTATATGGACATGTTAAGAGTTTGACAATTCGTGTGTGACGATTTCAAAGGAATTTTGACGACCACGAAAATTTCTCCGTTAAAATCACTGGTAAAAATTGGCAGTTGCTGTCCTTAGCCTAGCACAGTCAAATGAATCGTGCCCACCTTCTGCGATACGGATTGTCAAATTTTTCTCGGGTTTGTTCCAATAACATACATTTCTCACAAAAAATACGTATATGAAACGCAACATTGGTCACACGTAGTGAAAATAAACCAAAGGAGTACCTACTCTAAGATTATTGGATGTATCGAGTGGTATCGGCTCAAAATACCTATCACCTATCAGATTATACTAACACTCATAATGAAAAAAATAAAAATAACTCACCAGCGTGAATAAAGTGAAAAATGATTCGTGCAATTCCATTGTTTGGAAAAACACATAACTATCACTCATTTTTTAGAAAACACTGCGTTTGGAACGATAAATAATTCCCTTCGCATATTTTTCAATGTCTATCACAAAATTCGACCGTACCTGATGACATCTAATATGAGACTGTCTTGATTTACCACCTGGTCCCGAATGAATGACTAATAAGATGAATCATGCTGCTTACCGATTAATTTCCGGACAGATGATTTATCTATGAGTAATGATGATAATGGAATTATACCGGGGGAAATCTATGAATAATGATGATAATGGAATTATACGGGGGGGGAGATATATAGTATACAAAATATAAGATGAAGTATTGAACACGGATATACTGCCAGTATTATTTTCGATAGTCAAATGATTTGAAAAAATTGACAAAAAACCAAAAATATTATCTCTCGAAAAAAACTAGTTCCATTCGAAATAAACTACCTGATACGAATTGAAAAGGAATATTCTCAGATATATTTATGAACACGAAAAAATGGATATATAAATAAAGATTCACATTGAGAATTCGCATTCTCCATGTGATGAAAATATTAATTCTTTCTCGGTTTATTCAACAGAAAACAACTACTCTCCTGGCTATATATGCCATGACGAATATTGAATTAGATCTATTGAACACACACGATAAGAATTTGAAAACAAAATCTTCTGAAGTAGAGAATTTGCATTCTCCTTCAAATAAAGATATGCATATAATATCATTCTGAATATTCAACAGAAAACAACTACTTTCCTGGCTCTCAAATCGAATAGAATAATATGATGTATTATGATATAAATTACCAATATGTTCAGTATTGTAATGAAAATTGAAATGTATAGGAGAAGTACACTTTTATGAACTCTGATCTTGATGAGCTTGGAACTTCCAAAAAAATCATTCGTATCAGTGATATGGGAATTATATCTCTCACAAACAGACTGACAGAAATATGACTTAACTCGAGTAAAACTCATTTCGGATTTCATATCCCCATCAGTAACCTGAAGTCCAGTTATTCTTTCAGCCATTCTTCATGATATACACAATTTTCAGAAGATTTTGTTTTCAAATTTTCATCGTGTGTGTTCAATAGATGTAATTCAATATTCGTCGTGGCATATAGCCAGGAAAGTAGTTGTTTTCTGTTGAATAAACCGAGAAAGAATTAATATTTTCATCACATGGAGAATGCGAATTCTCAATGTAATTCTTCATTTATATATCCATTTTTCATGTTCATAAATATATCTGAGAATATTCCTTTTCAATACTCTCACCCAATCAAGGGGTTCAAACTTGAACGATAGAAACTTGTTATTTTTATATTTTTATAGACCTCAATCGCAGATTCGTGATTAGGTTTTCTTAATTCAGAATTTCTTTCCACGTCCTGTATGATAAATGTCAATTTATCATACATCCAAATACCTGATACGACTTGGAATACTTGAAATAATTGTGCATTCATAACATAAAATCGATTTATCAACTGTGAAATAGATAGTAATTGAATAGCAACAAAGCTACAGGGGGATACTTTGTATTTGGCCACCAGTTCTGCAATATTTTATCTTCTTGATGCGTTGGTATACATCATGATCTAATCTGGAAAAAATATTCAAATAAACAATACAATACTGGACGTGCAAAAGAAAAGGGCGAGGTGAATGTAAAAGAAAACTGCATCAGTTTGGATATGCCATTAGGTGGTAGCCGCCGGTCTAATTGAAAAGTTCCCCTCTTCGGTACGTGAGAAAAACCTTTGATGGGAGTGATAAGGGAGAGGAATGGGGGATAGGTTCTGTTATAATCAAGAGTTGGCGGGAAATATTATTTGTAACGTATCACGTAATGCAGTTATCCCATTTTTGGGCTAGCTTAGGATTCATTTCAAATATGAGTTTATACTGAAATCCTGGAAATACACAAAATCACACTATCGATTTTCAGTTAGTATTCTTTGTGTGTTTATCATTGAATGTTTTGATTTGATCGAAACTGATGAGCAGGTATAACGTTTCGATGATTGAAGTCAAGCTCCGAATTTCTTTTTTCTAGCGATTTTCTATCTCATCTAATTCATTATACACTTTAAACGACCCCCCCTCTATATCTCAGTTATTATAGTCATGCGAATCCAACCAAATTTGGTGTGGTTTGAATAACCATCAATATGATCAGTTTTACAGAGATGCACATTATTTTGGACAGTGCCGTGCGTTTTTATTGAACTAAAAAGGGGTCGATTTTTTATAAAATCTTATTAGGCATTTTTTACAGGAAATCTAACCTCATATTCTCATGCTTTCGAACCCCCATATGCAAAACATCACCTAATTCCGAATTAACAGGATTGGTTTCATTTTCTTCATTTTCAGTCTCGAATAAATAGTGACTTCAAATCAACTACGAATTTTGGAACGTTCAATGGCTCCGATAGATGGAGAATCATGATTTGGAAGGAAAAACGAGTTATACTTTTTTATGTTGAACTCACCGTTTCCGCGAGTAAATAATTATTACGTTCGCAAAAATGCTGTTTAGATGTACCTGTTTTTCTGAAACCCTTCATAGGCATCTCATGTAAATCCACGTATGTGGGTTTGAAACCATGAAGAACAATATCATTAGGTCAGTTTTCCTGTGAAAAAATGCCTAATATGACTTATATAAAGTAGTTGTTTTCTGTTGAATAAACCGTGAAAGAATTGATATTTTCATCACATGGAGAATGCGAATTCTCAATGTATTTCTTTTTATATATATATATATATATATATATCCAATTTTTTTCTTTGTGTTCATAAATATATCTGAGAAATTTCCTTTTCAATCCTTTCACCCAATCAAGGGGTTCAAACTTGAACGATGGAAAATTGTTATTTTTATAGAACTCAATCGCAGATTCGTGATTAGGTTTTTCTCAATTCAGAATTCCTTTTCACGTCCTGTATGATGAATGTCAATTCATCATACATTCAACATACTACTACTTATTATGACAAAACAGTTCGACCAAATTTTTATTCTCTCTAAATTTTCGTGTTTTCGCCAGCGTAAAAAATTTCTGTCCCTTCATGTACTATTGTCTTTCCTCTATTCTCTGTACATTACCATCTGTTTTTTTTAAGTGTGTATGTGAAATTTCACGAGTTGTTATGTGTGTTCAAAGAAAAATGAATGAAATGAGTTGAATTGACTTGTGCCCTCTTCTGACCACAACGTGCCGATATCTTATTTCTTTTTCCAAAGCTGAGTCGTGAAAAGACGTAATCGTGTTTATTCTGTGAAATGGCCTCACGCCTCACTCACAGTCGACTCTGATTTTCTATTGTGTCAGTTTAAATTCGAATCCTCGCCTTTCCTTTTTTTTACTCGCTTTCCTGCACGTCTGTCCGCACACGGTCAAGATGTTTTCGATGCGAAGAGATTTAACGGGAAAATTGATCGCACCCTAATGGACGACTGCCCTTTACGCCCTATCTGGTGTACTAGATGTTCCCACTGAACAGCATTACGTATGGGTGCGTAGGTATACAGGGTTATTTAAATAAATTGAGAAGGGAAGTTTCCATGAATGTATGTCTGTAATATCGACCGACTTATTGACTAATCTATACCTTTTCAACTTCAATTTCGGAATCGGTGAGTTATATTTCGGAAAAAGTAATCTCGATTTCAGACTTGGTTAGTTCGATTTGAGAAATGGTAAACTCAATTTCAGAATCGGTGAGATGAATTTCAGAAAAAGTCCATTCAATTTCAGAAATGGTAAGTTGTATTTCAGAATTATTATTGGTAGGTTCGTATTCAGAAGATGAAATTCTTTGTTATGTTTGAAATGTTTTTAATTGCAAAAGAGAAGACTGTTTACAGTGGATGGAACGGTGTTTGAGAGCCCTATGTTGAATCAGATTGAACATAATATGGGGTGCCTTCAAGTCAGAAGTGAAGAGTTTCTTGCAAGAGCATCGCCAAAGGGTCATAGCTGGAGATCCGAACAGATTGCTCAACCAGATAGAATTCAGACTGCGATGTCTTGAAGAATGTGCAGATCATTCAATGAACATGATAACACCTCAAATGTGTTTGCATTCTTATAATCATGTGCAACGCCACTATCTTCCAGCGATTCAGATGGAAGGCATCTGTGAATTAAATTGTTTTTGAAAAGTTGAATATTTTAAATATGGTTTGTTAATCTCACATGCAATTGGAAACATTTCGAACAAATATAAGGTTTTTTTTTATGATATTGAACATACTAATTCTGGAATACAACTTACCATTTCTGAAATTGAATGGACTTTTTCTGAAATTCATCTCACCGATTCTGAAATTGAGTTAACCATTTCTGAAATCGAACTAACCAATTCTGAAATCGAGATTACTTTTTCCGAAATATAACTTACCGATTCCGAAATTGAAGTTGAAAAGGTATAGACCGCCAATTCTACAGTGTGATTGTGTGACCCATTTTTAATGGAAACACCCCCCTAAAATGAAGTTGTAAACCGATTTTAATAATTTCTTCTTTGAAATATCTACCTCGGGACAAAATTTGAAATGTTTATTTCAATTGTCAGGGCATACTACGATATTTTTTCTTTGTCAAAAATTCAGATTCAGAGTGGCTCTAAACAGGTGTGACCAGAATTTCATGAAAAAATATCGCCCAAGTCGAATTTTGAAATTGATTAGTATTGAACGTTTTTCCATATGATGCCAACTTTATGAATGACGCTGTATATCCGGAAATTCTGGGAATTCAAAAATTTTCTCGACGGCATATTTTCAGTCACATAAATCTGCGACTTTTCCCTAATTCAACCACCTTCGTATCTCCTATAGTGTTGTCCGTGATACCGGTGGTATAGTCATCGAATTTGAATTACCCAGTGTAGGGTGCACAGTATGAATCTAACGCGGTGTGACGTTTTACATTCACACCGTCTCGTGGCCTTAACATTTTACACTACTTGGTGTAAAATTGACATCGACCATATTGGTTGAATTTTAATGGGACCAATGATTATTTCCGATAGATAACCCAAGTGTCATCTGCCCAATCATTCAGTGTCAGTTATTCCCGTTGGAGGGTCGAAATGAAAGTAGCTCTCAATTTAGGATACAAATTGAGTAATACTGTCTGAATACACTAGCTTTAACCCCAACATAGTGTGTATCGAAATGGCTGTGTCTATTTCGATGGAACGGTTTTCTAGTGGTCCATATTCTTGTACAATAATTTTGAGAATTTATGATGTGGAGAATATTTTAGTCACTCTGTTGGCATGTTATGACTGCAGATTTGATTTTTTCTCGTATGATTCAAAACAATTTTTGAACATCCAGTCAAGTTGTGTTTCATTTTGCTCATGTTTTTATTTTATTTTTTTCAGGTAAATATAATGCCACTGCCAGGATGAGGAAGGAATGTGTTTTATTTCTAAACAATGAAGGGTAAGTTGTTAATCATTCGCTATCCTTGCCATCTAATAATTATCGGCAGTTCCTCATAATTTTCAAGAAAACATTGTGAACACACTTGTATACCGAATGTATCTCAGAATGTATAGCCTGGTATGGCCGGTTTTGCTTTTTTTGGATGTATTTGAAGGTGATTAATCAATCAAGTTCATCGAGATGATTTCATCGTAAATAGTGCAATTTTTTTGACAAATTATAGACCCCCTCTGGGACTCACTTTCCACCCACCTTGTGGTCTGGAAATTTTCCACCTATTCGGAATATCAACTTCGATATTCCAAAGAGCCCTACAGTTTCACAATCCAGCGTTTTCTCTCGATATTTTTGTTGAAATACTACCATCACCCCTGTTTTCTCTCTAATTGATTGACCTACATCCAGTTGACGCAACTCAATCCCCGACAAGAGGAATTTGCGAATCTCCACCCCTTGTTCATCTGAAAAACCTCCATTCGGCAAAACATAATCCCCTGAAGTTTGAAAATTTGATCATGACTAGAAATAGTTTGACAGACGATTCATAACTACTGATAGCCCTTAATTAGTGAATCAACCGAAAAGTCATTCCAGATATCCATACAATTTTTATCATTTTCAATTTCTGGAATTTATTGTTAATCAATTTCGTAGATTTAACACACGTCCTTGAACAGTGCTAAAATGAACAGTTTTTCCAGATACGTGAACTAAAATCGTAGCTCGCGTATAGACATTTTTCGTTATTTTCAATAACAGATTTTTTTTTGTTTTTTATGTTCTGGTTCCCACGAAAAGGGATATCTTGTAATGTTCAGAGAACATCGTGAGAACCAAAGGAAATAAACTAGGAATTGGTGTTCTTAGATTTCTGGAGGTTATATCCCTCGGGGAACACCTCAATTGGCAATGTGTTCCAGAGCCTCGCTGTTCGTTGGATGAACAAGTCTTTGGAAAGAGATGTTCTGCAGGTCTCCAAAGTGAACACGAAGGGGTGCGAAGCCTCAACTCGATGGGTTAACCTCGCGGGGACTGCCAAGGAAGGAACAATTGTTGATATTTCAGAAGAGCATCGTCCATGAAAATATCTATAAAATAGAGCCAGATCGCCAACTTTTCTACGGTGTTCCAGAGAAGTGAGTGAGTTTGTGAGTGAGGCATCACTCACGAGACGAATTGCTCTTTTTTTGACAGAATCCAACAGTTTCAGGGTATGTTAGGGTGATACACTCCAAATATGGAAACAGTATTCCAGGACAGGTCGGAACTGTGTCTTATGTATCATAAGCAGCTCACTGGAAGAGAAATCGGTCCTGGCCCGAAACAGAAAACCAAGTTTTGGGGATGCACTTTTAGCAGTTGATCTCACGTGATTTTTCCAAGAAAGGTTATTGCTGATAGTAATACCAAGCATCGAAATGAATGTCTTCAAAGATATGGTTACTCTTGAAGAGCTTATGTTGGGCACAGTGAGATCGGCTTTTCTAGAGAAAAGGCATGCTTGTGTTTTGTTTGCATTGAATTCTACCAAGTTATTGGATCCCCATTCGAGAATTTTTATGTTGTCAACATTTCTCCCTCGTTCGTTTCTGATTTGCCTGGCTGGTATTGGAGCCCTGGAAGAGAAAGCGGTATGGAGGGCACTATCATCCGCGAAGTTGTGTACTGGACATGAAGTTGCTTCCAACAAATCGTTGATATGGAGTAGAAATAGTGTTGGTGCTAGAATTGATCCTTGATAAAAACGAAAATGGTTTCCTGAGTTGTGTGGTGATTAGATTGTTTTTAGTCTTCATGATTTAGCTGAACAAAATATGTATTTCAGGCATGAAAAAAAAAAAAAACATTTCGTTTGGTGCGCATGAATGGAAATCCCTATAATATTCGAAGACCATCGTGCGAACCTAGGGAGGATAGGGAGAGAAACCAACTTCCACAAAGCTATCTGAGACATTACTGTTTTGTTTGTATTATATACGTGAGTTAATTCCACTATATTGTATTTCGACCAATAATCGTCTGTTCTTAGAGTTGGTATTTGAATTAAATTTGAATTAAATAACAAAAAAATTCCACTTGCATGAAAGAAACATAGTTTCCTTTGGGCAAAGGTTCAAAATGACCCAGATCCTTTACAATATTTGTCTGAGAAAAGGAAAGACTATTTGGACTAGTGTTGTCCTTCTATGATTGAAAATGTACTAAGTTATTGGGAAACCACCAGGAACAATCCAATATTCATCTCTCCGATACCAAGCCATTATTCACCTTAGATAACTATCACAATAGTTAATTGAACCTAAGTATTCTGGTCCCAACATAAAAATGAAACTCTATTCAAATCCTCTTGCTGGTCATTAACGGCCATGATTCTTCAATCTTCTGTTACCTACTCTTTCAAGAGGGTTGTCAACTAATATGTAGGCTCGACTTCGGTTCACGTTTAAAGATAGGTACCGGGTGTGGAATTCCAACCAATATAAATTTGATTTCATAGAACTAAGGAAAAAAACCATTAGCTTTCTTACATACTTACACATAGTAGTAATTAAGGTTTAGGCTTCTACTCGCGTAATAGATGTAGAATAATGTTCCCATTCTCAAGTCTAGAAGCTATCTCGAACCGAATGTGTTTATTATTATTATAGAGACCTGAAGAAGACAGCGTTGATTAAGGTTCTGAGAGGAGTAATTTTCCTCATCCATCCGCACCTGATCATGATTAAAAGGGTCGCTCGTCTCGAAACACAAAGAGAAATTCTAAACCTTAACAGGGATACAAACAATAACTGTTTACTCAAATTAAGATCCGGTAGAAACTCTCAAGTAAAATAACCAGCGTACAGTTCACAAAACATTACTGGGAGGAAGCTTTTCCTACTCCTCTCCTCCACTCCCCCCTTCTGTCCCTCCTCGCCCCTAGGAGGTCTACCGCCGCGTAACCGTTGGAGTGTTAAGTTCGAATGGGAAAATTAAATTTTAATATCTATCGCCCTTTTCTTGAAACGGCAAGACAAATAAATGGCGACTTGAAAGTTTCCTCTTCTCTCTCGAAAGAACGAGCCGAAGTTGCCAGTTTTGCGGAAACAAAAGAAGATTTTGAATTAGCATACAGCCATACAACAGGTAGGAGTGACGAGGGGACGGGGGTACTTCAACTCCGCTTATGAATGAATCTTCCGAGCAGAGTCACAAACGAAATTAACTCTACTCACAAAACAGAGAGTAGGATTTTGCTTTCTCCTCGGGAATGTTTCCGAATTTCGAATTGAGAAGAAGTCTAAACATTCTAAAACTGCACATCATTTTTCAATACAGTGCAGACTCGATAATCCGAACTAATAAAAACCAAGGCGATTCGGATTACCAAAAAATTCGGATTATCGAAGCAGTTTTTTTTTAAATATTTTATTACGAAATGCAAAAAAAACATAAATACGAAAAAGTAACACTAAAGTATGCATATAAGTAAGAATATAATGCTACTTTCTAATGTAATTTGTAATTTTTGTTTGCTTAACACATCTTTGATTATTTATAAAGGACATTTCTTTCAATCTTTGAAGTACAAGAATATCATTTAACAGAATATTATTTTCTTCCTTGCGTGATGTGAATCCCAGATACTAACAAAAGAACAATTAAGGGAATCCCTGAACATTTCACTCACAATTTCTATAGGAAATAAATAGGCCTAAAGGTATAGGTTCGGATTATCGAGTACTATGAAATTCGGATTATAGAGTACTCAATGTATTAAAAATGCTTGTTCGGACTACTGAAGAATTCGGATTATTGAACGTTCGGATTATCGAGTCTGCACTGTATCACTTTTTTAACCAGAATTACGTGTTGATTTTGAATCTCGGATCTTACGCTCCCCTTTTTTTGAATATCACTTCTTGTCAAATGAAGTGTTGATTGCGAATATGTGCAAATTTAGGATTTGACCACTGCCCGGTCTCTCAAAATTCTGCAGTGTGGGAAGAAATATTTTAATTATTAAATGTAAATTGTATTTTTCATGTACTTTTAGTATCATAAAGCTGAGTCAATATTTTGTCCATTTTGTATATTATGTACTTAGATTTATTCAACGTGCCATGTTATTTTTTTTATTGTTACTTCATTTTATAAATACTTACCATACTACCATGCGGTTCCATCCTGACTCTTTCTGATACAATTGTATGTTGTCTTGAAGAAATAAAGTGATTTGATTTTTTTATTTGATTTGATTTGAAACCCGATAGATATGGTTATCGCAATATAATTTTTTCAACTGAAACGATGTGCTGATTTGAATTATCAGCAAATTTCAGCTTCATCGTTCTGATTGTTCTCTTGGGATATCTCTCCGAAAGTATATTCGGAAAAAAAGAATTGTTGAATCAAGCTAAATTTAATTGAATGAAGCAAATAAAAGTGTCATATATGCAGGACCTAATGTAATCTTCAAATGAGTAAATCTATATCTTGTTTCAGAGCGAATTTGAAGTTTGTATTGAGTAGATATGTTTTGCATGAGCTCTGGATCTTATTCAATCAAGCTCAAGAAGAGATATTGAATTGGCGCGAACAATCATTTTGTTCGATTCAAAATGATAAGATATTGATTCAATCAATGAAATATTTGGTTGATTCAAACAAATATTTGGTTGATTCCGTGAATTATTTGGTGATTCAATGAAATGTTTGGTTAATTCAATGAAATATTTTGTTGATTCAATGAAATATTATATACTCTATATATACTCCAACGTTGCACAATAATTAGGTCGATATTTGAAATAACCGAACAAAGTACAACTGAAGTGCAATGCACTTCCACCTCAGCATAATCGGTTATTATAATCAATTGGGAAATACACCAGATTCTATCGTCAACCGTCTTTGAGTCAATATCAAAACTTATCAACAACAAAATCAACACTACATACTTAAGTCTTAAGTACAGTGAAAAGCCGAGAGTCATGAGATACATGCTGACAGAGGTAAGAATTCACATGGCTAGGACTCTTCCACATCAGGCAGTATCGTTTCTGCGAGGAATGAGTATCTGCGAAAACCAACGAGAAACGCTATTTTTTTAAAAGTACGCAAATTTGGTCAATTTTCAACTGGCTCTATCTCCGCACTTGTTATAGGAAAGATAAGATAAAAAAAAAGTTACTCTGGAGGAAATGATCCCCATCGAATTTTGAGCAACTTTGGTTTTTGTGTGTGGTCTGTCTGTCTGTCTGTCTGTCTGTCTGTCTGTCTGTCTGTCTGTCTGTCTGTCTGTACTCTGTGGTAATCATAAATCGATATATCTCCGGAACCCTTTGACATATCGACTTGAAATTTCGCCATCTTATTGTACTCAAAACAATATCATGTCATCAAAATATGAAGGAAATCGGAAAACTCTAAGGTGTTTTTCCGGGTTTTTTCGATTTTCCACCGGAAGTTTCTTGTAACCACTCTACAAATCGCAAAAGTGGTCCGATCGATTTCATTTTTTGAGAAAGAAAATTCTATCAGGGAGAGACCAAGCCTATTGAAATTGAGCAGGGTCGAAGAATTCCAAGTGGGTTTTTCAAGGAGATTTTCCGAAACACACGGTTCGCTTCAAAACGACATATCTCCTGAACCAATAGACTAAATCCAAATTTGAAAAATGCACCATATGCCTCTTTGATGACGCAACAAATTATTATATTACCATTTTTTCGTGCATCCATCGGAAAATGGAAAAACAAATGAAAATCAAAACATCAAAATTTGAAATCCTTTCAATTCAATATATATCGAAAACAAATGGAAAAATCGAAAATTATCAGAAGTGCAAAGTTATCCACTGGAACATTTCCTACAAATTATTACCCTTTATTTTTTCTGTAAACCCAATAGTACAGGAAATAAAGTAAAAAATATTAAAAAAAAAATTTGAACGACCCATATATGGAGATATATTGAAAAACAAAGATTATCGATAGATGAAGCTCATCGACTTCCACTGAACCATGAAATATTTTTTCCTTTTGTTGAAAGTGTCATTCTCAGATAATTCCAAATATCTCGAAAACAAATGAAAATATCTGAAAATGTTATAGAACCAAAATTATTCCTTTTGATAGAATCTACAAAAAATCCGCTTAACATTTTTCTATGAACTCAATAGTTCTGGAGATACGATGAAAAAACTCAAAAATCTACAAGTTCCTAGATAATCACTTGCCAATAGAAAACAAAACACAAAACAAAAGAAAGTAAAAAAAGCACACTCGACTGTCTTGATTTTTTTCTCATAAACTCCGTACCTAGCTCACTCACTGTCTTGATTTCCCACAAAGAAGAAATATGTTGGCATTGTTTTAACTTACTTTTGTTTTTGTTGTTTTAGTCCCTATTGGCAGTCGAGTGGGCTAGGTACGTAGTTTTTGTGGAAAAACCAAGACAGTCGAGTTGGCTAAGTACGTAGTTTGTGGGAAAAATCTCCAGTTCTCTGAACTTTCATAGCGTCGTATACACATCTTTAGTGCCCAATGATAGTTTCAATATAAAAATATGCTCATGATATGGTGCCATGGCCTCTACTTCCATCTTACATGAGCAATGATAAAATATCATCTGGTTTTATAGCGTCGTATAAATTATCTGACCTCTATACTAATCTAATACCTAATGAAAACTACATCTATACTAATCTGATACCTTTCTACTACGTACCTCACTTGTTAGTCCTACTTTCATGAGCAATAACAATTATATTCAGGAAATTTCATCTACTTGAACTCATTATTGGGCGGTCTTTTCGATATAACGTATAATTTCCGAGTTACGGGCAAAAAACCGAAAAAAGTCCGAAAATTTTGCTGTTTTTCGCGAATATCTCGGAACGCTCCAGGGAATTTTGTTTGCAAAATTCAGATTTGAAATCTGCACCTCCAAAAACATATGAAACCATAGAGAAACCGACTACTTGAATTTTTTCCAAGTGAAAATACCATTTGATTGGACTATGTCCTCATGTACATACATACCTAGTATGTTGGATCCAGGCTGGGCATCATTCGTCCTATCTCTCACCTGTCCGTCCAGATATTATATCGAATGGTGCTGAGAGAGCGGTGATGTTATAGATTAGATTCGGCGTGTGCGTCCGCCGTCGCGACGCTGGTCCGGCGCATGTCGGCCGGCTCTCTGGGACGGCGCGAGAGCCGCCTCCGCCGCCGTTTCAGTCAGCTTTCAGGCAGCTTTCAGGCTTCCGGCTTCCGACCAGCTTGCGCGCAGCTTTCGGTGTTCGAATTCTCTATCTATCGCGAAACATCTTCCGTACGAGTGTTGCTTGTTTTGCAGTGGCATGCAGTTTTGGTGGTACATTACTTTTGTTTTTGTTTTTCTGTAACCGTATTATTTTGGCAAAAGATTGATGGTGACAGAAAATAATATTTAGTTGTGGACTGGAAGTGATGGAAAATTCTGGTAGATGGTGGAGATGGTTATTATCAATTTTTGTTCAGTATATTGGAGTTTCGAAAACATGGCAGCTATGCGCATCAGCGATGTTTTTTTCATGAAATTCCAAGAAATATAATGATTATTGAAAATGTACTGAAATGACAATGAAAAAAAAAAATGAAAAAATACATCGCATAAAATGCATTTATACAATGCATTATTGTGGTGCTTCTGATTATTTGAAACGACATCATGGTGAGCTCTATACTAACAGAATGTCTATATATATAATTTTGAATGATTTCATTCGTACTAGGACGAAAAAAAAATTAATTAAAATATTTTTGGATGTATGACAAATTGATTTTCATCATACAGGACGTGGAAAAAATTTCTGAATTGAGAAAGTTTAATCACGAAGTTCTATAAAACTAACAATTTTCCATCGTTGGATATACATACATATACAGTATGATGCAAATGTATGGAATAAATTCATTATTTCAGAAATGGGCGACATTTGAAAAAATTCCAAAAACACGTGAGTTTCAATTTCTGAAGCCTCATCTCATGATATTCATATGAGAGATGTTACGTCACCGGTGTTGGAGTGAAGACGTAATGGACGATTTTTTCAAATACAAATAGGGGTCATGATTGTGACACCTTGATTGGAAGGTCTACCGATCGTCTACCTATTCAACAGTCAAAATGTTGCATAAGAAGATTGAAATTAAAATGGATTATCATGTGATTAATTGAATCTTGCAGAGGTCTGCTACTGAGAATTGAACATCGAAGGGTCGTCTAGTTGAAAAAATACGTCGAAAAAAAAGTTCTAAACTCTAGTTTTTGCTTTTTTTTCGAAAGTCGTCTTGTTTTGAAATGAATTTATTCCATACATTTGCATCATACTATATGAAGAAATACATTGAGAATTCGCATTCTCTATGTGATGAAAATATCAATTCTTTCTCGGTTTATTCAAGAGAAAACAACGACTTTCCTGGCTCTATGCCACGACAAACATGGAAAACACGATTGAAATTTGAAAACAAAATCTTCTGGGGTTGAGAATTTATATTCTCCTTCACATAATAATATATGTAGATACATATAATATCATTCTGATTATTCAACAGAAAATAACAACTTTTCTGGCTATTTGCCACGTCAAACATTGAATTAATTATATCTGTTGAACATCCAAAAGCAGAAAAGCATGAAAAATAAAAATCCTCTGAAATATAGATCAGTCAGACGCAACTGAAATCTTTATTCATGGTCTGATCACATCAAAAATATCGGCCAACGAACACAGTGAGTTTCATTCAAATCGGTTAATGAGAAATTGACGAAAACTCAGTTTTATCGAATATTTTGCAAGTTATATGGAAAAATAACTTTTTGTTGGTTAATAGAGGATGTGGAACATACATTTTTGGAATTTGCTCTCATCGTTTCTATAAATATGAATATGTAAAGACTAATCAGACGATTTTTCTTCACTTCCGTCACTGGACTGGAGAGGGTCAAAATAAAAAACCTAAAATTCTGAATTCACATATTGATAAAGGGGAACAGATTCGTTCCCAAAACATTTCAAGCCGATTGAAAAATCTGATATGTTTTGGATATACTAGATATGTATAGTAAATCTGATATCAATTGTAGAATATCCCACATCGTGCAGCGTCGGTGTGTTTGAAATTCTTTTTGAAATAAGTGCAGGTGCGGCACGAGTCTCTGCAATAATTGTTTTTGGATAAACTATACATACATACCTATATTCCTTTCCATCAAAATTCTCAGATCAAGCTGGTCACTGGTTATCATTCGATTTTCTCTTGCAAGCTTTTCCAATAGTGGAAATTTCAAACGGATAGTATGACATTTCGTGCTGAGCGAAATTTTTCTGCTAAAAGTATATTGGAATAATACTCATTATAATTATTATAGGAACGAGGAGAGAAAATCCCAAAAAATCTAGAGAAATGATGTTCATATATTATGAACAATGTTTTATCAAATCTTCTCCACCGTCACTGTGGGAGTTGGCATAGTGAAGTTCCACATTGAAAATAAAAAAAAACGTAAGTCAAGTCCGAGGTCAAGTCTTACGTATCTGAATAACACCGAAAAAATTCAAGGGGTGATTCCTTGTTCTAGCGAATAGAGTTCAGATGTATCCTTACTTGCTCCGTGTTTGATATACAAGATAGGCCTGTTCGTTTGTATTGCTAAACTTGCTAAAGCTGATTATTTTCCCATAGCTGTCTCTGTTCATGGCATGATGTAAACAGAGAAAGTCATAGAAAAAAATCAAGTTCAGCAGGTAGAGCAAACACAAACG
The DNA here is from genome assembly GCA_918026855.4 of Phaedon cochleariae. Classification (NCBI taxonomy): domain Eukaryota; kingdom Metazoa; phylum Arthropoda; class Insecta; order Coleoptera; family Chrysomelidae; genus Phaedon; species Phaedon cochleariae. The sequence continues at coordinate 4,104,990 of OU896709.1, read as the reverse complement.
AACAGGCCTGATGTTGAAATTGAAAGTATCAATTGTGTTTATTTATAACCTCCCTGTATAAGCTTCCATGGTGCTAAAATTCAGTATTGTTGGAGACTGAGGAAACCCTAAAATTTCAAAACGATTGTGATTGGGGTTATTGAGTAATCTCAATGGAAGTCTTGAAAACACCTATATACAGTAAAATTTGGAGTCGAATCGAGTTTTCATTGTTTCCTCAAAAAATAAGCTAGATACTAAAATCACACAGAGCATAAAAAAGTTGTTATTTCAATCTGATGAAAATATGAAGCTCAGGAGAACCCGTGGCGTACAATGACATTCACCATAAATATCGATAAACTTACCCACTGTGACGTCACTGAAGATATTATTTCGAATCTAATTGCACCAGAAGAAGCTCCATATTACTATTAACAAAACCACAACGTTTTATTGAAATAGATGGAATGATGACGATGATGAGTAGGGAGTCGGACAGTTCGACCACGAGCCGGGTACCTGTTTTAAGTACACCGATCAGTTGGACCACGACCGCTCTTCGAGCGGATTAAGGTTGTATTCTAAGAATTAAAACAATCCCTATTTTATTAACATATATTATTTATTATTGATAAAAAGCCATTTCTATATTCTGATATCTTAGCTTTAATAAAATATTTTTTTTTCTGTGTTGCACTTTTTAGTTTTTTGGTGGAACATTTTACGGAATTTATTTTAATATATGTTTCTGCTTGAAAGTTTACTGAAATATTTACAAAATTGGACAAACTTGGGTGAGAACTATAAAATGAAATGATTCACACGCGTTTGTGGTCCTGTACATAGTTACATACTATCTGTAGCACAAGCCCACATACTTGGGGGAAAATGTCTTTCTTCATCGATATAATCGCAAAATTTCGATGGACTTGGATTGCTGGGCATTATTGAATGAATTTCTTCAGAAAAAAAGTTTCCTACTTCATGAGGGTCTAAAAATGGAAGTCCAAAAAATAATTTAAGAAAATTGCCTATTTCTGAGTTTTTGTTCCGATATTCTGTGACTAAGCCCAAATTTTGAATTTTACGATACCACGATTGGCACAAATGGAATCTACATCCTATACTTTTTATATTCGGCCACATTATTGAACAAGCGTTATGAACTGCCTGTTCAAAATCAACAATGACTGTTGAAGGTTTAAATATCAGATCCAAGTTTTACATTTTTCATTTAACAGTTGAAATAATTTTAAATAACGAGCTGTTCTTGTTTGGTAATAAGCAAAATGCAACAGGTATATATAATAGCCATTTTTAAAAGCATAAACAGTAAATAATTGAAGGAAAAATGTTGTACAAAACTGAAATGTTCCATCCATATATATTGTACTCACAGAGCAAAGAAAATACAAATTTGTACAACACGAATACACAATAACACCATTTTCCTTATCAACTACACTTAAGAATTCCTCAGCTTTATTAGTTTTTGGTTGCATGTCCAGGAGTGTATCGAATCCATTTTTGTTGCAGTTACACTTCTAAATTAACCAGATACTTAGAAGGATAATTATGCTTACTAGAACGTTTGAACGTTACTGGAAGAATTCTATTAAATCGATTAGAAAATAAAATTTAAACCTGGTCGAACTGCAGGGTGGGCTTAACTCGACCTTTTTCAAAAAAGGATTAATGACGTACTCGTGGTCCAACTGACCGGTCCCCGATGAGTAATAGATAAAAAAGACGATTTTTCATGGAGATATTGATACCCTTTATCTCGAAAACGACACTTGTTCATATGAACTTTATTTCCTAAAATATCACAAGGAATTGCCCCTTGAATTTTTCCGGTTTTATTCATATATAAGAGGCCATAGTCCTTATTTTTGACTCTTGCACTAACCTCACGTTTTAGTAGCTTCAACTGGTGTGGTTTTCGATTTTGACCAGGGTTGGCACGAATTAATTCATATGAATTAAGTCAGTGAATTAATTCGTGAATTAATTCAAATGACTTTTTCAAATAAGTCGTGAATTAATTCAAAATTTATCAAATGGGAACAAATCGCATTATTACCTTCAATTTAAACTAGTTTAAAATGAAATATCCGATGGCATCTGACAACTGACAACCGTGAAGCACCACACGCGGAAAACAAAATTTTCTAAGAGCCGTTTTACAGTTAACAATATTTCATTGCATGCAATTCAATTCATATTTCCGGCAAAAATAATATGTAGGCTTTTCAACACTGAATCGGAATCACTGGCTTGCAATGTCTTTTTGTCATATATTGTGTGTATTACTTCTGACCGAGTTTTGAGTTGGGTCAAGAGTTGGGTAGAAGAAACCATGAGAAAGGCAAGAAAAGTAAGATCCAATGTGTATCTAATGATGCGTGAAATTCCGAAAATCTAACATGTCACCACTAGAATTGCACCAGTAATACAAATTACCACAATATAAATAAATATGTCCGGACTCATTTCTTGCAATGCATCGAAAAATTGCTTTCCAAAGTGACACCAATCCGTAGGCGCGCCATGGATATTGTTGCATTTTATTGAAAATAACTGTAAAGCGACTCTATAATGAAGATTGTGAATGAGTAATATAATTTGCATAAACATAATTTTTCATTCAATCAATAGTCTCAGTTTATATTGCAAAACTTGCATATTTTAAGTATTTTATTTTCACGCTTTGAGATTTTTAACGGAAATAAAACTTAGTTTTTTCGATGTTCTTGTATTTTGTTCAAGTAAATTGAATTTGATTTGTTCTCGAATGAATTAATTCAAAAAAGTCCGAATTAATTCAAAAAGTCAGACTTTTTTTACTTTTTTATAAAACTCATGACTTATTCCAACCCTGATTTTGACAGACCCTGTAAATGTCCCTGATAACGCACAACAGCATAAACCTCACGACAGTAGAATAGTCTCGTAACCATAGAGAGCATTTGGAATGAGAGATTGCTTGGCAACCGTCGTCAGAGAGTGGAAAGAAGCCTCGTTCACCTGCGAAACGCGATATTTTCATCCAGAATTCAATAGTGACGGAAATTCTAAACCTTCGAAAATTCATTAAATTCGGTGCGAATTCGCTGGATTCCGCATTTGCATGAAGAAAGTGCGGCTGTGGGCGGCAGAGGAATTAAACGGCTTGATTAACTCTTAACAATGGGTGGTAAATAGGCGGGCATTATCCCGTAATTTCCATGAATATTGAGACGACGGAACGCCTGTCTCGGTCTAGTCGGCAGGGGTTGCCGGGAAATAATTATCAATTAGCCAGCCAGCCGACGGAATCGGGATGATGGAGAAGCTCGTGAAAAAAATGGAAGATAATCCGGGAGTAATGATGTCTTCGGCCTCAGGCGATTCGATCCGCCGGATCTTCTCGTTTTTGATTCCATTGTGATCGGATATACAGGGTGGGCCACTAGTAACGTCTCCTCGGTCTCTAGAAGGCTAACCACTCATCTTCTTGGAATTCTTCCTCGCTAGGAAGTTGCATGTCAACATAGGCTACCATTTGAAATTATTTCAAAACATACAAGGTGTCCCCAAAAACCGCAAAACACTAAAGTTATACTTTTTTTATTTGAACACCCTATATATTATTTCATTTTGAGATCCTCCCTGATGAGCTGATTTCAACGACCCATCATATTTTTGGTCTATTAGTAATAATTACCGAGATGTAGGGTATGAAAAATCGAGATTTTCCAAGTTCAAGAATTTTTTGTGTCGAAACTATTCATAATTGGTCAAAACGATTCACATGTCATTATCTCAAATGATATTCGATTGAAACAAATACTGGGTGATTCAGAATTAAGATTTTTGACCACCCTGTATCTATTTTCATTGAATACCAATCGATGATAAATAACAAATTGAGATAGGGATATGTAAATCATTTTATCAATCAATTATGAATAGTTTCGACACAAACAATTCCTGAACTTGGAAGTCTCGATTTTTCACACCCTATATCTCAGTAATTATTACTGTTAGACCCCAAATATTTTCTCTCAACTGTGCCCCAAGTACGATGGGTCGTTGAAATAAAATTAAAATACCTGAAGAAACACCGGTATACCGGGTGAGTGAAATTCTAGTAGATGCATAGGGATCTCGGGAACGGTAAGAGATACAGAGAGTGTTAAATGAAGGCAGAGTTGCCCAATTTTATGACTAACAAAATGCTGTTTGAAATTTTGAAAAAATTCCGAGTACTTCCGAAGATTTTTGGAAAAAACCGAATGTTCGCCATTTCATTTTTAATTTTTTCTGACTCTATTCGACTAGATGTAACAAAATGAATTACACATTCTCATTGCTACTTTTGCTGTTTCACAGATTTTGAAACCGACGATTCGTTTGAGCTGCCATCATCAAATCGGGTTTTTCAAATACGGCCCTAGATATTTCATCATGAATTTTGATAGCTTTTGATCTCTCTAAATCAACGGTGTATCGTACTATAATTCGAAAAATTCATATTATTGGCATTTTCCATAAGAACTCATGTGTTAGAGAGAAACCGAGATAGTTTTTTAATAGGATTGAACATATTTTTCAAAGATAGACCCGTTTTCGACAAAGATATTTGCTTTGATTCCAGTAATTATTCAGAATAATAATAATAATAATAATAATAATTTCTTTATTTTCTCGAATTACTTCGCACACCAACAGCGTGGTAATACAAATAAAAAAGAGTAAAACGTCAAAAAGTACGAAACATTGTTATACATATAACATATAGAATAAAAGATATATAGATAAAATGACAAATATGAATAAATGAAACTGGATATAGGTATAGAAACAACACATACACGTCATAAATAAAATTAACAAATATGTATAAATAAAAGTACAAATGGAAAATCACGAGAGAAACTCCTCTACAATGATATATAATGTAAGTAATTCCCTTCTATATAAACATATGGTACAGGATTACAGATAAAATTCATCTATACTGTAGCAGTTCTTTGACAGAAGAAGTTGTTTCAGTTTTGATTTAAAGATATGTAAATTTCCAGAATTTCTTATGTTATCGGGTAGTTTATTGAAAAGTTTGCAGCCCTGAAACTCAAAACTTCTTTGGTAAAGAGCTGTGCGATGTTGACTTGGTAATAACAAGTGGGCATTTCGGGTAGAATGATTATGATAGGCTCTATTAGCAGCTAATGTATTTCTATTCCGGTAGATATATGTGCAAGCTTCCATTACGTATACTCCAGCTAGCGTTAAAATTTTCAAATTCTGAAAACTTTGTCTACATGAATCTCTATAGCCCAACTTGGCAATGATCCGAATAGCATATTTTTGTATACAAAACACCCGAGATAAAAATAGCAACCATTATTCGAGGCTGAACCAAGGGTTTGCCTACACTCTATTGGCTCCTTGCCTTGCTTGATTCCAGGTCGATTCAATAGGTACCGAGGTAGGTATACCTCCTGTACCTGTCTCTACTGTTGCTACTTTGGGCCTCTGTACAAGAATAACTTTGTGCAGAACAGGTGGAGAAAACCACCTCATAAACAATATGGCGCCCGAGACCCTCCGACGAGTAGTCTCTGTCCGAACAACCGCCAAAGTAAGGGCCCCAGTAATAAAGGCCATTACACTGTATAAAAAGTGTGGATACTTTTCCGTTAAACACTCTCCAGTGTTCACTTTTTAAGGTTCGGTAGGTGTTTTTTTTTTATCGTCTGAGATCGAGTTATCTACGCCATCGAGAAATTCACCCAAATCGCACTCTTCATTATCCGAAGATTCCATTTTAATTAAATGGACTACCCCTCGGCGGGGATAAATCAGCCACAACCCTTTTTCTTTTCACGTCGGATCATGAATATTGAATTCTAAAAGTTTCCTTCTGTGAAAACTTCCGCGAGCGCGGTGGGTTCTCTTCTTTTCTTTTTCGGGCAATTTAGGGGAAATCTAGAGAAAAGCGACACGACACTAAATTGCTTTTATTAATGATGTTTACTTAGTTGGTAGAATTTTTCTTTCGCGACATGAATCGGCAAAAAGGGGAAACTCGACGGGAGAAATGAACTGTTATTTCTCCTGTTGTTTTCTTTGCGAAATTATTGTTTATATACGAGCAGACGAAGCCATGTGTTTTCGTTTACGTATATACACGTTCATGAATCTTGATGATCACACACTGGGAAAAATTCATCATGATGGATTTTCATCACATCAGTTGCACATTGTTTGATTGGTTTTATCTGAGAAAAATATAAGTTTCTATATTTTTTTTATTTCTTGGAGAGCACGATAGGCAACTTTTTTAACTCTCTGAGGTTATACGTTCTTGGAAATACTTCCATTGGCAAAGAATTCCAAAGCTTCGCCGGTCTATTGACGAACGAGCTTTGAAAGAGTGTTGTTCGACATATTTCAAGGTTAACGTCGAGAGGATGTACTGACTGGGCTTGTCGAGTTTGTCTGACTAGTATTTTCAGTGATGGAATTATAGCAGATATTTCTGAGGAACATTTCCCGTGGGAATATCTGTAGAAAAGTGAAAGGTCGCCGACTTTTCTACGGTTTTCTATTGTGGTCAAAGAGTTAGTGAGTGTGGCATCACCCACCAGGAATCATTATGAATAGCATGTCTGTTTTTCAATTAATGAGATAAAAGAAATATTGAGGAATCCACATGACGCTATGAAAGTCCAATATCCATAGTTCAGCACGATGAGAGAATCGAATAATGACATATAGTAATGATTACTAATTGTGTTGAATGGTTTATCTAGACCGCGAGGTATGATTTTCTGTTCATTGTCGTTCTAGATGACAAGCTAGTTATAGGGAGTTAGTGGTCTGTTCATTGGGAAAAATCACAAAGGCTAAATGAACTTCGTAAAGAAAGAATCTGTGAAGAAAATATGAAAATTTTTCAAAATAGAAAAATGCTGGTACTTCGAGGTGGTCCTATCGGCAATAAACGCGAATAGGTCATTTTTTTATATATGAAAGTCAACTAGAAATTTGATTTTCTTGCGATTTATCCATATTCAGTGAAAAGAACGAAGAACATTATTTAAAATATTGGCGTGTGTCATTCAAAAGCAATCTGTTGATATTTGATTGATTATTGATGGCCGTCATCTGGTATGATTGTTCACTAAATATGGAAAACTCACCATAAAAATCGTATTTCGTGTTGAATTTTCTATATTAAAATGTGTCATTGAAGTACATCATGAGAATATAAAGTGTCCAATCACAAAATGAGGAGTACAAGTAGCTGTAAATGCATCCAAGACAGGGGAAAAAAAGAAGGCGAAATTTCAAACTTTTTCTTGAAATATCTCGATGAATAGTTATTTATTATACAAGGGAAAAAAGTAGTAGATTTTAGCTCCAGGTTGTGTGGCATTTTTCCTTTCGAATTTCGAAAAAAACATTGATGATGGCTAAAAATAGTTCGAAACACACTCAAAGCACCTTGTATAATACATGGTTGAATTCAGAATAAAAAAAGCTTTCAGAATCTGTGAAAGAATTATCGGGGCCGTATATATTTGAAAAACAAAAGTTGGTGATGGTTCTACGAATACGAAACGTCGCATAGAAAAATCGGTATCACCACGTTAAACGTCATCAAAAGTTGCTATGAAAAAGTATTTTCAGTTTTTCTGTATCTCTAATTATAACGGAGAAAAAAAAAATAAAATAGATATTCCAAAATTTCACTTTTTTCGATATAACTGGAAAACTTAAAACAATTTTGAAAATTTTCGAAGGCTGTTGGTATGAGCCTCCGAATGCGCAACTTTTTCCCCATTTAACCGACTTCGTATCTCCTACCGTTTCCGAGATCCCCATGCTGTGCAACCTAATCTTGGACAGACTGTATATATAGAACAACAAGAGCCATCAACAGTGTATATATATGTGATATATATTCGGGAAAGAAGTACTCAAATTCGTGTTTTTCAGACAAAAATACGTAGGTAGCAATAAACTTTTGTCAAAAAAAAAACCATTGCATGATAAGTGCAATGTTACCCGCTCTCCCCTCGCGCCTCCGCATTCGGTGGTTGTTGACCCCCTTAATTTCACCTGATCTACTGAACTCCCCGAGCAACTTTCGGTTCCCCATTCGCGATTTCGACACAGTCCAGATAGCCACCTAGAAGGGCCCGAATATCGATTCGACGTTCTCCCCGACCCACATTCTGTCATCGCTCTGTCGGAGGCGGTTTGCCCCGCCACTGATGCCTCCGCCGCCTCTCTTTGACCCCTTTCTGGGACTAGATGGCCCGAGGGCGAATGTTATGCAGGATGGATGTACCGGGTGTGCCAACATTATGCCTGCATTCATTTCGGCAGATGAAGATTTGGAATTTCCACGTAAATTTGTTGAACAATAACGATTTTGAGCAACTAAAAAGAAATGAATTATTTCAGCAGATACACTGGGAATAAATTGAATGGAATTTCACTCAAGGTCCAAGCAATAATGTGTCAATTTCGGTCCACGCCCGATTGAGTTGAAATATCACCCTACTTGACTGTGTAAAATGATAATTCATGAGCCGATTTAATCAAATTTGTTGTAAAGAAGAAAAATTGTTTCATCAATTAATGAGCAATTTGGTATACTTGCTACCCACTAATTATCAAAATTCTATCTAGAAAAATTCAAAAGTTACAATCTTGGCCGTTTTTTGTGCACCCACATGAGTGGGTCTCATCGATATTTTATCAAATTTCAACAATCTGCGACGGCCATTTTGTTTTTCAAATGGCGCCATACTTTTTTAATATTTTTCTGGTCGAGATTTCTTTTCTGAATATAAGTAGGTACAATGATATAATTATGATAGATTGACTTTTAGACAAAATTAGGTGAAATAAACAATCAATACTCAGCTGACAAAAAAACTTCGAGATATATATATATATATATATATATCATTGAATGTGACAATTAATGTCACTGAAATGAACGTCAGTGTTCCATTTGTCGAATATTTCGACAAATTTCATATGTCTTGGAGCAATCAGTATGTGTGTGAATTGTGTGTTTTGATTATTTTCACAGCACACTCTGAAATCACATCCGTATGTGAAAAATTCGATAAATGAAGAACTGACATCCATTTGAGGGATATTTACTGCCACATTTAATAATACATCTTAAAATTTTATAAAAATATCTATCTCTTGTCCACTGAGCATTCATTTTTATTTCAACTGAGTTTGTCATGCCTCATTATATTCAGAAAAAAAATATCGAACAAAAAAATTAATTTTACTCTTTTATTATCTCTTGGAGCGCACGCAAGGGATTTCCTATGATGTTTGGAGAAAAAGTTGACAGTTGCTGACGTTAAAGTTGAAATTTGAAGAAATAAGGATCAGAGCCAACTCATAGTATCTGATAAGTCATGTAATTTGCTGTTTTGTTCTTCAAAATCGGTTAGTCGGACGTTTTGGTGTCTGTCAGCCTGTCTATAGCAAGGTCTAATTTCGAGTCAAGATCACTCATAGTCAAATTGCTCGATTGAATGGTCCTAGTGTTAATATCAAATCATGAGAATTACAAATATCATCTATATTGATATACATTGAATATTCAGTATACCAGGAACACCTGGTATACTTGGTGGATTTGGATTTAGTCGTTTTTGAATAAGTGCATTGGTCGGAATCGTGTTTTATGCATGAGGAAGGGATGTTGAGCTCAATTTACTACCAGTTGCACGAAAATATCTGGGATGGCATAAAACAGGATGAACCGTATTCAGAGAGAGTCGCTTCATTTTACTTGTTTTTTTCATCAAGAATATGGTTCGTGACGATGTTTCATGTGATAATCATCGTTATATAAAACTGATGTATAGAGCATTTTACGATGTTATGATTTCCCGAAATTGAATAATAATAATAATAATAACAAATTGTATTCATTTTACTTGGCGGAGTTCAGCTGAGCTATAATCTTCCACTGAGTAGGTACTTTTGATAATTATTGTTGGTCATGACAAATATTTTCAGACTGAAAACCGAGCTCATCATGAAGTTATGAATTCGCAATTTTTCAATGAATGATGATAATTTTGCATACTGAATTATTATCCTGAAATTTTTTCATCGCTTGGAGTGCTAGATAAGAGATTCCCCCTTTTTTTCGAAAAACATCGTGCCTAGAGGGGATACGGAGAGAAGGTATAAAGGATTTAGAATTCCTTGAACTCTAGGTGGTTATGAATTCTTGGGAATATTTCCTTGACAAAGTATTGCAAAATCCTGAATTCGATCACACGAAAAATATTGAATATTTCCTCCAAGAATTGTATTGCTTCCATTTTCTGCTTTTCGAATTCGGAACAACGAAACCCTTTTCACACTTGGCTGGCTTTCACATGCATATACAAAGAATACAAAATACCCGATACAGTCTGTTATATGATTACATCCACATGAAACACCATCAATAATAAATCGAAAGCTTTCCAAGCTTAATGTGCTATTACTTCGGTCATTCGTAATAACTCGATAACAGGACAGTATATATACGATCACAGATTGATCGTTTATTAATATCCATTTCGCCGTTCATAAAACAAATCGAATTGTAATGCGATCAGTTGCCAAGGGAACAGTTCCACCAAATTCGAATTTCCATTTCCAATACAATCAAAAATTACGTTCAATTCGAATTGAATCATCTATACATATACAATAGAGAGCTTTGAGGAGATTATTTCATCTTGCCTGGTGTCTACTGTCATAGCTATGGAATACAAATACTCAATAAATCATATTTTTCTGGATCGGTTAGATGTAACAAAAGATCTTGGTATTAAATTTGACTACAAGCTGAGCTCATCACACATTATCAAAACTGCATCAGCAGCGAAAAAAATGTTTGGCTTGATTTTTAGAAATTGCAAAGACTTCTAAAATGAAGAGAGCCTCTTTGGTCTCCTATTTACTTGAATAAAATCCATCTGCTCGAATCAATTCAACGGAAATTCATGAAGTATATTGTATATAGAATTGATGGAATTTATTCTTGAAGGCTTAGATGATTACTTATTATCAAACAGATTTTCACTGTTATCTCTAGAGGACCATATATACATCTATAAACTCACAAACAACCTGACTGATTGCCAACTGAACTTCAACATAAAGCGTTTGAACAGTATAGAAGCTCTCTTTGTTTTTACTTTCCTACTCCAAGAACGAATATACTATTGAAATCTCCAATTCATTCGATGTGCAAAAAGTTCTATCAGATATGCGGAAAAACTGATATATTTTCAACCCCCATTGGAGTGTTCAAAGAGGAGATAAAACATATTCTTTCTATCTTGTGATGTGTATGAAGCAAATAAGAAACAAATCCCCATTCGTACATGTCAATCATGAATACATGTTATTATGTTTCCTTCCATTCATTGTTTTTTTATTATCATTGTAATCGTACAATCTACAAAATCCTTGTTCATCATTGTTCACTGCTTTCAAGTGTGCGACAAGTGAGAAATAACTAATTCTGAAATAAGCAGTTGTTTATAGCAACCTTTCACCTATCATCTTGTTTGGTGAGAGGCTTCTGCTGATCATCCTTCTAGTCTTGAACCTTACTTAGACAATTACATGGATACAAAAAGATTTCGGGAGGATCTAATCCAATGTTCTGCGTGGCATATAGCCAGGAAAGTAGTTGTTTCATTGTTCATTTCATGAACTATTGTGGTAATGCCTTTGAGTTTCTCTCTTTTTGTCACCATTTCAGTCCACTTTGAGTATTTGGCTTTTTCCAAGTTGAAAATACGCCAGACGGGCAACCAGCCACTCCCATTTCACCTGGAATGGAATTTTGTTTTGGAGGGTTCCTTTCCTTGCCGGTGGCGTTCGGCGTTCGCGTCCATTTCGCGGACGTTGAACGACTCGTAGGGTATAATTGCTGAGATGCGACTGATGAGCCCCAACAGCTCGAAACCGGTCTGCAGGTAGTCATGCGTTCCTGAACCACTTAGGCGCAGCTCGACGTTCAGGAAGGAAACACTCGCGATTTCATCCGTGTATACGAATTATTGCATAGATTTCGGAAGGAGGATGTAAACCAATGTTCTGCGTAGCATATAGCCAGGAAAGTAGTTGTTTTTCACTCGTTATCTACCATTTTCGTTCATTTTATGAACTATTGTGGTGATGACTTTGTGTTTTTCTCTTTTTGTTACCATTTCGTTCCATTTTGAGTATTTTGCTCTTTCCTAGTTGTTATTACATGGATTTTTTCTTAGGCAAAAAGTTGTATCACATGAGTAGAGCCTGTTCGGCTGTTCCTGGATAGTGAGCAGTGCTGCCGTTTCAGAATTTCAATTTGTACCAGAAGTCATTCCAAAAATGTACTGAATTCAAGTATATTGTACTAAAGTAAGGAAAAAACACTTCAAAATTGACGATTCACTTATTTGATGAAAAACTTCAAATTGATCTATGAAAATTCAAAATAATAAACTCTGAAAAACATAGGTCATAATAAAAGCCGAACATGAGAGATGAAAAGGAACAGATCAGATTACAGATTGAGATCAGAGCCTATAATACTATCAATCAGATGAAATAGATGACTCAAACTTCAAAGTCAAATCAATTCATCAATAACAACTCATTGTTCCTCCGTCGAATTGAAAATTATGGTCTTTTTATCAATCAATGAGGGCTTCATTCAGATTCAAATCATAACATATCTTCTTCAAATAAGTGTTTTGTATACAATATAATAGCTTGGGTTATCCGGTTCTTATTTTTGTACTAAATTAGTGTTAATTGTATTGACGTACTAAATGTGTATGAAATGTACTAGAAAAATACAATCGTACTAAAAACGGAGATTTTGAATAAGTGAGGCCATATCTCGCTGTGAAAAGACCTCATCTCACTCTATCGCGATTCTCCCCCTCCAGCACTGTTTACGATTTATGGCAGTGGAAATTGGTCGATGTGTTATTGCTCACGCCAGCCGAAGCCTTTGATTAAACTGTCGATGTGGCGGAGCTTTCACTCAAATAGAGGATTTCATTGGCGAAGCGCTTTTTTCCTCCAACATGGTGACCGAGTTTTTCGGTATACTGTAGGAGCAACGAACGAGTAACAATAATTGATGTTCGACTGTTCGGCTATTGACGATTTGGATCGGTCAAAAAGAGTTACGGAGTTTTAGATAGATTTGAATAGGAATCTTTCTTGGAAGGTTCCTCGAGCAAGGCTGTTCTTATCAGCAGCTCGCTGCTAGCTCGCTCGTCGAGAAAGAGCAATTTTCTTGCTATTTTTGAGCTTAAAATTCATGAAGAAGTCAGTAGATCTATAAGGAAAAGTCTTCTCTGCCTTACATTGACTTTTATGGGGCTTTCCGCTGTGCATCGTATAATTTCCGTTGAATCTGGAAAAAAAAAGACTTGGAATTTTCAAAATGATTGCCGTAATTGTCATGAATTTCCAATATTAAAGTAACTACAGTGTGTCCCACTTACCATGCTCACCATGGGTATCTTTTTAACGGTGAGAGATACGAGGTCGGTCAAATGACACCAAATGTGGAGTTTATCAAGGCCAACTATAATGTGAAAAAATATTTTGATAAAATCTATTCGTTTTTGTTTTATACGAAAAAAAACAGATTTTGATCATTTTCATGTCTCCTCCGTAACTTCTTTATTTATGAAAATATTCGAATAGGAATTTCACATTCTCATGGCAGTTTTTCAAAATTATTTCGAAAAAAATATGAAATTTATACTAACTTTTCTAGAATTTGAGATATCAGCACCAACTTTAGTTTTTCAAATGTAGGTCATAGCTCACTATGACTTAGTTACAAATAACTTTTTTTCCTCTTACAGATGATATGTCGCAGTAATAGTTTTGTGTTGATAACAACGGAGTTATCGTAATTTATAAAAAAACAAAAAATTATTTGGGCGCCGCCATCTTGAATTTATAAATTTTAATAAAATAATCATCATGATCTCCGACCTCAAAAACCCCCACATACCAATTTTGAATGTAATCGGACCAAATCTTGTCCGCCATTTTGGAGCAGCCATTTTTTTCAATTTCTGCGAAAATTCCATAACTTCGATTGACTTGAAATTTGACAGGAGTTCATAATTCCGGTGACAATTGATTATGGAATTTTTATTGAAATTAAAAAAAATGGCTGCTCCAAGATGGCGGACAAGATTTGGTCCGATTTCATTCAAAATTGGTAAGTGGGGGTTTTTGAGGTCGGATTGATGATTTTTTGAAAAAATTCATGAATTCAAGATGGCGGCTTCCAAATAATTTTTTGTTTTTGTATAAATGACGATAACTCCGTTGTTATCAACACAAAACTATTACTGCGACATATCATCTGTAAGAGAAAAAAAAGTTATTTGTAACTAGGTCATAGTGAGCTATGACCTACATTTGAAAAACTAAAGTTGGTGCTGATATCTCAAATTCTAGAAGAGTTGGTATAAATTCCATATTTTTTTTGAAATCATTTCGAAAAACTGCCATGAGAATGTGAAATTCCGATTTGAATATTTTCATAAATAAAGAAGAAGAAAATCTGTTTTTTGCGTATAAAACAAAAACGAATAGATTTTATCAAAATATTTTTTCACATTATAGTTGGCCTTGACAAACTCCACATCTGGTGTCATTTAACCGACCTCGTATCTATCACCGTTAAAAAGATACCCATGGTGAGCATGGTAAGTGGGACACACTGTATAGTTGCTGAATTTTGGATGTTGGTATTCATGTTTCATCGCCCGATATTCTGAGTTTGTTTTATTCTGTTCAGTGTTCATCAATGTTTCCCGATTTTATTTAGCCAATTTCCACTATATCGAAGTCCCATATTATTATATGAATCGATCTTTTTCATATACCACGATTATCAAATCTGTGTCGTCATGTAACAATTCATGAAAAATACTGTATTTCAGGGTTGGTGAAGTTGATATTATATCGGTTGACACTGACTCATATTATGGGTGTGACGGTGCGAAATCGAAACTTGAAAAATTCCGAATACTTTCCGAGATAAACGAAGAAATCTGACATTTTTTTCAAACGTAATTTGAAGGAATTGATCGAAATGAATGACACTTCATCATGGCTACTTTTTTCTCTACAAGTTGAAGTTTTCAAATTTGAAATCCTACGTTTCGTCTTCGAGAACCCATCATCAACTAATTTTTTCAAATACGAACCTGGATTTTTCTTCCCATTTTTTCACACCTTTGGATACCCCTTCCTCCCTCTATCCCAAGAAGCTGCTATGAGCATTTTCGAATGTAAAGTTTACAAAAATTGAAACATTCGAAAATATTTTGTGATAGCCCATCATAGCTTTTGGGATATCCAGATGTGTTAAAAAAATTTATAATAAATCAAAGTCCGTATTCGAAAAAGATAAGTTGATGATGGTTTCTGGAAGACGAAACGTCGAATGTAAAATTTGAAAACGCCAATTCGTAGGAAAGAAATAGTATATGGCCATGATAAAGTGTCATTCATTTCGATTGATTTTTTCTAATAATTTGAAGGAAATTTCGGTTTTTTTGGTATATCTCCGAAAGTATTCGAAATTTTCCAAGTTTCAAAACGGCATTTCATTAGGCATAAAATTGCGCATCTTTGCCATGTTTTTATCGATCCTGTATCTCTTGCGGTTTACGAGATCCCAATGATGAGGCTCCAATTTCCTTTCGTGCGCTCAAAGAGGTAAAAAGAATCCAGCCACCCTGTATAGTACTTGCTTATCGATAATCGATTCAAGTATTATTTCCTTGAAGAAGATATCCCTTTTTCATCATTAATATTGCCCGATCATCATTTATTACCAGCTGTGTACAGCCTAACAAAATATCATCGTCATATTAATTTACTAGTACCTTTGCTTGTAGTAACGAAAGCACTTTAGTAAATTGCAGTCGTTTTGGTTAATTAACTAGTAGATTCTTATACAATCGATTGTCAGTTATTCATCAGACTTCAGGCTATACCGAATTGATCTTGGAATTGTTATACAGTGCAGACTCGATAATTCGAACTAATAAAAACCAAGGCGATTCAGATTACCAAAAAAATCCGGATTACCGAAGCAGTTTTTTTTTCAATTTTTTAATCACGAAATGCAAAAAAAACATGAATACGAGAAAAGTAACACTAAAATATGCATAAAAGTAAGAATATAATACTAGTTTCTAAAGTAATTTTGTAATTTTTGTTTGCTTAACACATCTTTGATTATTTATAAAGGCCATTTCTTTTAATTTTTGAAGTACAAGAATATCATTTAACGGAATATTATTTTCTTCGGCCCATTTCAAACACAGATTAAAACTTTTAGCTGCTTCAGAGTTCTTAACAGTTTTGAACAATTAGGGTGATCCCTGAACATTCCACTCACAATTTCTATAGGAAAAAAATAGGCCTAAAGGTATAGGTTCGGGTTATCGAGTACTATGAAATTCGGATTATAGAGTACCCAATGTATTAAAAATGCTTGTTCGGACTACTGAAGAATTCGGATTATTGAACGTTCGGATTATCGAGTCTGCAATGTAATATGAAATTTTCACATTTTTTCAGTACACTGTGTTGTGTGTCAACACAAGATCATGGATAAGTCCGAAACGGGTGATCTCAGACCAAATTGTCATCGTATATCATTGAACTCGTCTTTTTCAGCTGTATTCAAGGATGAAATGAAATACAGGGCAATTCATGACAAAAATTGCGCATGTTTGATATGTCACAGACATTCCTGTATAGTTGACGTTATGTAAAAAAAATGTGACTGTGAACAACTCAAACTATAAAGTTCCTTAGTTTGGGCGCTAGACAGCTCTGAAGTTACAATTTTCAAATCGTTGCTTCATAACTTTGAAACCGCTCATGAGATTTCTCTATTTGGTACGTTGATATATCTTTATATGGCAATAAAACACATTTTCAGTGAATAAACATCTCAAACTTCCACGCCAATGGAAAGAAAGGGATTTGAATATGAAATTTGGATTGCGCAACTTGTATATTACAAAAAAAGATACTCTTGATAAATTTCGTTTACTCTCATCGTTCCGATGAAATTTGAATCTTAATAATTTGAAGGATCAGTGAAAATTGAAACGATTAACAGATATTATGTCATGAAAATTGTTCTTTATTTTCACGTATACAAAGATTTTTTCCAAAGAATTGATTTAAGCAAACTCACCTCAGAACAAAGTTGCTCCGTCTGGCATTATAGACGACTCAGGTTTACTCAGTACAAAAATGAAACAACAAAAAACAGCTGATAGCACATTTCAATTTCATTGTCACTTTGCTATTCATTTATCAAATCTATACTAATAATATGAAGAGAAAAGATATGTTTGTTTGTATTGAATTGGCTTCAAAACTACTGTACCGGTTTGGTTGAAAATTGGTGGGGAGGTAGCTTAGAACCAGGAGGTACTGTTATGAAATTCAAGATGGCGGATCCAATATGGCGGATTCTGTGATTACAATCCTATTCTATTCAAAATTGGTATCTGGGAGTTTTCGGGGTTGGATATTATAACTCCGCCATCAAAATTTGGTAATTCAAGATAGCAGATGCAATTTGGCAGAGGAGTTTTGTAATTATGATTCGATGCTATTCAAAATTGGTATCTGGGGCTTCTCGGGGCCAGAGATTATGGTTCCTTCGTGAAAATTTGGAAATTCAATGTGGCGGAAAAGTTTTGTAATCACAATCTGATTAAATTCAAGATAGCGGATCCAATATGGCGGACGAATTTTGTAATTTTGATTCGATTCCATTCAAAATTGGTATCTAGATGTTTTCGTGATCCTTCGTCAAAAAAAGTATATTCAAGATGTCTGATCCAAAGTGGTTTTTATAGATAGTCAAACCAAAAAGAAGTATAGAAAATAAAATAATGATAGTGTGTTGATGAATATTCAACTGAAAAAATATTTTCTAGAAATGATGTTGTTCATGAAATATACCATCTCCATCATGGAATGCCAGCAGATGATGTAACGCATTGTCCTCAATACTTTGAACGTGCATGGTCCGAAGTGGCCAAAAACACAAAAAATGTGCGTGAATGTGGTATGCCTCAAGGATAGTTCGATGAGCCGTTGACGGTGCGGGGAACGCGGGCGAAACGACCGGAGGGAGACGTGTGGGGTGCAAAAGTGTGCAGAACGGTGGAGGAGGAGGCAGAGGAGGAGGAGGAGGAGGGGGGAGGTGAGCCAGAAGGGGTTGGAGCTGTAGGAGGTCACATGGTGCAGCCGAGCAACAACAACAACGGAAGCTCCGACATGGACTCGTTAGAGGACATGCTGCGGAAGGTAAATGCATGTTTGGAATTTCATGTATGTTGCAATAATTGAACCCTATGCTGGAACAACGCTGTAAACGCCAAAAATGTTTTTTTTTGGTAAATCGAAAAAAACCGTATATGATCGACTGTTCCATCAAATGAAGTCAATATTCGCCTGATATGGCTAGCAAGGAAGAACTTGACTGGATGATAGTCACAATAGACTTGACCACATGCAGAATTATGATTTATGAGCATATTTTTCTTTTTTCAATCAAACAACGTTATATATCCACGTCGGTTACAACGTTATTCCAGGGAACTAAGGCGGTTACAACGTTGTTTCAAGATCAAAAATAAAGCCAAGTGATCAAAAGAAAAGAACTTTAATTATTATTTAGTTGTGTCATAACTGAGTCTGTCACAGAAACGTGAATTTCTGCTTATAACGACGATAAACTACAGACCCAACATATGTAAACAAAGAAAGGGCGCAGGAAACTATAAGCCGTGATGCACATACAACGTTGTTCCACAGAATCTCCAAACTTGACTAACCGAAATGACACCAGAAATCACCATAAAAATTTCCTATGCCCCAACTATCATGACAGCGGATTGTATAGGTCGCATACAACCTTGTTCCATGGAAATACCGTTTTTATAGATCTTGGCGGTTACAACGTTGTTCCAGCATAGGGTTCAATTATTATCGTATCTAATACCTACTACAAGCGCATTGATGATTATCGAAATACAACTCGTGCTATATCGTTACATATTATGCGCTCACTCGTATGGTTTCCTAGCACCAAGATTTCTTTCGAAAAAGAGAAGGAATTTGGATAATCATCAGAGTTTGTTTATACAAGTATACTTCTCATATACATTTCAATTTTCATTTCAATACTGTACATATTGGTCAGCTATATTTTTCTATCATAATACATCATATTAATTTATCCGATTTGAGAGATGATGATGCTAGGTTGAGATCGAGGTATAGACCAATAGTTGTATTTTCCTTGAAATGATGAGTAACAAATTCGTGATTATAGTCATAAAGTTAGTAATAAAATAGTTATAAATTATGGTATCTTTGAAGTTTCATGAATAGTAAATTCTTAGCTATGGTTCTGATAGGTTGACATTAAGCTAGCAGAACCGTCGATTTTGCCTGTTGAATGAATTGTTCGAATTTTGCGAATGTGGTAATAAATTAGTAACTTCTTGATAATTCAATAGAATTTAAAAAATACATGCGATCTGAGTTTTGGTTCTGCTAGGTTGAGATCGAGATAGTCAAATCGTCGTTTTTTTCCTTGAAATGATGAGAAAAAAATTCGTGATTATAGTTATAACTTAGTAATGAAATAGTGATAAATTATGGTATATTTGAAGTTTTCAAAATAATAATGGTTTAGCTATGGCTCTGCTAGGTTGACAGCAAGCTAGCAGAGCCGTTGGTTTTCCCTGTTGAATAAAGTGTTAGAAATTTGCGAATGTGGTAATGAATTAGTAATAAATTAGTAACTTATCGATGATACAACAGAATTTCAAAAAGCATGTGATTTGAGTTTTGGTTCTGCTAGGTTGAGATTGAGATAGACAAATCGTCGTTTTTTTTCCTTGAAATGATGAGTTAAAAATTCGGGATTATAGTTATAAGTTAGTAATAAAATATAGTTTTAAACTATGGTATTTTCAAAATTTTCAAAATAATAAATTTTCAGCTATGGTTCTGCTAGGTTGACATAAAGCTAGCAGAGCCGTTGGTTTTTCCTATTTAATGAAGACTAATAAATTTGCGGATATGATAATAAATTGGTACTAAATTAGTAACAAATTTTAGTACTATTGCAAATCCGAAATATTGAAGTGGTTCTGCTAAGTTTATTGGGGTATGAACTGAACTGAGTTCATATCCCTAAAAAAAAAAAAACTGTAACAACTATCAGACTTAGTATTGTTGGATTTGTCATCATAATCACCAACCGATTATGGAATAAAATACAGTGTGTTTCATGTCAAAATCGAAAGTGGATGCCCATCCTGCTCTAAGGTTTCAACTTTGGGATAAGATCACAGAAAAAGATGTCCCCCTAAATTAAAATCGACCTACCCCAAGCGGTTTTTTATTGATTGCATCACAACGGAGAAAACTTGGGTCGACCACCCTATATTTTGCCATCATTCAGAGTAACCTGATTTACCATCATCCAGGATAATCTACAAACAACTGATGCAGCTACCCTTAATCAATCTATAGGGAATTTCGATGAACGTCATTTTCAGCTCGTCAATCATGGCTTAGGCATCAGGGGTTTCCGAGTAGATTTTTCAATGACAACCAAATATACAGGGAGTCACAAAATTGAATAGTAATAGTTCACCAGCAAACTCTATGTCAGATAAAAAAAGTTTTATACAGGGCGATCAAGTTTCGAGAACCAATACTCCAGGAACTATTTTATCTCTCCCTATCTATCCACATATCATTATCTTCTAGAGAAAAAGTTGTTATTTAGTTGTATTCATAGGACGTTGACATTCACATTCGCTCAACGAAAATCTCGAAAATTTCAATAATGTATTGATAGATACATAGCTCTAAGCTTATGCATGTACACTAAGATGATAAGTTTGAATTTACAATGTGTTATAATATATCGATCAACATAGAGTATGGTACATAATTTGAGTACTGTTGATAACAAGACGGAACTTTTCTTCAAGTATAGGTCACTAACAACATCTCAATACATTTCTCAATACTACTACTCAAAACCTGAATTCAAGCCCTGTCGATTTCCTTTTATATTCCATTTAGTTTGCATTATTTAATAAAATTCAATTCGATGCGATTTAGAATACTCTTGCAGGTTTCTACTTTTTTGTTCTCATAGAACTTTGATCATTATAATAATGTTTTTTTCAGCACGAGTTTCTTTGAGAAGATTTTCTACTACTGAGTGTTCAAATACTTTGAGAAATATTGATTGGAATACTTTTTTAAAACATACCACACCAATCTGAATTAAACAATAAAGAAACTCATGCAAAATACTGAAAATTAGTGAGATGATCAATTTCCTAAGAAAAATAAATAGACACCTACAAGAGTTCAATATTTCCAAATGGCTTCAAATAAAGATTTTCCCCTCCATCGAATTTAATTTCATCTAGCAAACCAAACGGAATATCAAAAGAATATTATCTTGAGGACTAGAATGTATGTAATGAATGGTTAAATTGATAAGTGGAGTAGGTATTTTCTAAAAAGAAGTTCTATCGATCTTGTTATCAACCGTACTCGAAGTATATACCACCCTGTATACTGATCTCCTTCGTGAACATACGCCCTGATGTATCTCAACAAAGAACCGTTTCAGACTTCCTATTTCTAAAAAAAGGGTTTTACAGTATTTAATAGAGTTTCATCGATCCTTGGTTACCAAAAGCTTGGTCACCCTGAATATACGCATATGGTAAAATTACAAAATCTAGGTATAGAAGATGCCAAGGTGCAACTAAAACTTCGGGGTGATTGTGGATATTGGCTCTGTAATCGGTATACAGGGGGATTCAGGTTCAAAGGCACAAACTTAAATGGGTGATAGATATAATCATTTTTATTATAAAAGTTTGTGTAAACATGAGTCCGATCTCGATCAGAATAATTAATATATCTCGCCCAATTTTGAAGATATCAAGTAGAAATTCTATGTGGTTGATACTTTCTAGAAGATAATCATTTCAAGCATCTTATAGATTTTTAAATTCTACAGGGTGATACGTTTTTGGAGGTAGAGGCTAAATAAGCATATCAGTTATAAAAACGTGTTAATTTTGCCTATGTTGTTTCGCTTGAATTTTATTATCGGATGACATTCGCAGACAATGCAATAAATTGTACTTAAATTACAAACTGGGTAGAACGTGAAGGTTTTGTTGGTTTTTATAGTTGGTTGAATTTTCTCCAAGAATAAAATGAATGCGAAATGTAGACAAATTCAACATGTTTTAGAACGGATTTGCTTAATTTTTTCGAAAACGGTTCGTTTCTCGAAATAAATTGAAGAGCAATAGAAGTCTCTAAATTGAACAATTCACATAATCCGATAGCTAGATGATGTCAGAGTTGTACTACTAAAAAATTTGGGTAGGAAAAAGGCCTGTACCCCCAAAAATGTTTGAGCCTGTAGAATTTGCAAATCTTCAAAATGCTTGAAATGATGATCTTCTAGGAAGTAACAACCTCACTGAATTTCAAATTGATATCCTCAATAGTGAGCAAGATATTTCAATTAATTGGAAACAAAAATTAATATCTTCGACTTCTTGTAGCTCCGCTACTGATGGAGATCGGACTCATGTTTATAAAGCCTTTTTTGATTAGAATGATGAGATCTATCATACATTTCAGATTGTGTCCTGAAACTTGAATCACCCTGTATAATTTTATTTCCTCAGAAGAAGCATTCCCATAACTGTCAAGTGTTTGATCAAATTTGTCATTTTCAGCCTTTTCAGCCATCTATAGCTGGACTATTTTATACCACATAACTTTGTGATTAATGGAGTCTAACCCAGAGTTGAAAAAGTGATCTAGATCTACTTTGTATTCTATTTCCACGCCAACGAAGTCCAGCAACTATTTATTTATGCATCACGATGTGAAATAATCGAACAAAAACGAATTAATTGCAAAATTATTCAGACCCGACCTCAACATTTTCAACTACATTTTGCCTCTGCGAACCCGACTTTGATTAATAGCAACAAAGTGTCGGTGGCATGCCCGTCACTTCCCGCTTTATTGTTTTATTATTTTTGCCTGCCTCTCTAATACCCCGCCTGTGAATAATACGTTTTTGTGGGCTACATTAACCGACTCTCCACGTTTTCCAGTTATGGATTCTCCAGTTTTTCCGCTGCTTCTATTGTCCCGCTTTCTATTTCGAAAAGTGCATATCATGCTTCGAATAACATGGGCGTCATTTGATCCTTTCACAACAACTTTGAATTTTTCCGAATTCATCATGTTTCATGAACGGTAATATTTCACAATATGTAGTAGTTTACCTAACAAGGGCGGGAAGTCACTTTATGCACGTGTTTGGTACACTATTTTTTTTACTAACATGCAGAAAAAAAACACGAACATTATAGAAATTCCATTTCGCGCGCTACAATAGATAAAAAAAATGTATTAATAATATTAATATTAACAAATTTCCTTTTCCGTACTAAAATGAGTGCGAAAAAGTTTTTTCCTCACTAAAATGGGAGAGGCTTTTTAAGCCAGTTCAACACTATTTTTTATGTTCAGCTAAGCATATTTCTACTTTAGAACTAATCATTATACATCATATCATTTTATCCGATTTGAGAGATGATGTCACTCCTAAATTTCTAAGGATTTTCATTTTTCATGTTCTCTTTTTGGATGTTTAACAGATATGATTCAATGTTCGACGTGGCATATCTTTATATGAAGGAGAATGCAAATTCTATATTTCAGAAGATTTTGTTTTCAAATTCTTATCGTGTGTGTTCAATACATGAAATTCAATGTTCGTCGTGGCATATAGCCAGGAAAATAGCTGTTTTCTGTTGAATAAACCGAGAAAGAATTGATATTTTCATCACATATAGAGAATGCGAATTCTCAATGTATTTCTTCATATATATACAGTGTGTGCTATTTCAACCCGCAACACCCTCCTAATTCAGAACCCGTCGACCGATTTTCAGAAACAAAAATGCCATGATATGCTACTCAACGAGCTCCATTCAAAAATGTGGACAAATTTGAAATACTTAGATTTTCAAGGCCTACTTTTGTTTGTTGAAGGGGTCAAAATTTCAAAAACGACTATTAGGCAATTCGTTTTCGTAACAGTGACTTTCCTATTCGATTCAAGCAAAGCTGAAATACCTCCATACGAAATTTGAACGCGAAATCTCATATAGGGTGTTAGTCATTTAATGGAAAATTCTTGAATTTTTGATTTTTCGATTCACCCTGTATTAAAATCTATGGAGTTGATATAACCGGTTAAGTAATAGAGGAACAGATCGAATACATAGGTACGAAATTTCATCGCTGTACACTGAAAAAAAAAAAAGAGTGAATTTTCACTCAAACTTCACTCAATAATGTCTCAATTTCGGTCCACGCCCGATTGAGTTGAAAATTCACTCTACTTGACTGAGTGAAATGGTAATTGAATGAGTGAATATAAGGAATCACAATTGAGTCGATGTTCCCAGTTTAGATTTGAATATTATTTCAGCTTTGCGATTTCTTGAGTGAGTTTCAACTCATTTTTGAGTGCCTAGAACATTTATTGAGTATGTATATGCCCATTATTGAGTGATTTCATACCCAAAATGAGTATTTTAAAACTTTTCATGACTGGTTTTATACAATATTGAGTAAATATGATATATAGTACAAAAGTTTATTAAAAATCAGAGTAGATTACAATTCAATTACAATCACAATGTACTCCTAGTAAAGAACAAAGCTAACACAATTTGAAATCATCAGTACATGCGGTCTCGCCTTCCGAAATCAAGTATGGCTTCTTCTCGCTGCGCAGAATCTTACTAACAAGCTCGTTGACACGTTGACAGTCACATCAATCTGCAGACAAAAAATGCATACATGAACAGCTGATTCAAAAATGTATTCTTCAGAGCAGATTTGTTCTGGGTTTGTTACCTAAATAGAGACAAATTCACCAATAACGTTTCAAACAAATATTTTATCGATCTCAATGAATGATCACAATTGAATTATTCAATCGGTTTTGATAACACTCTCAATTAAGATTCAATATACCTAATTTGGAAATAATTTGATCAATGATGATTCAATCAACTCATTTTTGATTTGAAATACTCTTATTTCGATAATTTTCAGTCACTATTGAGTGAAAATCAAACACACGAATATGGCCGCGTGCATGGCTGTGATAGACATCAACGGCGATATGGACTATTCAACAGAAGAATAAGTATAATATTGATTTATCTGAACGTCAAGGTAATCGGATATAAATCAACACTATGCAATACAATTCTTAAGAATCACATCATCCAAATGAATATTTGAATTATTTGATACAATTCACGATCATCAGCCATGTTGTTGAAAGCCATCATGTATTTCACGAAATTAAACTTACCCGCAGTAAGTATTCCCAAACTTCACATCATGTTATTCCCAAATACACTGTTCACTGTTTGCACGTTGAAAAGGGACTGAGACAGTGAGATGACAGAGACGCTAACAATATACAGCGCATGGACCGGCCCTTTCACCAATTATTTGGTGATATCGCTCGATAATGAGTAATTCTCACATGTTTCATCTAATGATTGAGTAAGAGCCACTCTAGTATGGTTTTCTTGTTTGTTTTATTCCAAAATTTGTGCTATTCAATCAAATTTGTCATAAACATTATCATAATTGGAAGGAATTGTGAAAATACCCAGATTTCATTGAATATTTACTCAAAAAATTCACTCAGTAGATTAACTCATTAGCAAATTTGCAGTCACTCAAGAGGATTTCTTACAGTGTAACTTCTACAGGAAGATGTCTCTAGATCAACCAAAAATCAATAAAACTGAAGTTGAGATTCACCATTCTGAAAACTCAAGTAAACCATATTTCACACACTACACCACACAGTCACTTTCAAAATCGTCTTGTTCGATAAAGAGCTGTCGAATATAACACAAATAGAATGACAGACAAATACTCTCTCAAAGATTGCTAGGAGATATACTGATGTATGTGATCATAATAATATAACGATTTTGGCGAAATGGAATGAAAATTTGAGATAACAATGACAATTTTTAAGTATAGAGAGTATTGTCCCAGATCAGTCACCATTATCTATATTTCCTAGAAATAAGTTATGGATCATAATGAAAAAAATTGCGATTTCAATTTCATTAAAATTATTGGTTGACCTAGAGAGATCTTCCTGTAGAAGTTACACCGATAAAACTTCCTACCAATGTATTTGATGTGTTTCTCTATTGAATAACTACTCCACTGGTTATATCAGCTCCTCAGATTTTGATACAGGGTAAATCGAAAAATCGAAACTATCAAAATTCGCCACTGAATAAATAATACCCTTAATGAGATTTTGCATTTTGAGATGGTGCATAATGATATATTACGTAATATGTGCTGTAAGTAGCATATTACGCACGAATGGTAACGTTACGCACGTATTTGCGGAGCAGCGAGTGAGTGCGAAATTGCTTTACAACACGCATTACGTACTATACTTTACCTACTGCCATATAGTACATCAAATAAGTTTGGACAAACAGTCTAAATTATAATTCTTGACAGTTATGTCATCCGCTGTTGACGGCGATTACGCGATCGTGACATTACTGGCGGAATAAATGAAAACTGTGCGATGTGCTTATTGTGCGTAAAGAACTACTTACTGAGGCTGTATCTCGTGTGCTCTTGCATACTTTCTATAGTGGCCGTAGGTAAAAAATGATTATTTCCATAAATATTCCGACCATTCCATAGGATTTTTTTCTTGTTGCATTCGGAAGATAATTGTTAAAATATTTTAGTGTCCGCCCCTGGTTGATTCCAGTTCTTTAATCGCATTAGATTCAAAATGCAGTATTATCGTATCAGCTGCAGCCGCCTTACATTTCGTTGGAAATTCTCCTAAATATTAATCGGATCCCCTGTTTTATTTCGAAATTGGCGCGAGCTGTACTTGGGGGATTTAAGTTCACGTTTTATCCGGATCGAAGTTTTAATCCATCGGAAATGATTCGGAAGGCGAAAATGGAAGGAAAACAACGACAATTCAGTCTGAAGATTACTGAAAAACACTGACTCCGACTCGAACTCAATGATAATATTGATGATACATCTTTGGCACTTTGATTTTTTGGAAAAAAATGGCTATGAACTTCTTGTCTTGCATACGAGTTGTAGCGAGAATTGAAATTATATTTAGTGTTTCTGGCAGTTTTGTTGTGTCATCCTGACAGATAGTAAATGTAGGTATAACTTCTGGTCCGGAATTTCGAAATCTTTTTCAATTATTTCGAGATTTAAAGTCACGCGATTTTTCTTCAGAGACTTTTAATCTCGGAATGCTTGAAATATATTATACACCTAAGATGAGAAGTGAGCTATTGAAGTTGAACTTCAGCTCCTAGGAACTAAAAAGGATTTACTAGGTCATCAAGAACAAACAACATTGTTATGGTTGGTTACTTGGGTTGTTCCCTATTTCTACAGATTTGGCATTTCATACCCATGCTGGAGATATAAATGCACCATACTATAGTTAAGTACCTTGTTTTGATCAGGAAAGCCTTCAAGATTCACATACTCGCTTGATCTGTATTTTATTCATTCTCGGAATCTGATTGATTGGATAACTTGTTTCTGAATAATCACGGCCAGCAATACTTTTCTGTGTCACACAACGATATTGTTTATCTCAATTTGATTACCGTGCCAAACACAGTGGAATATGGAGAGAAATAAATAATCGCTATTATTATTGTTGATATGCTCACTTACCTAACATTTTAACATGTTCCACTTCATATTTCGTCAGCATGTCAGACCAGTCCTCCCGTTTGATTGCATGACTCCAATCTTCTTGCATTATTTTAGAAATTTCATCTGTATTTCTATCAGCTCCTATTGCAGAAGGAATTCCGATGAGAAATCAGAAATATTACCAACTATAGGTGAGTGACTATAGTAGGTACTTACTTTTAAAACATAATGTACCAACAGGATTCCTTAGTCTTCTGCTGCAGTTTTTGTGCATTGTACAACAGCACAATGTGATGGCATGAGCGAATTAATGAATAGCAAAAAAATACGATTCGTATGCCAAAATAATTGTGAAAAACTATTTCAATCACTTGTAAAAAAATGAGAAAAGTGGGGTTGTGTTTCAATGTTGTGCCTCCAGGGTCGGTCATCTGACAGTTCTTGCACGCAACCCATAATACACAAAAACGTCAAAACTCTAATTTTAGCTCTAATTTTAGGTAACCGATCGTTCAGGTTAGGGATCTGATCAACCCGAGTAAGTTTCCGAAAACGCCTATAGCATCGTTCCGGTTCTGCATCCATCTTACGAAAATCGACTACCCTTCATCTCCTCTTCCTTACCCCTCATCTACTACCCACCCGAAAATGTACAGAGGGGCTGGTGTCGCTAATTGACTGCAAAGCTGCTCGCTGCCTTATCGGCGCCCCATTTCGATACTTACCACGCTGTTTACTTCAATTGATATACCATCGTGATTCGATAAATAATGCTCATTCGATTACATGACATATTAAATCGACGGAAACCCACCCCGATTGGGTTCGTTAGGGTTGCAGGAATGGAAAGCCACTCTGTCGCAGGGATAATTTGAAGCTATTTTCGAAATTATGTGCTATTCAATACAATTCGGGAATATAAAGTCGACGTTTATGTTTGGAAAATTACTCTCAATAGCACTTTCCTTCCCAGAATAATAGCAGAATGCTTCAGAATGCCTCAGAAATTGTGTTCCTCTGTGACTCATAAAAACTTTCCAATAACAATACAACTTCTGAAAATATTATAACTGATCGTTTTTTTTTGCTTGAAAGTTTATTATTCTTCTTTATAGTTATATAGTGAACACTCCAAGTTTTTGGGGGTCTATATAGATAGTTTTCTATGCTGGGACATACATAGTAGTAGATCTGCAGTATACAAGACATAGACTGAGTGTAACTGAAAATGTATGAATATACAAATCTCAAAAACGCTCCAAAATCACTAAAACATTGAATTTTAAACGGATTGGATGGATTTTTCATATAAAAAAAGTTCCAATTGAATGGAATATTTCCTTTGATTTTTCCATGGAGAGGACAAAAACAATTCCAACACTTATTAACTAACAAAACACAAAACTTATTTTCCTGATAGCAACAAATGAATAGTAATAAAAAGTTCATAATTTAGAATAAGCACCTGATTAAATATCTAATAAAACAATTGAATTTCGGAATTATTCAGTAACTTATTCATTGAATGGGAAAGACCACTGATGGAATAAATCCGTGCAAACCTCTTTCAATCGACGAATCATGATTTACGTTTGATGTACAATCCAACAACAAATTATGAGTTGAAGTTGAAGGAAATCGAATCTATAGCGTTTTGAAATCAGCATATTCCATTCCATATTTCCAAAAGCCAAATATGAAGCTGGAGCCGTGACGTATTAGTCCCGACTGTAGCTATCTCTTTCTGATACCTCGCCATTCTGCAGTGTTGCAGTGTGATTGGTCAGCTCAAGGAAAATGGGCGTGTTGGGACTAATACGTCGAACCAGTCACACCAATCAATTGACACCATTTCAAATGGCGCAGGAATTGTGTTTTGAAATAGCCATATTCACATTTATTTTTTTCATCGTCCTAGATTTGAAATTCTTCAATCATCATGTGGACTTTCCCAACCTATATAGTCACAAACGGTTCGAAAGTTACAGGGGTGGGCTCGAAAGCAAGTAACCATCATAAATCCAAAGGGGCATCATTTTCGTTTACTGGCAACGAGGTAATTAAGATGAATAATGCAGTGTTGCGGAGCCGTTTGCATTGTTTTAAAAGACTCCGGAGCAATTGTAAAATGGATTCTCTCTGTAGATAAACGTTTTCTCGGTTCATGGCCAGGGGATGAATGATCGTGTTGGTTCTGAAGGGCTTGATCACTTGATGGATGTTGTGGAAGAGGCCATGTTTAATGAACGACCATTGGGGATAAAAGGATTATTCCGTGTCGAGGAGGTGAACAATTTAGTAATTCGGTATACAGTGTTTCTCGAATTCTATCCTCACCATGGGATCTCGGTAACTGTGAGGGATAGAGAGTCGGTTAAATTACGAAAGTTTCAGCAAATTCGATTGTGATTCAGAATCCGTCGAGAAATCTACACCTTTCTCAATTGTAATTGAGAAAGCATCAATTGAAATTCAGATTTCTCAAAGGAAATTCAGAATGTAACAATTGTAATTCAGCTTAGCTAATTTAAATTATGACAATATCAATAGCTATTCAGATCAGTCAAGTGAAATTCAGAAAACTTCAATTGTGAATTTATAAAGCGTCAATTGAAATTCGGATACCGTCATTTTGAATTCAGAATGCATGGAACAATTGGAATTCAGACCACGTTATTTGTAATTCAGATAAGTAACTTGAAAGTATCAACTGAAAGTTGATGTTCGATGTCAAATTTGAGTAACTTCTCATTTGCCGTTTCAAAGTTATGAAGCACAAACAATTTGAAAACTCTATCCTCAGAGCCGTTTTTAACTCCAACTTCTGCTGAGGTAGGTATGTTTGCTTGTATATTGAATTGGTTTGGTTTCAGGATTATGTGGTAAGTTTTTGTACAGACCTTTTAGAGACGCCCTGTATATTGGTGTAAATGGGTTCATGATACATTGTCATGACATGGGGTTGTTTTCTCCATATGAAAGTACGAGACTGTTTTGAAACATAACAAAGAGTATTAGACATTTTTTGTAGATTGTAGATGGGTCGTATAGGCTGAGAGACCTCTCGATCACTGCGACCTAGAAGATCTATTGTGATTACCCCTATCTAGTTTTGGTCCTCTAACCCTAGACTTCTGATGAAGCCTACGATTTTCCTGACGGTTGACTTTTCCACTTCAGCAGGGGTGAGATAGACCTGTTCTAGGTGGTTCAGCCTTTGGCGGACTAATACTTCACATGAGCAAAGTATGTGTTCCGCGGTTTCGTTCGCATTGTTACAAAAGCAGCAAGTGTCAGTCTCCGCCAGACCCATCTTTTTGAGATGGTACCTCAGAGGGCCGTGTCCTGTGAGAAAGCCTGTGATAAGCTTTAGCTTTGGTTTGCTGAGGCTGAGTAGCTCTTTGGCTCGGTTCTGCGAATGGTTGATGAACCTTTTCGCTTGTCGTTGACCTGGAGTTGCTCTCCAGTAGGAGGACTTTTCAATTTCTTCCCATTTCCCGAGTTCTCCCTTTAGGTGACATTTGCTTATCCCACAAAAAGGCTCAGGACCAAAAAGTGCAGATGCTGCACCTTTTTTGCAAGGCGATCAGCTGCCTCATTTCCTTTGATTCCTTCATGCCCTGGAACCCACATAAGTGTGACTTTGGAATATTAGACATCATGTGTAGTGTTGGAATTTCAATGGACAACAATAAATATAAAGACCGAAGACCAAATAACACATTACATTATGATTATCATATCGACGAGTCCTTGACAAGTCAAGAGTAGCCTCAGATCAGACAACAAAATCTCTAGATGACCATTCTCAGTCACTTGTTTTCAGAATAGGTTACACTGATTATTATCTTTTGACAATTGACATTGAGGAGTATAGTATACTTTATTTCGGTATAAATCTGAAGGCAAGTCGCGTGGATCATAAAAAAACGACAACCACGTGTTGCGCTTGTACAAACAAGAGACGATCTACTTTCACGACACGTATATAGAGGTTCAAAGCCACCTATCTATAGGCCGGTCGGAAAACTTCCCTTTTCATAGCTGTCGTAAAATAAAACAGTATATGGTGCTAGTATACGCGATATTCCTTTCCCCCAGATATAAACAACAAAAGAACGTTGGCGATTTTAAAGAGAAGCATAAATAAACCCCAAGTAAAAATTGAAGCATTTCTCAAACACTATACAGGGTGGCAGGCGAAAGGACATTGGATTTCAGTCGTTAATATGGATTGGTACTTTCTAGAACATCGTGTTTTTCGAATGGTGCCTTCCGTTTGAGATTCAATATCCCTACGGCCGAATTCTTGATTCAATTCAAATTCTCGCATATCTGCGAAAACGTTGAAATACATATTCATTTGCATCCCTATATGAGTTGATTGTCGTCCAAGAATAGATGCCACGTGATTTTGAAGCCAGGCAACTCTTTAGTGAAAATATGTTTGTTGTGTTGCCTCTAGACGGTGTCGTTTTCTGCTCTGAAGTGGCAAATTTTCACCTCACAGAATGTGTTAATGAACAGAAAATGCGTTCCCATATACATGTAGAGCAAGTGAAAAAGTGTAGTCACCTGTACGAGCACGAAAACCTTTTCCAAGCATTGTTGTCTAGGCCAATGGCTCAATAAAACTAGTAATTCCCTTTGGTGGTGGTAGTAGTAGTGGTTTTTTTATATAGGTGAGTCAAAAATGTGTACCGAGCTTTCTGGAGGTGATAATAAATTGAAAAATAAGTATAGTTTGATGAATAAACTAATGGCCCAAAATGTATATTATGGGAGATGTATACTTCCAAAGTTTATATTCCAAAGAGAGAATAACAATAATGATACTCATGTCATGAATGTCAATATCAAGAACAAAATTTATCATGGCCTCCTAAAATATTGGTACCTCGATTGATACCGATGAATTAATCTGCTGATATCAAGTGACTACTAAAATTCAAATATCTCGCAAACGGTAACAATTTTTGTATTTCGATAAGAGTACCGTTTTCATGTAATTTTTTTGCTCTATAAAATGTTTCTATTTTTTCTCCAAAAAGAATACGAGGAAAAAAGTTGTTCTCAAAAAATCATGACCCACCTACTAAAAACACCCTTTATAACAATATCAGAAATGTAGAAGTGTATCAAAAAATTTCATTTCATCAACAGTCCTTTATGCAAAAAATCTCAATTTCGTGACTTTCACCGTTTAGAAGTTATGCGGGAAAATTATTTCAATTTTATCACCTTTGGAAGGATATATCTTCCTCAATATGCATTTTGGCATATTAGTTCATTCATCGAACTATACTTATTTTATAATTTACAATCACCTACAGAAAGCTTGACTAACTCTGTATATAGTGGAAAAAGCTCACATAAGGCGTACTGGTCGCCCATTGACTAGTCAGTGTCGGATTCTTACCGACTAAAAAACCACTCGGTATAGGAAGGAAATACTGTCCTCCTGGAACCACCTTGCGGTATTACTTCAGGATGGACACCTGATTCTGCAGATGGGGCTATTCTCTGTATTGTCTTCATTGTCTTGGTCTGTTTGTGTCTATCCGCTTCTCGGACATAGTGACAGTGGCTGGCTGGCTTATTTTCTTTTAGAATTCTTCTTTCTGTAGCATTTTCATACCTATGTTTTCTGGTGTCACTCGCCCTATTTGTCTCTTCAAGTTTTCTCTTTGTTCCGTATATGCATTTATCGCCGGAGTCACTCAGGACGAATCTGTGCTGGTTCGCCTGGAAAGCCCCATGACCAGCTAGTAGTAGTAGTCGTAGTAGTAGTAGTATTGTGAAGATTCTACTGCCTGGTAGGTTGGAAGCAACTTCATGTCCAGTACACAGCTTCGCGGATGATAGTACCCTCCATACCGCCTCCTCTTCCAGGGCTACAATACCAGCCAAAGAAATCAGAAACGAACGAGGGAGAGATGTTGACAACCTAAATATGGACTTGGCAACAATTCTCGAATGGGGATCCAATAACTTGGTAGATTTGAATGCAAACAAAACACAAGCATGCCTTTTCTCTATAGAAAAACCGATCTCACTGTGCCCAACATATGCTTCTCAGGAGTAACCATACCTTTGAAGACATCCATCTCGATGCTTGGTATTACTATCAGCAATAACCTTTCTTGGGAAAATCACGTGAGGTCAATTGCTGAAAGTGCATCCCAAAAACTTGGCTTTCTGTTC
The DNA here is from genome assembly GCA_918026855.4 of Phaedon cochleariae. NCBI lineage: Eukaryota > Metazoa > Arthropoda > Insecta > Coleoptera > Chrysomelidae > Phaedon > Phaedon cochleariae. Next base: position 4,070,835 of record OU896709.1, on the reverse strand, counting down.
CGGGCCATGCAGGACCTATTTCACTTCCAGTTTTGTTGGTTATGATCTATAAGGCACAGATCCGACATGTCCTGGAATACAGTTTCCATATTTGGAGTGCACCACCCAAACATACTCTAAAATTGTTGGATTCTGCCCAAAAAAGGACAATTCGTCTCGTGGGTGATGCCTTGCGCAAAAACTCACTCACTTCTCTGGAACACCGTAGAAGAGTTGGCGATCTGGCTCTACTTTATAGATATTTTCATGGATTATTCTCTTCTGAAATATCAACAATTGTTCCTTCCTTGTCAGTCCCCGCGAAATTAACCCGTCGAGTTGAGGCTTCGCACCCCTTCGTGGTCACTTTGGAGACCTGCAGAACATCTCTTTCCAAAGACTCTATCATCCAACGAACAGCGAGGCTCTGAAACACATTGCCAAGGGAGGTGGTCCCCGAGGCATATAACCTACAGAAATTTAAGAAGAACACCAATTCCTACCTTATTTCCCTTGGTTCTCACGATGTTCTCTGAACATTACAGGATATCCCTTTTCGTGGGAACCAGAACATAAAAACGCCTCTGCTCTTCACATATAGACGCATCCTTCTCCTAGTTCATCCTTTCTGAACCTCCCTGACCTTCTGATGAAGGCCAGGCGATGTTCGGCTGTTCTAAATCGATTGAATTATCTCGATGTATTTGAAACACCCCAGAGACTTCAGTACTCAAGAATCATCATCATTTGAATTCAAAGTCGTGAGTGTATTCCTATACCCATCAGGTAGAATATCGGAAAATATGATCACATATCAGGATTGTTTACTATACCATTTATTCCATAATCAACATAAACATTCCGAATTATTGTTATATGTTCGAAGTAGGAAGAAAATGAAAAAAAAAAAAGTTTTTCTCCGATTGGCAGCAAATATTGATTCTGCTGACACATATCAATCAGCAAAGTATTACTTTTCCTGCCTAGGCAGCAACGTGGGTACTTTGCTGTCTAGGCAGCAAAGTGGTTACTTTGCTGATTGATATGTATCAGCAAAATCAATAATCCATAAATCGTTTATAATTTCCTCCATATTTATTCCGAGACTCCTCCGGCAACAAATTCAACTCTATATTTTTTGCCACTTCCAGGTCGCTATCACTGTCCATTATATAATAATTTAAATATACCGATATTTTTTCGCACAACTGTCAGAAATTTTATGAATTGTCAAACTATAATTATTATTATGGACATTTCCATAGCAACCAACCATTCGAACAACTGCGATTTCTATCAAATATTATTTAAATTGAACACTACAGGAAAAATAAAGAGATTGTGGGAATTGTAATAATTTGCAAATACAATATCCTCCTATATCATTATGAACAATCGGAGAAAAATGTATATGTTCAACTCGGCAGCAAAGTAGATTGACTGCCTTAGCTGGATTCCTAGCCTCGCGCTGCCTAGTTAAACAAACAACTATTGTTGCCCTTTTATTATTATCTTTCCTAAGGTGTGCCTGAGTTCGTCCCTGCGAAATCAATATGAATTATCCGGGCTGCAGATGACACCCGTCAGACGTTCTTTTGAGCACGTGTTGTCTCTAAATCCTGCCTGGAATGGGGATTTTATTGAGAATATCCCGAATAGATATCGCCCGAGGATGAAATAGAGGGACAGTTCCGATCCATATATAAGTGCGGAATGAACAAAGAAAATTGGAAAAATCCAAGGAAAATGGCTAATATACTAGCTGCAATGATTTGCAGAGCTATATCTTCAAACATGAAATTACACACTGAAAAAAAAAAAAAGTCGGTAGTAAATACCAAACGTTTAGTAAAATTGGCACCAGTCTTTACATTCATCAAATAATATTACTACAAAATATTATAATACTATACTATATGAAATATTACTACTACAGAATTTTATCATATATACTATACATACAGGGTGTTCGGAAATTATGCGCAAACAATCAAGGGGGTGATTCTACAAAATGAAATAATAAATTCATTTCATATGAACCTAGGTCCGGAAACGCATAGTTTTCAACATACAGTGTGTTGAAACTTTTGAAAAAGATCGGTTTTTCATGAATATCTCAAATGTCCTTTCACCAATTTTCTTGAAATATGGCAATGCTATTTTTTGTCATGAGGGCCTGATATATACATAGTTCAATTGGAATCTTGGAATCCAGTGGCGTCCCAATGGGCAACCTACCGAATATTATTGTCAATAAAATGTGCGCCACTGATTTTTTTGAATTCTGTATCTTCATAACCTATTGACCAACTGAAAATACAACATTTTGGTCTCTTGAATTGTTTTGCTATTTTGCTGCATTTCCGTGGAAAAAAATAAATACCAATTCATTGTATAAATTTGTGCAAAATATTGCTTCAAAAACAGGGGTGAAATTAAATGTGTGATCCATGTCCATGGACGTAGAATAAGAATGAAGAATGATTATCTTCATATATTTTATAATATATGTTTGACACACTCTATACTCAGTATATTGAGAACTACGTATTCTCGGTCCAGGAAGGCGTAGTTTTCGATAATACAAAGTGTGTCAAACATGTATTATAAAATATTTGAAGAAAATGAATCTCCATTATCATTCTACGTCTATGGACATGGATCACACATTCAATTTCACCCCTGTTTTTGAAGCTATGTTTTGCACAAATCAATTACAATGAATTGGTATTTATTTTTTTCCACGGAAACGCGGAAAAATAGCAAAACAATTCAGGAGATCAAAATGTTGTACTTTTAGTTAATCATCAGGGTATGAAGATGATGAATTCAAAAAAATCAGTGGCGCACATTTTATTGACAATAATATTTGGTAGGGTGCCCCCGGGACGCCACTGGATTTCACAATTCCAATTCAAATTATAGTTGAATCAGCCCCTCATGACGAAGAATATCATTGCCAAATTTCAAGGGAATCGGTGGAAGAATATCTGATATATTCATAAAAAACCGATTTTTTCTAAAAAGTTTAACACACTGTAATCTTGAAAACTATGCATTTTCGGACCCAAGTATATATAAAAAAAATTTCATGTTTTCACATGCAGAATCACCCCCTTGATTTTTTGTGCATAATTTCCGGACGCCCTGTATAGGTACAGTGTGTCCCACTTACCATGCTCACCATGGGTATCTTTTTAACGGTGAGAGATACGAGGTCGGTTAAATGACACCAAATGTGGAGTTTGCCAAGGCCAACTATAATGTGAAAAAATATTTTGATAAAATCTATTCGTTTTTGTTTTATACGCAAAAAACAGATTTTGATCATTTTCATGTCTCCTCTGTAACTTCGTTATTTATGAAAATATTCGAATAGGAATTTCACATTCTCATGGCAGTTTTTCAAAAAAATATGAAATTTATACCAACTCTTCTAGAATTTGAGATATCAGCACCAACTTTAGTTTTTCAAATGTAGGTCATAGGTCATGTAGGACTTTTTTTTCTCTTTCAGATGATATGTCGCAGTAATAGTTTTGTGTTGATAACAACGGAGTTATCGTCATTTATACAAAAACAAAAAATTATTTGGAAGCCGCCATCTCGAATTTATAAATTTTAACAAAAAAATCATGATCTCCGACCTCAAAAACCTCCACTTACCAATTTTGAATGGAATCGGACCGAATCTTGTCCGCCATCAATTTAAAAAAATGGCTGCTCCAAAATGGCGGACATGATTTGGTCCGATTCCATCCAAAATTGGTAAGTGGGGGTTTTCGAGGTCGGAGATCATGATTTTTTTGTTAAAATTCATAAATTCGAGATGGCGGCTTCCAAATAATTTTTTGTTTTTGTATAAATGACGATAACTCCGTTGTTATCAACATAAAACTATTACTGCGACATATCATCTGGAAGAGAAAAAAAAGTTATTTGTAAATAAGTCATAATAGTGAGCTATGACATACATTTGAAAAACTAAAGTTGGTGCTGATATCTCAAATTCTAGAAGAGTTGGCATAAATTTCATATTTTTTTCGAAATCACTTTCAAAAACTGCCACGAGAATGTGAAATTCCTATTTGAATATTTCCATAAATAAAGAAGTTACAGAGGAGACATGAAAATGATCAAAATCTGTTTTTTGCGTATAAAACAAAAACGAATAGATTTTATCAAAATATTTGTTCACATTATAGTTGGCCTTGACAAACTCCACATTTGGTGTCATTTAACCGACCTCGTAGGCCAAGCCGTAGAGAATTTTTGGAGGAAATAATTAGAGGAAAGCTGAATTTTTGTTTAAAGCTTCGTTTTGGAGTTCTAATTACCCTGCTAAGTTTTCCCCCTCCAACACCCTCTGCGTTGGCCGCCATATTGGAAGAAAGGTACAAAAATTCAGTGTTTGTCTAATATCTCCGTATAGATTTGTCCTACAAGAAAAATGAATCTCATCGTTTTTGAAGAGAACCAAATTCTCTATAAAAAAGTATCCATACATTTTATAGCTGAGACGTACCGTTTCGACTATATCACCAAGAAAAGTACAGAGATTCCGCGCGTCCGTACGAAATATCGTTGTCCGGTCGCCGTACCTCCCTTTTTGCATCACACAATTCTCACTTTTGATTTTTTTCAAGTGAATATTGTGTTTATTGATGAATTCAAATGTTTTTGACCGATGTTCAACAATATCTACCCATTTCCACACCACCTTGCGGTAGAGCATACGGCGCGTTTTTTTTTAGGTGGTATCCCCTGTAGGCCTAGTCCACCTCACCAAGATAAGTCTATTCATATTGAAGACGTGGAGGTTGACAAAGTTATTCATCACTAATCTGTTGAATATAAATGTCGTGGTCATACTGGGCACATTCCTCATTCTCCTCGTTTATGGAATGGTCTGAATTAATGACAATATCCAGATCATCATCTACATTGTCTATTCTGTCATCTACATTCGTGCAAGATAGGCCTCGACAATTGTAGCAGATGGTGGTACACCGCAGACCAACTTTTCTACAGCTACAAGCTGCTTTTGCATCCTTTTGCGGAGCAGCGTCTTTGGTAGAAGTAATAGGTAACAGACCGTTCTTAGTAGTCTTCCAGCCTCAATCTTTCGGATTATTTTCAATTCCATACCATTTTTGAACTTGGTAATACGTTCTTAGAGAATGCTGCCGTGCCGCGGCATTTGTTGGAGGTAAGGACGCAAGATTCACAGACTTTTTGCATAATGATTTGGCAAATATTTGGAATCTCAACTCATCCAACGAGATCTCTTCGTTTTTTTCTCCGTATAGAGCTGCAATTAATGTTTGTCCAGCCGCATCAATCGCATCTGGATGTGCTTCTGGATCCTTGAAGATTTTGGCAATGTTCTGCAATTTCTCGTCATTTTTTATTAGTTTGACAAATTTCATCTCTCCTTGCCTAAAAAATGAGGAAGTTGTGTCGCAGCCACTGAACGCGTGTAAAAATAAAATATTGTCTCGTACAATCGTATTCAGATCTCACAGTTTTTAAAGCAGCAGCAATGTTTTTTTCTTTAGTGTATGATTTCTGACACTTCACATGCACAGTTACACGTTGCAAACCTTCAAGCTGAATTGCTTTATTATCACGCCTGATTTCGCTACATTTTTTTAAAGTTTTCAGTCCTCTTTCTTTTACTACAATGCTTTCACTCTCAGATAAAGTCATCTCACAAATAAAACAATTATTTATCTCCGCCATTTCAATAATTTTCAGAAAAAATCACAAGCACAATGAATGAAACGAGCACAAAATTCATGTAGCGATAACCAATGTCTCGGCTATACTGATTAGATCAGATCCTGCTAAAAAGTCCCTACCAATAATAAATCGCGGGTACATCCTACGGCAAAATTGAATTTCTAGTGAAGAGTAGTGTAGCTGAACATTGGCAATGATGGTAATTCTTAGGCGGTTGCAAATACGGTGACCGGGCAACGATATTTTGTACGATCGCGCGGAAACTTTGCACTTCTCGCGCCTATAGCGTCGAAACGGTAAGTCGTAGCGATGAATTATAGGAGAACATTTTTATAGAGAATTGAGTTATCTTGAATATCAATCATAGCTATTTTCGATGTAGGACTAACGAATACGGAGATATTAGCCAAAAACTGAATTTTTGCACCTTTCTTTCAATATGGCGGCCAACGCAGAGGTCTTTGGAGGGGGAAAACTTACCAGGATAATCAGAAACCCAAAAGGATGCTTTTGAAAAAAAAACACCAAACACTCATTTTTTGTCTCTGGCGCTTGGCCTATCGTATCTCTCACCATTAAAAAGATACCCATGGTGAGCATGGTAAGTGGGACACACTGTATACTGTATTTAGTGGTTGGCGCGTATTTTACAGAACGTTGGTATTTACTACCGACTACTTCTTCACTTCCAAATGGTGTTTATAATTATGATTCAGAGAAAAAAAACTCCAGAGTTTTGGGTGACTAATTTTTTTCATAATTAGATAGGTACAGCCTTACGTAGTTTGCTTGATGACGATAATTTTTTTCATGTCGAGATCCGACTCCGCTGGAAGTTTTTAATTTTCCTTTCGAGCCCGGAACAAATGAAAAGGCATTAGAGATAGACGGCCGTTTTTTGCCTTAATAAGTAGCGAGATTACTTTTTTGATGTTATAATTTGCTGGAAAGAAATTTCATTTATGAAATTTCCATGTAAAATTTGTGAACCCGATATTTCGACTATTCATATATGTATAGCCACAAAAGTCTTGAATCCAAAATCGTGAACTGAATGAACAAATGAAAGTTTCCGAACATTTGTTTTATCTAATATTTTATATCATAATCCATCCTTTTATACTAATCATTCAGGGTATATCGCGTTCAATTTTTCTAATTTTGACGGTTAGTAGAAGAATTGAAAATGAAGGGGGTGCCAGAATTCACGCAATATTTGAATTCGGCACTATTTGCACAGTGGTTGAAGCAAATAGTTCAGTGTTATTTAAAATGGAGCACTACACGAATAGAAGGAATAAAGCGTTTTCATGGAGCAATATTTTTATAAGCAGCTATTCAGTGCGCAATTCTCGTAATTTCTGGAGTAAATGTTGGGACACCGGTAATACATTGAATAATACTAATATTTTTATTTCTAGAGACTAAGAGAAAACACAAAAGTCTAGAATAATGTTAATGGTTATACATTGCTCAACACCCTAAATGGACCATACATAATTTGACTCTTTTTCGACGACATGTATTTTTTTTAAATCTACCGATTTTCATGCGGTTTTCGATATCAGGTGTGATATTTCATTGACTTCAAAACGAGCTAGAACACTGTGAAGAGGTTCGCAGAACGAAACTTACACAGGGTGTAAAGTGGAACCATTATACACTATATGGTCTATACATTTGCGATGCTGCCAGAACTCAAGGAATTTTTATTCTGATTGGAGGTCAGTCATATAATTTTTCGAAAAATACAGGTCGTCGAAAAAGAGTCAGATTATGGGTGGTCCATTCAGGGTGTTGAGTACTGTATTTTGAATTTCATCTCAAGATATTAGAGGTTCGTGAGAATATTAATTGGCAAGGTGTCGCATTTATAGCTAAAACTGAAACATATATACATAAATATCATTCTTTTTTCCACAAAGAAACTATAGGGTGTTGAGAACTGTATTTGAAAGGACTCCGCACATTTAGTACGGAAAATGGCTTTCGGCTAATTTTTCTGAAAATTTTATATGTTTCAGATATGAGCGTCCATATATTACCCTTGATAATCAAGGGTAATATACACTCACAGTCCAATTCACAGATCGATCGTGACACGATAATTGTGAAACTGCGGAATGAAAAAACGTTTCTTGAATATTTGAGTTCAGGATGCCTAGAAAGACTAATATAATATATTGAGTATAAAAACTATCATTCTTTTGGAGACTTCGCCATATGAACCTTGGAAATATATTAAATGGGTTTTATACAGTGTGTCCCACTTACCATGCTCACCATGGGTATCTTTTTAACCGTGAGAGAAATGAGGTCGGTTAAATGACACCAAATGTGGAGTTTGTCAAGGCCAACTATAATGTGAAATAATATTTTGATAAAATCTATTCGTTTTTGTTTCATACGCAAAAAACAGATTTTGATCATTTTCATGTCTCCTCCGTAACTTCTTTATTTATGAAAATATTCAAATAGGAATTTCACATTCTCATGGCAGTTTTCCAAAGTGATTTCGAAAAAAATATGAAATTTATACCAACTCTTCTAGAATTTGAGATATCAGCACCAGCTTTAGTTTTTCAAATGTAGGTCATAGCTCACTATGATTTACTTACAAATAACTTTTTTTTCTCTTACAGATGATATGTCGCAAGAATAGTTTTGTGTGTGATCATAACGGAGTTATCGTTATTTATACAAAAACAAAAAATTATTTGAAAGCCGCCATCTTGAATTTTTGAATTTTAACAAAAAAATCATGATCTCCGACCTCAAAAATCCCCACTTACCAATTTCGAATGGAATCGGACCAAATCTTGTCCGCCATCTTGGAGCAGCCATTTTTTTAAATTGATTCCTGGGCTCGCTACGCTCGGCTATGAATTCAGCCTCGGCAGTCAATCTACTACTTTGCTGCCTAGTTAAACAAATAACTATTCTTACATTGTTCTGATGTTAATACCATAATATAGATGACTTTTCTCATTACTGTCATGAAATAACTACATTATGATAATGGTCTAGACTTCGTTATACCAACTAAACGATTGATTGACCAGTCACTGAAATTCATTATTTTCAATCGGTTTCTGACATTGTACTGATGAAAAGAACGTCATAGTAATGACTATGTAGTCAAACATTAGAAGTGATTGATATCAGGTTCATTATTTTTTTCTGTGCATGAATATTACCTTGTCATGATGGAATGCAATACCCTGTGAGTGTATCTATTCGAATAGAGGGATTTGTGAGGTAGAAATCAGACATGGAGCGTTTAATACTTCTGAAGATTTATCACGACTCAGAGCACATAATTCAAATCGATGCAAAAACAGCCTGAATCAAATGATTGACACCCTGTAGCTCGAAAACTGGTCATATGACGATCTGTAAATTGGAAAAGTCATTTTCCGTACTAAATGTGCATTCGAGGTTCGTGGAGCAGATTTTCTTTCACTGAAAATGATGACTGAAGATCAAATGAAAAATCAATTGGCAGGGTGTCGCATTCATAGCTTAAACTGGAATATAAATACATAAATTCCATTCTTTATTCCACAACGGAACTCGTTTACACAACCCGCCGTCATGGCGAAAGTGGAAGAACGTGTCGGTCTGCTCTGTTTCGTATTCATATCCAATCGAATATTTTGTATAACGTGATCCGTTGTTGTGGCACCCGGTTTCTCCAACATTTGTACCAATCGACATGTCCTATATCATGCGAATCTCGCAGGAATTGTCGACGTCGACGATGTTATTTACGACGCCTTTGCGGGTATCGCACGTACACACACGGACGCACCCCTGTATACATCCTGTATATCTGATATACCCACGGAAAAAAAGGATTTGTTGCAACAACAAATTATTTATGCTTGAGTTATTTTTGTTGAACTGAGCAATTTTTTGTTGAATCAATCAGATACATGATTATTCCATGGAAGCAGCTTGTTCAATTCAAGAATGTAGTCTAATTGAATCAACTGTATAATATCAATTCCATCAACAAAATATATGGTTTCCTCAAGAACAAATTATGTCGATCCAAAATGATGTCGATGTTGATACAACTATAAACATTTCGTTGATTTGATGAAATAATGATCATTTTGATGAGAATATATCTTCAAAGCAACATACAAGTTTATTTATTCCGATGTAGCAATAAACTCGTTTCGAACGGATCATTTGCTTGAATAGAGCAACGAAATATGTAGTATCAATGAAATATTTTGTTAATTCTACTTCAACTTAAATTTTCGCCTCTAGATGGCGATCATTTCGCCTCGTTTATGCATGCCTCGAATTCATTATATACGTGAAGCCTGATTCTTTGTGTTTGAAATATCAGCTGGATAAATCGAACTCAGGATGAATAGCAATCCGAAATAGTTTTCAATCAGCTAAGAGAAGTGAAGACTAAAGATCTCTGCTAGGAGACGACTAGTTTCCTAGTGTTGTTTATTCAATTGATGTGAAATTTCAGAAAATTCCCGAATATTGAATTTGGTCAAAACAATTTGTCGAATGGATATATAATTTCTCTTAAATCAACAAAATATTTCATTGAATTAACCAAATATTTCATTGAATCAACCAAATATTTCATTGAATCAACCAAATATTTCTTTGAATCGACTAAATATTTCGTTGAATCAACTAAATATTTGATTGAATCAATATCTTGCTATTTTGAATCAAAGAAAATGATTGTTTGAGCCAATTCAATATTTCTTCATTAACAATTCATGGATGTGCTTGATCGAAGAAGATCCAGAGTTCATGCAAGACATATTCACTTGTTTCAAACTTCAAATTCGCTCTGAATCAAGATATAGATTTACTCATTTCAAGATTATATTTTGTCGTGCATATATGACACTTTTATTTGCTCCATTCGATTAAATTTTGCTTGATTCAACAATTCCTTTTTTTCCGTGCCGGCATTACTTTGTGAAAATTCGTTTTATTTGACTCACTAAACGTAGGACTTGCATTTCGATATGAAACTTTTGTTTTTGTGTTTTTGGATGTATGAAAAATTGATATTCATCATACAGGACGTAGAAAGAAATTCTGAATTGAAAAAACCTAATCACGAATCATTTTTTTATGTTCATAATTTTATCTGAGAATATTCCTCTTTGTTTTTGTATTCACGAATATTTCATTTTTTCATTTGAAAAGTTTCCAAAGTTACCAGGCAAGGTGTGGTAATACATGTTGAAAACAATGTGAAACCGACATTCAGCTGCTCCACTATCAACTTCAGATACTATTTTTGATTTAAAAAAAAGTCAACTCATCATTCTTCATTTTTAGTCCTGGGGATGACTTCGAACGCTCATTGTGAAGAATAAAAAATAATTTGAACACAACATACCTAATTGAAGAAAACCAACGTTTAATTGTAATTCGAACAACTTAGTTAACATAGAAAATAAATAACATTGACTAAAATATACCTAATAATTAATATAATCAGGAACCTATAACACGAATGATTGTTCAGCGGAATAACATTCCAAGTAATTATATTCTATAATAATATTCAGATTTGAAAATTGGAACTTTCGACTCCTCCATTATAATTTTCTAATGAATGTCTGTCATAGTAACATCCGTTGCTTCATTAATTGTAAATGGAAAGGAGAACCTCTGAGGGAGAACCAGATGAACTCTTAGAATGGGGAAGACCACTGATTTTTTAAAACGACATTATCGTGAACTCTATACTGAAAAATTACCATTTTGAATTCTTTCATTCATGCTGAGACGATGAAAAAAATAAATTAGTATATGTCCATTTCAAAACACACAATTCCTGCGCCATTTGAAATTTCATCAATTCATTGGTGTGACTGGTGCGACGTCTTAGTCCCAACACGTCTATTGGCCTTGAACTGTCCAATTACACTGCAACACTGCAGAATGACGAGGTATCAGAGAGAGATAGCTACAGTTCGGGACTAATACGTCACGACTCCACCGTCATATTTGGCTGTTTCAAATATCGAATGAAATATGCTGATTTCAAAACGATATAGATTCGATTCCCTTCAACTTCAACTCATAATATTGATTGTACATCAAACGTAAATCATGATTCGTCGATTGAAAGAGGTTTGCACGGATTTCTTACCTCAGTGGTCTTCCCCATTTTCCATTGGGGTATAGTTTCTGTATAGGAACGACTACCAGAAACTTTTCTGCAGCTCCGAACCATGTCCGAAATCACCAGCAGAAATGTTATTTTGGTTATCACCCTGTATAAAAATATAATATGATATTCTTTGGACATGATTCTTGTACAAAATATTCTGCAAGAGGCATAGTGTCACACAAACTTCAGGACGGAAACAGTGTAAAACTTGTATAATATTTTTTGTTATAAAATGAAATTCTTCCTGCCGCAGTTCCATGATTTTTATAATGTCTGTCATCCTCTCGAATTCCCGATATCAATTATTGTGATGTGCTATACAAATATTATTCCTATTTTCCTCTAACTCACCTCCAGTTCGCCTGTATACATCTTCATATATCCCCAATATTGCTCTTTATTTATGTGTAATTCCAATACCTACCTCCTGTCCCTATCCTCCCTAGGAACGCACGATGTTCTTTGAACATCATAGAAATTTCCTTTCGTGCGCTCCAAGCGTTAAAATAATTCAATTTTGTCTACAATTATTATGTGGTAATGAAATAATTCTCGATAAACCGATAAATAGTTTTTTGGGTCATATTTTCATTATGAAATTCTTGTTTTTCAGGCAAAACTTCGTAAGTACTTACCGAAAAGAATTTATTCGAAATAATATCCATCGCCCGAAAAATTATCCGGAAGCCCTTATTTCTAATAATTGAGGTCCCTGTTGCACCAATTACGGTCTACGTTAATGGTTTCTCTGCAGTAAAAGCAGCATCCGGAGTTATCCAGAGTTGGCTATGCCCGTTGGGTATTTGCATTCCGTTAATTACGGAGTATCTGTTATGCATGCTCCTCTCTGTTGCTCCTGTTTATCTCTTTTGACAAATGAGAGTAAGCGATCGGAATTCACAGAGAGAATCAATTATCAATGTTTGACAATGAAAATAACGTTCGTCTGCATCCGACTCAAAAATCGTCCATTTTCGTTTCAAAATTGATACAAAAAGTGAGTGATATTCTCTCGATCTGAACTAACTGGAATATTTCACCAGACTTTAGTTCGTTAGAATGCATGCTCAACTGATTCAGTTCAGTTCAGATGTAATACATATTTCAGTTAGTTCAGAACGAAAGGCTATCACTATGTTCAAGATGTATGATGGTTTATCTTCACTTTACTTTTAGTGTCGAGGAGCTGAAGTTGAAGTGTAATATTCGACATGACATGTCATTTGTGACGTCCTTTTTTTTTTCTATCCATTGGTACTCAAGTCAATAAACCGAAGCAAATTTTGGTTTTCGCATAACCACGCAACGTCTGAAGTCTGAAAGAAGCTTCAATCGGAAAGATATGTATATTTCTATGATTGATTTGTCTGTTTTCCTTTTGGTGACTCAGAGTCGGTGGTGAAAAGTATTTGACAGACGATCAAATATTAGATTTGATTTCGTCTTATATTTTCATTTGGTTCATCTTCAGAATTTACCTATACGTTGGTTGTACCACTTGTTTCTTCAATACTTCTAGGATTATCATTGATAAACAATTTTTTCAATATGTCAGAGCAATCAATGGAGTTATTTGAAATTATGTGCAGAGAGAAGATCAGAGCAAGTTTGCTCTGGACTCTTTCAAGTCTTTCCTTGTTAGCAAGATAAAGTGGCGACCAGATTATACTATTGTATTCCAGAACACTATACCAACGATGGATATGATGTTTTCATCGGTTCAATATTGGATATATCCTGAGTATGTCTTTCCACAAATCCGAGCATTCTCAAGGCCGTATTGCAAATACTATGTATGTGATCATTGATACTGAAAGGTCTTTGTCAAACACAACTAAATCATTTATATAATCAACACTATCAACAGACTGCAAATTGACATTATCAATAAACTAATCACATACAATTGGATTCTTTGTATTTTATAAAAACGCATCACCTTGCACTTTTCAACATTTATATCCAGTAAATTCAGTTCAGAAAAGTTACAAAACTTCTCCAAGTCGGCTCCAAATACAAATAATCATCAATTCTACCAACCTTGATAAATACCAAGGTTAGTAGAATTGATGATTATTTGAAAAGGCAGGTTGCATCGATCAGCAAAACGTGGTGAGGTGGAGTATAGTAATTCGTGACTTAATCCCATCGAAAATTCCATTTCGGACTTAGGAGTCAAAATAGGTCGAAAATCACTCCAGATTGGGAATCAGGTCGCCCGATTCACCAACTATTCATATGTTTTCTGGAAAATTTTCAGTTCTGAAAAATTTAATTTTGTCGCACTTTTTACGGAAGCACCCCCGTATCTTACGTAATCGACTTTATCATTGGACTTTCCCTTCCTCCTGCAAATTTCAGAAACCTACCTCAATAATTACGTGAGATACGGGGGTGCTTCCATGAGAAGTAAGACAAAATTCAATTTCTCTAAGAAACCTATGAATAGTCAGTGAATTGGGCGTCCTGATTCCGAATCCGAAGTGATTTTTAACCTATTTTGACTCCTTATATCATTTTCCGGAAATTGGGGTGGTTCCATGGCTGTTGGCGAGCAGTGTATTTCACTGAAGATGACCCCACTTGGTCATAGAATGCATTTTTGGTATATCTCTCGCTCCAGCAAATTTCAGGATCCTTACCCAACGATTACGTAAGATACATGGGTGTTTCCATCAGAAGTGGGTCACACTGTATATTCTAGAACTGTATTCAAAAAGATTTACCAATCCAGCTGTGATCTATAATTATACATACATTTCTATGACCCAAACGATACATTTTGTATGTGATTACGTCACGAATTACCACTTCCCCTCACCGCGTTTTCTGATCGTGGCAACCTTCCTCTACAAATAATCATCAATTCTACCAACCTTGGATAAATACTACTTCTAGCGACATCTATTCATCCCCTATCGAACCACAACCATCATGCTCCCTGCGCCAGAGGGCAGTTCAAAATCCTTTACAGACTGTACTCTACAAAGAACCCTACTTCCACTTCTATTCGAGCGCTATCCTCTCTATCGATCTGATTTGGCATCGTTGTTCAGGATGTTTTGTTTTCCCTCGATTTGAGTACTCTTTTTCTAGCGAGAAAGTAATTGTTTTTTCTCATTTTTTCCAGCTATCCGAGTTGGAGCAGAGGGTTTTGGAGGCGGAGGGCAGAGCTGAAGAGGCGGAGGATAAGGTTAGTATTGCGGCGTTGCCACGTGTAGAAGGAAATACTGGATACGCCGAAATAATCTTCATGGCTCTTATTTCGGTGGAGACCGACAAAATTCATCCAATTTCCATTTGGAATGTCAAAATTGGATGATGAGAATCAGGATTTTGTTGGCATCTTATTCAACATACAATATTTTTTTATATATTGTTATGCCAATCAAAAATCAAAGCCAGGCTACTATAGTACTATGTGAAGACAGTGCGATTATATGAATGATTCATCAGTGAAATCATTGATGTGCTTGATATCAAGTATTCTCAATTTACAGATAGGATTATCCAAGAATATTTGGCATGATGGTGTCCTTCATTTCATATTTTGTCCATGTTTTGTTTTGTAAAGACAACACTGGTAGTTGTGCAACGTGCAATTTGTGTTGGACGATTAAGAGAACAGAACCGGACTCAGCTCATTAGGAAAATATAGTACACAGAGAATCTTATGATGACATTAAATACGAATGGTAGTTTCTTCATGAGTGAAAATCGACCACTACGACGATAACCATTCAACCATAATTTCATTCAAAAACTAATGAAGCCTCAATAAATCAGGATAGTTACAAATAGCCATTGAAATGTTTGTTTTCCAATAATTATACTTAACATAAAAAAAATGTAATGGGTCTCCCAATCGAAAAAATGGAAAAAAACTTTCCTCTGTAAAACATTTTTTATCCATCCTTGTGTATTCTATAGATTGAAATAAATCATTAGCATAACAAAGATGTCGCGTAGCTAGTATGAATATTAGTGAGGGTTGCTGGGCTGTGTGCACGTGAATATATTCCAAAGAAGGGAAGATTTGTATTTCGTGCAAGATATCTGGACCAGATCTTGATTTTTTAAATGATTGCACTTTTAAAAATTCTACGCCAATGGCAGAAAAGGGGTTTGAGTATGAAAGTTGGATTGGGTACTCATTAACTACAAAAAAGTACTCTTGATAACACTCGATTTACTCTCATGGTTTTGACAAAGTTTGTATTATAATAATTATTGTTTATGTTCTTAAATTACTAAAATGCGAATTTCGTCAAAACCATGAGAGCAATCGAGTCTTATCAAAAGTACCTTTTTTAAAGTAAATGAGTTGCGCAATCTAAGTTTCATACTCAAACGCCTTCTCTTCCATTGGCGTAGAATTTTTGAAGGTGTAATTATTTAAAAAATCAAGTTCTACGCCTATGTATTATTATCGGACAAAATTTCAACACTATTTTTTTTGCCACATAAAACTCTATCAATATACCAAATTTCAGCAAAATCGCACATGCCGTTTTAAATTCATATGGGAAAAACGATTTAAAAATTGTAACTTCAAGGCCCTCTGGAGCCCAAACGATGCAACTTTGTACTAAGGTAATTTTACATAAATCGACTTATTTTGGTCTGGGGAATATGTGGTATGTTTTTGTGAAGACCTTTTACAGACACCCTGTATAATGGTTTGTTCACATTTTCATTATGAAATTCGTGTTTTTCAGACAAAAATATGTAGGTACCAAAGACAATTTTGAAAAAAAACATCGCATGATAAATGCAGTTTCACCCTCAATTCTACTATTCGATACCCAAATTTCGATCTTTCGTTGATTACTTTTCAATTCCCTTTGTTGCAATTGTAGAAATATTCGAGTCCGGTCCTGTTCATTTTCCTTTGGAGTACGGAGTTGAGGGGTTGCCAGGCGACCGTAGACCGTCCCGACTTTCGCTATCGTGCGTTTATTGATTATTTTCCGTCTCGACGCTGCTGTGGCGGTCATGATGGCGTCTTTCAGCTGACAGAAAAACAACGACGAATCGTGCGATTGCTTTTTGTTGTTGCCGTTTTTGTGTTGTTTTTAGTTGTTTTGTTTGTGCCGCGAGGAGGTTGCACCGTGAAAATAGACTGTGTGCGTATGTGAGAAAACACCTGAGAGATGTAAGTTTCAAAATAATTGCCCTTTTTTAATTATTGACGTTGGACAAAATGGTATATTATTTGGTTATTCGGTTCACAATTATTATATGCTCTTGCTTGTCGTTGTTTCCATGTACCTATATATTTTTTTTACTCGAATGAGTTTTTAAAGCATATTACCTGCTCGTTTTCTCTCACGATACGATGAACAAAAGAAATGGCTAATGTTATCAAATATTCAAAAGTTTCGACGTTTTGTTAGTAGGTATTGTAGTTATAAGAGGAAAATGTATGAAGTCTTTTTGATATGATTTCCATACGCAAATCTGATTTCTACCTAGTTTTCAATCATCATTACTCGAGATATTTTAGGTTATGCTGAGTTTATAATATGAACTCAACCAAATTAAAAATCGACTATCACATTGATATTCCAAGAAGCTGATTTGTTGAAAAATTCGAATAGAACAATGAACTTCCAGAGATTTTCAATTTGATATTTTTTTTGATTCTTATAGTTTATATAGTTCATCAGCATTTTACCTTACCAAAGATTACTGATTACCTATGATGCTTCTGATGACAGCTTGTTTCGATTCCTAAGCCTAAAGACTAATAAGACTAAGCTATAGCGGGTGTTGATGAATTGGTAAAAGTGCACTTATCATGCGATGGGGTTTTTTTCGAAAATTTTTTTTGGTACTTACGTATTTTCGTCTGAAAAACACGAATTTCATAATGAAAATGTGAACAAACCACTATTTATCGAAATCGAGATCGAAATATTTCAAGAAAAAGTTCAAAATTTTGCCTTCTTTTCCCCCTTGTGTTGGATGCATTTACAGGTACTTGCTCTTATTATTTTGTCATTGGACACTTTATATACTCATGATGTACTTCACTGACACATTTTAAGATAAAAAATTCAACAGGAAATATAATTTTTATGGCGAGTTTTTCCTATTTAGTGAGCAAGCATACCAGATGACGGCCATTTAATCCATATATGCAATCCAAATACGAGATGTCAAATGTCAATAGATTGCTTTTGGAATGACATTACACACGCCATTATTTCAAATTATATTCTTCCTTCTTTTCACTAAACATGGATAAATCACAAGAAAATCATATTTCTAGTTGACTCATATAATAAAAAAAATGTGTCCAACATTGTGTGATATATATAAATTGTCCAATGATGGAAAAAGAAGGGCAAATTGTTCTAAATGTGATCCAGAAGACAGGCGGAAAAGATGGTGCAATTTGTAACTTTATAGTGAAATATCTTAATAAATAATGGTTTGTTCACATTTTCATTATGAAATTCGTGTTTTTCAGACGAAAATACGTAAGTACCAAAAAAAAATTTTCGAAAAAAACCCCATCGCATGATAAGTGCACTTTTACCGATGAATTTATCAGACAATAACTTATAGAATATTCGGTGTTTCATGATGAAATTTGATATTGGTATATGGTATGTGGAGAGGAAAGGTTTCGCATGTTTTCTCTTCCTGGTTACTTCCGTAAATGGCTCTGAATTCGGATTTTTAAATGGAACACCCTGTATATTATACCATTTTTGAATTCCTGAGACAATTTTCGATAAAAATATGACATTTCCAGTAGTTTCCACACCTACTTCATTTTTTTAGAGTCACTTTCAATGATTTTACTCTGTCAAAAGAACATAATCAAAGTGACAAGTGAATACCTGAGTTTTCCAAAGTAGACTCGAAAAAAATAACTGCAAAATATAATGCATTATGGCTATCCATGACACACTTGACAAATGTGAATTAATCAATATCCATCAGTAGTTTCCTCAATAATATGGAATTTATGTTTTTATTTGTAATCGCAAATAAATTAGTATCGCTAGATTCATCAAAAAATCCTTTTTTTGGAAAGTGCTTGACAAAATATGTTTGCCATTTCTGAAAAACCATTCTTTGTGTCACTGATCGATAAATCATTTCAGTCAGATCACATTTTGATCAAACATAACTTTTTTTTTCAAATGGAACCCCTATGGGCTACCTACATGTCTCTCTTGAACATACATTAAGGAAAAAAAATACATATCATTTTTGTATTGTCAGAAAATGGACCCACTGAGTTGGAATCTCGATTCTTAAGCAGAATATTGTACAAGAAAATACAAAGTGTCATATTTTCAACTTTTCACAGTATTTTCCGAGGTAGTGTCTAATGAATTGTACGATTTTCAACACAATGTAAACAGTAGAATTTTTGGCCGCGACTGTAACCATCGAATAACATTTTTTCCAATCCGAATGGCCGAACATAGTCATTTAATTTAGCTGCCAATTCAATTTTTTCGATAGGTCCCTTGTGGCAGATCGTTCCTTTTATTTACGACCCTCCGCCATTTTGTATGGAATTAATAAATGATCCCATAAATTACTAGACGATACGGACGTCGACATTTATTTTTTAGCATTCGTTGATCCTTTTTCCCTTCACGTCAGATTGACGATTACAATTTCCACGAAGACAGGTAAAAAATGTTCACGAATAAATTGTACCTAATCTGCTCTCCTGCCTATTTCCGGATATCTATTCATATGAAAATATATCATTATGCTGTTCATGAAATACTCTTCCTGAATATCACTCGACCATGACAATTAGAAACTAGCTAAAGCTCTCGGGAGTTGATTCAGATTATTAATGTTCATATGGTCTTATCATATTTCCAAAATACTCTCGATAGATAGAATTATGAAGAAAATAATAGTCGGCTATGGTCTAGGGATCTTACCTACGAAAATTTTTGTGCATATTCGGTAGGTCTGAAAATCGGTCGTAAACTATTTTTCAATTTGGAAGGTCAACTTGGCGGATCTAATATGACGGACGAATTCTGAAATCCGATTTTATTCGAAATTTGTATCTGGAAATTCAAGATGGCGGATCCAATATGGCTGACGAGTTATATTAATTATGATCCGATTCTATTCAAAATTGGTATATGGGGGTTTTTGGAGTCAGAGATTATGATTCCTTCGTCAAAATTATGAAATTCAAAATGGCGAATCCAATATATGGCGGACGAGTTTTTCAAATTATAATCCGATTCTTTTCAAAATTGGTATCTGGTCGTTTTCGGAGTCGGAGATTTTGGTTCCTCCGTCAAAATGAGGAAATTCAAGATGGCAGATCTAATATGGCAGACGAGTTTAGTAATTTGGGTCCGATTCTTCTCAAAATTGGTGTCTGGGGGTTTTCGTAGTTGGAGATTATGATTCTTTCGACAAAGTTGAGAGATTCAGAATGGCAGATCCAATATGACGGACGAGTTTTTTAATAATTATCCGATACTATTCAAAATTGGTATCTGGAAGTTCTCGGAGTCGGAGATTATGATTTTTTCGTCAAAATTTGGAAATTCCAGATGGCGGATCCAATATGGCGGACGTTTTGTAATTATGATCTGATTCTATGCAAAATTTGTATCTGTGGGTTTTTGGGGTCGGAGATTATAATTTGTACTTGAAAATTAGAAAATTCAAGATGGCGGACCCGATATGGCGAACGAGTTTTGCAATAAATATTAAATAGTAGTTTAAAGAATTATAAGGAAACACGAAAGAATTAGAAAATAGACAGTATATAGTTTTTAAAGATGAAGAGATTAATTGTCGAACTGAAAAGAACTATAAATTGTTGGTTGAAAAACTGAAGATACAGGTCTCTATGGTGTGCCAAACTAAAAAGAAGTAGAAAACAAAATAATAAAAGTGTGCTGAGAAATATTTAACAAAAAAAATCACCTAAAAATAAATGTATATATAGCAAAACAACGTTTGCTATTGTAATGAATAGAAGTTTGAAAAACTAATGGAAAACCGAAAAACGCTTTCATGGATGACTATGCAAACTAAAAAGAAGTAGAGAATAAAGAGTAGTAGAAAAAAGAGATCGATTGCCGAGCCAAAAAGAAGTAGAAAATAAAGATAATAGTTTGAAAAACTAAACAAACACGCTCTCATGGTTAGCCAAACTGAATAGAAGTAGAAAATAAAATAATAATAAAAGTGTGCTGATAAATATTTAAAACTAAAAAAATATTTTCTGGAAATTATGTTCATGGCAAAACAACGTTTGCCGGGTCAGCTAGTAATATATAAAAAAGTAACCAACCTAATTAGACACTCTGTAGATTGTCCCGAAATTTCATTCGAATCGTTGACCGTTCTCATATTTTAGTTTCGAATGCTATAAGATACTCAGTCTTTACCAAATATCCCTCTACAGTGTCATTCATAAAGTCGGCATCATATGGGAAATACTTTTATTAATGACTTATTTTGGAATTCGAGTTGGACGTTAAGATTTGCTTCAAAAAAGATGAAAAATGGCATACTCCATCGGGGTCACGTGACTTTTTTTCAAATAAATCGCTGAAATTAGGCTTATTTGTTCGAATATCAAAAAAGTTAACTTGAAAAAGTTGTTTCTATTGCAATTTTACACATGCTTCTCGAATTTGATCTTTTTATTGCATTTTTTATATTTAGTTTTTTTTTTAATTTTTCGAAATTTCTGTAATATTTGAAGAATTGTTAATTCCACGGAACTACTTCATTCCAGTAGCTTTTTCATGCTACTCACTTTCAATTACTTATCATCACTGATTATGGACAAAAATATGATTTTTTTCAGAAAATGATAATATCCGCTTCCAAATTCTGTTATGTTTGATGCAAAAGTGATATATCGTCAAGCATTTAGAAACGAAATTCATTTAAACTGATCTTTTCGGTACTGAAAAAATAAATTTAAATAAATTTCGTTTCTAAATGCTTGACTCAAACCTAACAGAATTTTGATGTTATGTTTTCATCAAACATAACAGAATTTTGAAGCGGAGATTATATCATTTTCCGAAGAAAATCATATTTTTGTCGATAATTAGTGATAATTAGTAATTGAAAGTTGGTAGCATGATGAAGCCACTGGTATGAAGTAGTTTTATCGAATTTACAATTTTTTCAATATTACAGAAATTTTGAAATTTTTTAAAAATTATCAAAATCTAAAAAATGTAATAGAAAGATAAAATCCGAGTCACATATGTGAAATTCAAATAGAAACAACTTTTTCAAGTAAACTTTTTCGATATTCGAACAAATAAGCCTACTCTCAGCGATTAATTTGAAAAAGTGTCACTTTTGACATGTAGCGAAAGTCACGTGACCCCGATTGAGTAGGCCATTTTTCATCTTTTTAGAAGCAAAACTTAACGTCCAACTTGAATTTCAAAATAAGTCATTAATAAACGTTTTTCCCATATGATGCCGACTTTATGAATGACACTGTATATGGCATTTCCGCTAACTGTGGCCTCTGGCATCTAGCCAGAAACTAAATCACAATGGTCCTGCATATGAGGGGGTGTGTTGTATAGTAGATAATATAGGAAAATCATCTTTGCTAACCAAGAATATTCCACAGAGCTATTATTATGCATGCAAGACATTACTTTGAAATCAAATGCTGAACACATTCGGAACCCGAATGAACCTATTCATTTTCCTTATCGTCTCGTGCTTTATTTCCGAGTTTATTTCACCCTGATTTATGAAATGGAGAGAATGGTTTATCTGTTTCGGTTTTGGAATTCGCGATTCACCACGACATTTTTATGGTGGCTAAATTATAAATTACGGTTATGAATTGTCTGACTACCAATTTCATAGAAAACCTAGAAATATATATACAACTATTTCATTCAACGAATTTTTGAAAAATAACTTGACTTTTGTGAATTTCAAAAAACTTCAGATTCCAGAGCAAAACTGTTCGTGAACTGCAAATTCGCCTCGAAGAAAAATAATAATAGTGATTTATATACCATGGTAGAACAGAATATCATTATCACCTATGGATGAAGATGATGAAGATTATGTCTTCTGAGTCAAGGGATATAATATCTTTTGGTAATAATATTCCTTACTATAACACCCTGTATTTATTATAATTTTCCCAACACCAGCATAATAGTTCCGTACAAATTGATGCATTTTCTGAAAGCGCATATTTTTTTTATTTCAATGGAAACCTATTCATCATGACATTCTTCTAGAAAGTGAAAAAAAAAAACCATGAATGTCCTTTAGTTTCTGTTTTGTCCAATTACTATAAGCTAAATACTGTTCATGAAATGAATTTTACTTGAATCCAGAACAATCTTCATTCTCTCAACGCTCTGTCATGATTTTACTCTTCGTCTCAATTTCCATTGATCAATTTTTTTTGTGAATATTGGCTTTATTTTTTATTTTTTCAAATTCCTGTTCTAAATGTTGCTGAACTAACATTATAATTATCACGTCGGCACTAAGAGTATCTCATTTACTCCAGAAAATTTTGTGTGATTTTCAATATGCGCACTTGAAAAATAACTTTGATAACGAGGGATTTTAGAAGAAATGTTATAATTCATGGAGTACTAATAATATTTTGACCCTGTCTATACATTACCGAGAGGAAAAGAGAAAGTCTTGGGACACCCTGTAGAATTTGGAACCCGTCAACCGAGTTTCAAAAAGTGAACGGAACACTTCGAATACTTAGATACGAAGTTTCATCGTTGTAATTACAGGAAGGTCTCTCTAGCTAGGTCAACTGAATATTAATTGAATCGAAGGTGAGACATTGTTTTATTATGACCCATATCTTTTTTCCTGGAAATATGAATAATAGTAACTAATTCGATGAAATTCCATCCATACATAACAATTTTCATAGTCATCCCAAATTCTCATTCCATTACGCGAAAATCGATATACATATTATAATTATGATCATATCTCCTTGCAGTCTTTGGAGAGTATTGGTCTGTCATTCTATTCGTATTATAATCGATCTTCATCCATCAAGATGATTTTCAAAGTTACTGTCTGGTGAAGGACGTAAAAAAAGGTTTACTTACTTGATTTTTTGAAGTGGTAAACCTCAACTCTAGTTTTATTGATTTTTGGCTGACCTAGAGAGTTTTTCCTGTATGTGAGAGTTACAACGATGTATCTCCATATATATAACTATTCGATGTGTTTCACCATTGAATAACTACCCCACCAGTTATATTAACCCCTTAGATTTTGATACAGGGAGAATAGAAAAATCAGAAATATCAATATTTACTATTGAATAACTAATACGATATGAGGTATTGCATTCAAATTCTGTATGGTGGTAGTCACTTTTTAAAAATAGCCTAATATACAGGGCGTAATTTAATTTATGGCTAAAAATGTTGGATATGGTTCCTTCGGGTTCCTCAGCTCATTTTAAGAAGAAACCTTCATATGAACTCATGCCCTATACCTGTGTGTCCACATTTTCATGTAGAGCTCGATGAGTACTATATTATGGAATTTTTGTGTTCGAAAATTGGTCGAAGGGTTTCAAATTATGTTGGTTGAAATCGCACACACTGTATATTACAAAATATGACTCATGAGGAAAATTCAGATGATTTAAATAATGGCACCCCATTAGACTACTCCCTTTCTTCGTTCGTTCATCTCTTTTGACCGAAACCATATACAAAGTACATTCTGTGACCGTCATCAAAACGAACAAAAAGCTTGGTCCCATCGAAAGGGCGACCGCGTCCCTTCAATTTTAATTAGAAGATAAACACAGAAAAGGTTCAGTTCAGTCCTGACAACACAAAGTATTGAATCACATGTAGATGAGTCATTTAATTTTCAACCCAGATATTATTCCGACCGAGGGGAGAGCTACCCCATACAGACGCAAGTTACGCACCCCATTTCGTATATGTGTGTCGCACGCGTCTTTTGTGGAGATTTTCCAGACAACACATTGTATATAATGATGTCGGATTACAGAGCAGTGTGAAAATGCATATATTCGAATTTCGAAAAAAAAAAAAAACTTGGTTCCTATGGCCCATCATGTACCTATACGCTCGCCTATAAGCTTCAAGGAACTCACTATGTGCCAGGAAATTTTCATGAGTAAGGCACATTGGTGTGTCTGGTAAGGCACATACCTTGCGCCTTGTGGCATGTTAGAAAGATTCACTTGAAAATATGTTCATAGTGAGAATTCGACTGGGATACATCATTGGAAGAACGTGTTTCAAATTCCAATTTCATATGCACAACACATCACATAACGCTTCCATGGATCCGTAGCTCAAAGTAATTACACGCTATTATGGCAGTTAGTTCCGATAGAAGCACCTTCGAATCGAAATCCGCCGTTTCGGAAAGGTGATTCCGGAATGCTAATGCTCGATAAATCGAAATTACAGTCGCATGCACCCTCATCGAGGGTGTCACCCTGATACCGCATCGCTGAAATCGCTGCTAATTGAATGAAATATCGTTTGATGTGCTCTGGGTCTAAAACTCCATGTACAGCAATAGGAAACCTTGTATCGGTAGGGTAGATTTTTTTCAATCTCTAATGAATGGTTTTGTCTTGAAATTTCATCTTTAAAAACCTCAAGGAGAAATTCAATCGATAGTCAGTGGTGCCTTTTTTTGAAAAAGGGTTGATGATGAAGAAAATATATATATTGAAGAATATAAAATTCCATTTATCTTAGGACGTTTCGGAAATGAATCAGCTTCGTTTTGCTGAGGCTATACAATCTAAGTAACAGAAAATATATACATATTATAATAAAGAACACAGCCTTCCTAATATACATACTTATGTTTCAATTTGCACTACTTCACCCTTGTATTCACCTATCCGATTTTCCTGTATTTCAAATTAGACTACTCAAGAAGTTTTTCTTCCCTCAGTAAGCAACCTATTTTTTTTCATCATTTGGAGCGCACGAGAGGAAATTCCTATAATGCTCGGAGAACATCATGCGTACCCAAGGGAGAGGAGATAGGTATCTGATTTTTTTCTCAACTTTGAAGGTTATAACGTCTTGGGGATACTTTCATTGGCAAACGAAATAATTACTCTGTCCATTGCGTTTACTCTAATTGGAAAAAATATCTGCCATTTTTAAATATCATTTTGAAGATGTCATTTGATGCGTGTTAGCAACAAGTTGAATTTTCAGTTCGTTTATATTAAAAAAATTAAAGAAAAACAACAATAAAGTTTGCGGCTTAGGTTTTGTTCTTAATATTATTCAAATCGTTTAAAGAATATTCATGATATTTCATTAATACAGTTTTTTCTACTTTCACGCCCTGTATCTCAGAAACGAAGCATTCTGGACATATTATGTTCATATAGGAACTTTTTTCTTCAAACGACCTAACTAATCACCTTCTAGAATTTTGAACCGTAGTTAGGAAACGCCCTGTGTATTTTTCGTATCAGTATGATGGGAAGACTCTCGGGGAGAATATAATCATAATAATGATAATAATAATAATAATATCGTTTTCATTATTTCCATTAATTACGAAAAGAAACAAATAATAATAATAAATAAATAATCAGGTAATGAAGGACGAAGATCATTTCTTGCAAATGGAGCATTTGCAAGTAATGTTTCTTCTATTGTCAAAATATTCAATGTTATTCTGAACCTCCCTGTATGGTATACCAACCATTATTATATGTTTTGAGTGATCCTGTACATTCTGGTCATCAAAAATCTTTGTGATGGGAGTAAATGTACACTGTCGCTAAATACATTATATTCTCAGAGAATTCAAACGTGATATTTCTGTTCAACTTTTGACACTGTTTCAAACTCATGAATAAATGAAATGAGTATCACTAAGCATAATCTTATGATACCTACTGTAAGCTATTGGTATGCTGTAGATTTGTTTTTTTTTTTAATGTTAATTAAGTAAACCTTTGAAATAATGACGCCCTGGTAGCTGAGCCGGTCCTGTTTTGTATGCACAAAAGACATGCCGTGAAAAATCGGAATGAGGGGCTGCATGACAATCAGCGTTATCCAGTGTTGCCATCTTGTGTAGTTTAGTACTAGTACTTTTCAACATTTGGTACGTGCTTTCAGTGCAGTTTTTGGAGTACTGTATTATTTTAAAGAGAGTGAGCACGAAAAATACATCTTACACAATAAATACAACCATGATCCAATAAAAGGTGTTGAAATAATGTTGATTGAAAGCTAGGAAATTTGATTGGCCAATATTCATCGAACCACCAGGATTTTTTCAACTTTCCTTCGTTTTTCTCCATCATCCACTTATGGTTGGTTTGGGAAGGTGATCAAAGATCAAACTGACATTAGTGAGAGACAGGAGGCGTTGACTATATTGATATGACAGACCACTTGTCAATAAAGACCACCTCCGTTGTAATCAACCTGAATAATCCACTCATTATTCCAGATTTTTTGGGATTTTCTCTCCTAGTTTTTATGAAATAAAAATATGAAAATGATTTCAATCTACGTGTAGTAACGACAAATCAGACGATTTGCCCCAGAATGTCACTCCGTTTAAAAAATGTTCCTATCAGAGAGCCTAAAAGAAATATTCACTAGCTTGTCAGTGACGATTTGTATTGAAAAACGTTTGGAGAAGAGAAATAAAGGTATATAGAAAAAATATCAAATTTTCACTTAGCTTTGGACGTTTCGGGAACGAATCTGCTCCCGTTCTCAACAAACAAACAAAAAACAAATGTGAACCAATGAAAACAAAGTAAACATGCCGCTTTGACAGCTTTCAAGAACTCCGATAGGTGGCGTACGCTTATTTTCTATCGCGAATACTAGATTCTAGCCTTATTCTAGTGCCATTTCTACGAATCTCGCATATAACCCTGATTATAACAGAGGTGGCTATGTCTTTATCAACTAGTGGTTGATAAAATGAAGAAAACTACCTTGGTCCTAAAAACCCAGTTAACGCCTCGAAAATAATTGAATAATGGTAGGTTTTATTGCTAGTGGTGGAAAAAATTATAACTTTCACCGTAAATGCTTTTGGCAACATTGCGGCATCGTGTACGGTCGACGACCGCCGAACCATGCACGAACCACCGTCGTCGGTTGTGCGGGGAAGTTTTCTGACTACGACGGCCGTCGCGACGGCGAGACGTCGAATTCGAATCGGGTAGAGTGAGCGAGGTCTTGGTGGTCTTCGCAAGACTTTCTATTTCTGCCCATTGAACTACACTATCGTAATTATCGTTGAGTTTATGGTGGTTTAGAGCACGTTCTCGAGTGGATTTAATGAATTGGTGGCAATTCGGTGAGGTTTCTACGTGTCTCGAACGGAAAACAGCAACAAACAAAATGGGTAATTCATTTAAATATTTAAATAACTTTTTCTCCAAATGACATTAAAAGTGGATTTTTAATGACACTTAACAGGCAGAAAAGGTGTACTTTTACTGCCTAGGCAGAAGAAGTTTGTTGCTATGCAACGTTCCAAGTAATTTGAATCAAATTGGTAATCAAAATTGACAATGACTTTGGGTGAGAAAAAAATGATGCGTGATATTGAAAAGGATTTGGAGAAAAAATTATATGTTTCACATGGCAGAAAAGAAGATGTAATGCCTTGGCTGGTTTCTTAGCCTCGGCTACGCCTAGGCTATGTAACGCTAACCGCGGCTTTAAATCTTGTACTTTTCTGCCTATAGTAAAACAAATAACTATTTTCACCAAATGACATAGAAAGTGGCTTTTTAATGACACTTGACCGGCACGAAAGTTGTACTTTCTCTGCCTAGGCATTAAAGTATACTGCTCATATAGGCAGTTTAGTATAGGCAGTAATAATTCGAATCAAATTGGTTATCAAAATTGACAAATCACTTTTGGGTGAACAAGAAATGATGGATTATTTGAAGTTTGCGTGAAATTGGATGAATTTGGAGAAAAAATTGAATTTTTCAAACGGTAGAAAAGCAGATTCAATGCTATGATGCCTCTTCCATCCATTGATTCATTTAACCATTCATCATTCATTTATTACTTTCAACGTAAGGGAGTCCAATATTTATGTGAATCTAAAATTATTCGAATACAACTAAAATAACAGAGAAAATACGGAGTCAACTAATCTTTGCTTCCTTCCGAGAGATTTTCAATTCATTTTTCCATCGAATCGAAATTATGGCCTACAGGGTGATATTTTGAAGTATGATATTTTTTCAATAGTTCGAGGTATCCCTGTTTACAGGAAGTACTTTATACAGGGCGGAGACTTCAACTGGAATAAACTCGCTAACGTGGAGGTGATTTTTGTATAAATTCCAGAGACACGTCAACGTTCTAATGTAATTAGCTACATTTTGCAAGCGATATGAAGAATATAGCTCTTCAGGGGCAGCTGAAATCATCCCCAACATGTTTCTTTCAAATGATGCAACATTCAGTTAAATAAGGCACTTTCCCAAGTTTGCATAAACTTTTCGTTTCGAACAGTGAATACGGCATAGACACTAAATTTCAATTTGCAGATAGCAGATATCAGTTGTGGCAAAACATCTCTCTGAATTGTTCGTGGGCACATCTACAAATCAAGATCAACAAGCATTTTTAGCAGTTTTGACGCTGAAAATGAATTGAATTCCGAAATTACGTTCTGATTTTACGCAACTTTCAATGGTACTGGACGGTAAAATTTGATCAGTACACTGGATCCCTGTCTCAATGTCAAATCAAACAGGAATGTTTGATTGTCATTTCCTCAACACTATCATTCATCATCATATACGTATTAATAAACAATACGGATCATAACGGGTGCCAGGATGAAGCCAAAAATATGAAACAAATGAATATCCATAAGGATTTGGTGGCATGATACGCATGCGCCATGCGCTATTATAGTAGTCATCAAAGACATGCGTTTCGGTGGACAATGACATTTACTATCCTTTCAATCAAAGCAGTATGTGTCTGATCGTTTCAAAACGTTTCCTTATGGATAGTCATTTGTCTTCAAAAATCGGCTTCATGTTTCGCTATGGAAACAGATAGAGATTATCCGTATTGATTATTAATACGTATATGTTCATCATACGATATATTGATTGTTTTCAACGCAGGCGTAATTGACATGACCACATACTGTTGTGAGATCATGATTAAAGTTTCCAACATTACTGAACAAAAAATACATTCATGGATCGTTTGTACCCGGAACAATAGTCGGTGATACTGCAATCTGCATGGAAGATTGGATTGCTATTTAAAAAAATATTGCATTTATAGCCAGAAATATTCAACACCAACGTTATTTTATAATTTTTGTTGGACTTGATTATATTTAATAAGAATAAAAATCATGCGAAGTTATGACGCTTCGAAAATAAAGAAACTTTTCTTTGTCTGACTTTTGACCAGTCAATCGAACACGGATTATTCGATAAACTTTTCAAGAACTCAGGGAAAACTTCGAACAAATTCTTCGCAATCATATTGTAATTTGAGTCTATAGTTTCCTTAAAGCGTGAAGACTTGCATATAAATGCCAGACACGTTTCTGTGCCCGCTAGTAAAGCTGAATTTGCCTTCACCAGATTTTTTACACAGTGGTGGTGACTGGTGCATTTCTCTTCTTTTCATTCGTACGTGGTTTGATTGATAAAACATTGCTATGGGGGATCATCCTGTTTGTCTATTTGTTTGAATTGAACTGAACACCCCAAGCAATATCTTGGGAATTTTCACTTATATGCCAAGAAGAAGAACGTATGAATTTGTTTTTATCGCCTTCTTATCGTGGCGTATTCGCCATTTCATAGGAAGGTGGCTAAAATGAGATCAGAATTCCTATTTTATCAGAATTCCTATTTTATGTTATTGAAGCTTATTTTGGACGAGATAAAAGATAGTTGAAATGATTATTATCTATCGTTGTGGAATAGAAAATATTGAACTTTTTTGATATACTGTTATATTCTCCAAAATTGCCGAAACAAGGAAACAAAAATACAATAAGTGCCTAGAAAGTAGTATACCTCAACAACTTTTGTGCTTAATAATAGTAAGTATATCTAAATGGCATTGTCAAAGTTGAAGAATTATATGAATATTCATTAGAAATACATAGTGGTTCGTGATGAATTGTACCCAGAACAATGACAGAATTCTGACATAAAAAAAATGAGGATTTGTCAGATATGACCCTAGAAAAATGTTGATAGTTAACAATTTACAGGGTAGTACTACTGAATGATTCATTTATTCTGTAAGAAAGTTATCAATGAATTAGTGAAATAATTCACAGTTACATACATTTTTCTACGATGTGTCAACCTAAAAAATAACCGTAACCGTTTCATAATTTTCATTACCGTTTCATAATTTTCAATAACACTTCATAATTTTCAATAACACTTCATAATTTTCAATAACGTTTCATAATTTTCTCTAAATCGATTGAATTTATCAAGTTGAAACACATATAACCTTTTCATTCATAAGTGTTGTCTGCACAAGAAGAGGAATATCTGCCTCATTTTACATGACAAAGTTATAGTCAAAAATTATCATTTGACCAACTAGTGCATTGATGAGGATGTTTAATGATCGAAATACAGGGTGTTCCATAAATCGTAGATTGAAAAAAGTGGTAACGATATATGCGGTTATCAAATTGTTGATAATTCAAAAGTTATTCAATTTTTCTGAAAAAACTCGACTCATTTGAAAAATATTAATAACAAAAAGGCTGTTTCGCATAACCCCATATGGTATACCATTTCGGAATCTGCATTAAATGGACAACTTCTTCCTAAGTTGGTTATCTATGCATGTGGGGTAGTTTTTCGATCTGCCAGCGGCATTTGAAAATCAACCTCGAAATCAACTGAAATATTTCATTCAACAAAACTTGAAGAAAACAATATTTTTCTCAATTGATAGTAACACAGGTCATAAAAATTATTTCTGGGAAAAGGTGCAACCACACGTATGGAATTTGTGAAAAGAAAATTCACAAATATAACATTGTTTTATTGTAATTATTTTTTTTTTGTAGTTATGATAACAAATTAATAACTTTTGAACTTTCAACAATTGTATAACTACATATACGGTTAGTTTGATTGGAAATCACCCCCTCTATCACCCCACTTCTTTTGATCCATGACATATGGTACACCCTGTATTTTAACGTACAAGCGAGCACGTTGATGTTCGAGATCATTAAACGCCTTTTAATATAGGAGTTGGTTGAAAAATGTTTCCTTCGGCTATATTTGTCATTTCTAATGCAATCATCAACTACTAAGAATCACCCAATAACCCTGCTCAACCTGTCACTGAATGAATGAATGAATGAAATATTCATTACTTTCATATAGATACAAAATAATCTAGCAAGAAGAGGTTTGGTTGAATACAAACTCAATTGATAGTTATTACTTAGACCTAATAAATTTTCCACTTAATAATTATACTACATTATGATAAGGGAATTCAAGTCATATAGACATTAGTGACCTTCGACATTTGTCGAAATAATCATAGAAAATGTATTCCTTGTTAGATTAAAATCGGTTCAGAAACTTGAAGAGGCTAGATGCAATCAAAATTTCCGATTCAAATGCAGATTCCGTAAGTTATAGCATAAACAGTGAATGGACGAGGTGTATGTTTGGTTGCCTATACAACAATCATGCCTAAATAGACATCAATAGGAGTCATTAACGATCAAAGTAATTAACATCGACGGAGAATATATATTTGTTAACATACGAAACTTTTTCCATCAATATTTATGGAACGGGTAGTGTAATATTTCGAAATAATTGATATATTTTCGGATACATATTTCAGCTTCGCCTGCCTGTAAATTATTGATTATCTTGAATCGCCCTGTAGAGATTGGCCACGCTCATACCGTATGGATAGTTGGTATGCTTACCAAGGAGATCTAACTAAATTCAGTCCAATTGCCCTAGCTGATGCCATGTTTACACCATGTATCTTCGCAGTTGACTAACGTTACCAACTTTGTTTTGATTTGATTATATTTTTGAGATTAGGTTGTAGAACTCCACTTGAATTCGTAAATCAAGAATAAAACCTTCGAGTAGGATACGAAATTAGCTGAAATTGAATAAAATATTATTATGAGAACTCATGAATTAACTGCCACTTGCACTCAAGTCAAGTCAAGCCTATACAAAAGTAGACCAAAATGTTTACACCGTCTTGGTCATCATACTATTTTAGTCTGGTACGCAACAAACAAACCAAGATGGTAACTTTACCAAGTATACAGTTTATACCACAGTGACTAAGAGTATTTAGTCAAAATATAGTAATTAGCCAGCTTACCAAGACACGGTATAAACGTGGCCATTGATCCTTCTCGTGGGTCCGATATTCTTCGGTACAAAATGGACGAAAAAGACTCAAAAATATTGTTTCCTCTCCATCCTCGAAATAGTTTTCTCCGGTCGTTAGGATCTCATGGCAGAAAAGCTGTAACACAACACAAGATTGCCCCGAGCACACCGCCATGTAAAAATAGAATCGTTATTTGTAATTTTCTTAAGTGCATCCACTTCTCTTTATGGGATTGCGTGACATTTGATTGATTGGGTTTGTCGATGTTTGTTTACACTCTTATACAGTAGTGGTGTGAAGACATTTTTATTAGCTCTATATAAACAAATAATTTTCACCCACGTCCTCATAAGTATATATGGTATACAGGGTGTTTCGTTAGTCCTAACCTCTCTGACAAGCTCAAAAGGATGAATCTTCGCTTAATTTTAACACGAATATGTAGAATAGTTTTTTCCAGATGTTGTTTAGTCTTCAAAATACAAGGTGTCAAATTTTGTTTTTGGTTCGGTTTTTTCATTTTTATTTCAGGCATGCTTCACCCAATTTCATTGAAATTCTCCTACGTTATTTATAAGAGGGCTATTTAGCCATTGAAAGAAAATTATGGAGTCCAGTGGCGCCCGGAGGTGCACCTTCCAATATAATTGGCAGAAAAAATACTCCACTGACTTTTTTCTGTAACTTCAATATTTTTTTCTGATTGAGCAACTAATGTAACAACTTTTGTATGTTCTAAGAAGATATTATAAAAGTAATTTCCATGTCCATGGACCACACAAATACCATAAAAAACAAGAGAGGTTATGAAACATCCAGTGAGAAATATTCATATCGTTATAAAATGACGTTAAATAATATTATATTTAGTGCTTCATATAATATAATAATATTATCAGATCTCTTCGTTGGCTTAGGCAACAGAGACTATACAGGGTCTCCCAAGGCTTCTCTTCTTCTTAGAAATGTATTCGAAATGAAATGGTTATTTATTATTATATTATTATACAAGGGAAGAAAGAGTAGATTTTAGCCCCAGGTTGTGTTGTCTCCCGAAGCTAAGCTAAAATCTAATATTTTTCCCGTGTATAATATACACTATTTTTTTCTGTGACAGCAAAAAGGACGAATCAATATTGAGAAGATATCACATTATATTGAAATTAGGAAATTATCGACCTGAAATTTGAATTTTTCAACAGGAATGCGTCTCAGGCATCTTTTTGCAGGCATCGAATATCTGTCAGTCGAATTCTGTGATTTGAATTCGAAAAATTGCGAAATTAGTTCAGTAATTTACATAACCGCGTAGTCGAATGGAAGATAACAGGACTTGCAGTTCTTTCTCGGCTTATTTTTCAGAACTATACACGGTAAATAATCCTATTGAGTGAAGTACTTACTTTTTTCCCTTGGAAAAAAGTGATTCATGAACAGTTACATTCTATAACCTGTCAACAGAGACGAAATCCCAAACCTTTTTGCCCGTCACAGCAAGACATGTTTCTCTTTGAAGGTTGTCGAAAAAAGAGTCAAATTCTGTGTGGTGCACTCAGTGTATTGAAAACTCTATATTCAATGAACAAATCCAAAAATCTATGGCACACCATTGTTCATACAACGTCCATTTATCACCATAGATCCCTTCACGTGAGGGGATGTCTAGTACAAAAAAGCTACCCTACTAATTTCCTCGATGTCACTTAAATCACTAGAAATATGATATATCTCCCATCAGGGGTGACTTGGCAAACTTCAACTAAACGATGACTGAAGGTTTTCTCAAGTGTTGAGTAAGTGATCAAATTGCATCAACAAATTATTTGTTTTTGAATCATTTTTGTTGGATTTATAAAAATTTCAAACAAACAGCTCATTCTAATGAAGGATATAGTTCAATTTAATATTCAGTATTATATCGATTCCATCAACCAAATACAGTGTGACCAAGATAAGGTTGCACAGCATAGTGCACATTGATGATGGCCAAAACTAGATCGAAAGATATTGAGATAATTTTGTATTGTGATGATGGTCTACTAATACGTTAAGTCGCGTAGAGAAATTAATATCAAAAGTATTGCCAGCTGTTCTGTATCTTTAATAGTAAAGTAGAAAACAAAATAGATTTTACAAAATTTCACTTGTCTCGATACAACTGAAAATCTGAAAAACTAGAATTTTTTCAAATTTTCGAAGGCTGTTGGTATGAATACTCAACATCAATCCGATTTACCCGAATACCCATTTTCTGCTGTGCAATCTTGGTCACACTGCAAAGAGAAATCATGTTGATCCAAAAATAATGTCCATGTATGTACAGGGTGGGCAAAATTGGGCGTTTTCACCGTCTATCTCAATAACTAGAGGAGTTATCGAAAAACCGATATACATGTTCCGGGTTCGATTTTGGAGAAACCTCGAATGACACAATCAAAATTTCGATATCTTCATTCGTTTCAGAGATACAGGGGGAAATTGAAAATTTGCCGATTTCGATTTTATTTTCTGACTACTTTACGGTGGGAGGTATCAAAAAATTTCAAACGTATATTTATACAGTATGATGCGTGGAATCCATTGGCATCATCAGAAATTTTATACAGGGTGACGTTGAGAAGATACGGCAGCCAATTATGTTTTTTTCTAATGGAACACCCCGTATATTTTGGCACAGTTGAATAGTCCCAGGCGTTCTCATTACAAATATATATATAACCCTACCTTTTCCTTCAACAATTTCAGATATATTCGCAAAAATATATTCAGTGTGTCACATTTCTTATGGTTACACCCCCGTTTCTTCTGTAAAAATAATTGAGGTAGGATTAAAAAATTCGCAACTGTCTGGCAGAATGCCTGAATATGATACTTTACCCATTATTTCTAGTATGCCTTAATATTTTTGCGTTCAAAGAGATAATAAATAAGATATATATTTGAAATTGAAACGGGAACTTTCCAGCTCTGCCAAAATATACGGGGTGTTCCATGAAAAAAATTGTTCGGTATCTGGAATTTGGACATCTTCTATAAGGCTATATTTTTCAACGCAACCTACTGATTTTCTAATTGAGTAAATTATTGGTCTTATTTCTGTATCTCAAATGTCTTGATAACAATGATATCAAATCGAATAATTTCCCATTTTATTTCTCACCAAATATCCATTTGTCTGGAAATAACATTCCTCATGATATTTATTTTCCACATTTGTTGAATATATACAGAGTGTCATTTTCAACCTCGATTCTGCCTGTTGATAGCATTATCCAGAAATATCGATGATTCCATAGCTGCTGGCGAGCAGTGTTATCATTGGAGATGATCCCACTTGGTCCATGACTCCATGAGTGTATCATTAATTTGTATCTTTCTGACAGTTGCGAATTTTTGAATCCTACCTATTATTTTTACAGGAGATACAGGGGTGTAACCATAAGAAATGTGACACACTGAATATATTTTTGCGAATATATCTGAAATTGTGGAAGGAAAAGGTAGGGTTATATATATATTTGTAATGAGAACGCCTGGGACTATTCAACTGTGCCAAAATATACGGGGTGTTCCATTAGAAAAAACATAATTGGCTGCCGTATCTTTTCAACGTCACCCTGTATAAAATTTCTGATGATGCCAATGGATTCCACGCATCATACTGTATAAATAAACGTTTGAAATTTTTTGATACCTCTCACCGTAAAGTAGTCAGAAAATAAAATCGAAATCGGCAAATTTTCAATTTCCCCCTGTATCTCTAAAACGAATGAAGATATCGAAATTTTGATTGTGCCATTCGAGGTTTCTCAGAAATCGAACCCGGAACATGTATATCGGTTCTTCGATAACTCCTCTAGTTATTGAGATAGACGGTGAAAACGCCCAATTTTGCCCACCCTGTACATCTCTTCTGAGGACTTGAATTCGTGATAATGCAAATCTGGATTTTTGCAGTTTTTTTGCTGATGAGTATATCAACATTATCGGTACTTTTTTTATTTCTTGGAGAGCGCACGAAAGAAAATTCCTATAAGGTTCGTGAAACATTGTAGGGAGGATAGGGAGACGAGGTAGGTGTTGAAATATATTTTGAGCCTTTGTAGGTTATAAGTTCTTGGAAATACTTCCATAGGCAAAGAATTCCAAAGCTTTTCCGTTCTATAGACGAACGAGTTTTGGTAGAGTGTTTTTCAAGGATGTGCTGACTGGACCTGTCGAGTTCGTCTGACTGGTATTGCTAGTAGAGATTTCTGAGGAACATTCCCGTGGAAGTATCTATGAAAAAGTGAAAGGTGGCCGATTTTTTTACGCTGTTCTAATGGGATCAATGGGCGAATGGCTTTTCCCTGGATGGAATCTGAGAGCATCAGCGTATGTTTGGGTTTTGAACCTCATACATTAGAACAGTATTCTAAAACTGGCCGTATCTGTGCTTTCTGGATCATGAGAAGCTGACGAGGTGTAAAATAGATTTTCACAGGGAACAAGAATCCGAGTTTTTGTGAAGTAGCTTTTGCGACGGATCTTGGATCGTCTTGGTGGAAATGGTGGTACTAGACATTGTTATATCAGGAGAGAAAATCCAGGCTTGAGTTTTGGGTGGCGTTGAATTCAACTAGGTTGTTGGTTTCCTAGGCTGTAATTTCCGCAAGACCTTCATTGACAGCGTTGGCCTGCCTTCGCCGTGAGTTCTTAGTTTCCTAGGAATGAATGGGAATTCTAGAAGAGATCGCTGTATAGAGAGTACAATTGTCCGCAAATTTGTGGATAGAGCAAGTAGTTGCTCCCAATAGAACCTTGATATGAAGTAGGAACAATGTTGGTGCCAAAATTGATCCTTGTGGAATACCGGAATTATTGATGGCACTGGAATCAGACGATACTACGTCCACCACCACATGGGGCTATCTGCCTGAAAGGAAACTCGATAAAAGATGGCATAGCTGAGGTGGTTAGCCGAATGATAGTAGTTTGTGGAGCAGTCCTTGATGGTGCCAAACAAGGCTGAATTCCTCATATATATATATCTATATATAAAACCTGTGTATGTTGGGGGTAGCAGCAGTGTAAGAGGAATACTCTTTAAAGTTTCTTCAAGCTTTAGGATATGTTTATTTCCATCATCAGGAATGCTACAATGATTAAGGAGTTTGAATACATTGGGAAACACTATGGAAATGCCTTGTACTTATACCGTACTCTGACTCAGAGAATTCTTAGTATCTCGAAATCTGGTCATTTTCTAAACTAAAAAAATATCACAGATTGCTAGACCACTAGACTGAGGCCGAAGTCGGCCGGACCGAGCTATCGGACCGACGCAGCGTACAAAGGTATACATATACAGTGTGACCCATTTAAGATGGAAGCACCCTTATAAAACTCACATTTTTCAACCGATTGGAATGATTTTTTTTTGTTTGGTAGATATTCAAAAAGTCTATTAGGACACCAAATATCATGAATAAATCTCCATTTCCAGGGCCAACTAATCTGATTTTTCAAGGTCAAAAATCTAAAAAAATTACTAGCGATTTTTTTAGAAAAAATCTGACTACACCACTGGATTTGTGACATTTTCAAATGGGTAACATGTAAATTACGTTGAAATGCGTCAATCAATAAAACAGTTATAAAGGAATGAAATTTGAAAAATATGCCGTTTAATCAACCCATCAATTTTTATTACTGAACAGATTTCGATGAAACTGTGATCAGTAATATTTCAAGACATCCTGAATCCAGTAGAGTATACAGAATTTTCTTAAAATTCCTTAACATGAATTGGTGGGTTGATTAAACGGCATATTATTCAAATTTCATTCCTTTATAACTTTTTTATTGATTGACGCATTTCAACGTAATTTACATGTTACCCATTTGAAAATGTCACAAATCCAGTGGTGTACTCAGATTTTTTCTAAAAAAATCGCTAGTAATTTTTTTAGATTTTTGACCTTGAAAAATCAGATTAGTTGGCCCTGGAAATGGAGATTTATTCATGGTATTTGGTGTCCTAATAGACTTTTTGAATATCTACCTAACAAAAAAAAAGCATTCCAATCGTTTGATAAATGTAAGTTTTATAAGAGTGCTTCCATCATAAATGGGTCACACTGTATATATATACACGAGTGCCGAGTTGGTCCATAAGACCGGGCTGAAATTTTTGAGTTTTTTGGGTCCAGGGTTCCAATTATCAAAAATTTCAACGATGTACTATCTTCTGTAGACTTTAGCTACATATAGAGTCACTGATGGTTTCTGGGACAAATTTTTGAATTTTGCTTCGGCTCTGGTACCACTAGTGTGAATTTGAGCCCAGCAGTCAACGTGTTAAAATGTTATGTCTTTTCTGGGATTCATATTCATTTATTTATTTATTTATTTAATTTAAAGTCTCACAAAACACTGTAGAGTAATTAAAGTGCAAGACATTACAAAAGTACCTTAAAACTAGCATTAGTATTAAAAAAGTTACTAAGAAATGAAAGAAATTCACACTTACAAATGGCATCACAATATAAAAATGTACAGAGATGATAGTCAAAAATTACAAAAATTTACTAAAGTTACATTGTTAGTGTCTTCAATGCTTTCACATTTGTGTTGAAGAAGTCAACACCCGTATCCTTGTAGAGCTCATTACAGAGCAACAGCATTTGGCTTAGAGGATTATCTAATGGGTACTTAATACTAAATAATTTGTCCCATTTAGGTCTTAGCTTAATTTTTGGAACAACTAGTTTTATAGAATTGATCGATGCACATTTGTGGTACCTATTTAATATTGTTAATTATATAGTATATAAATATCACAGATTGTTGTTTCCTTCTATCACAGAGTTTTTGAAATTCATACGAGTCCAGCATGCTTTGATAAGAAACGTGGTAGGGGTAAATATTGTTTTCTTTAACATATATAAAGCGTAGAAATTTTTTTTGAATACGTTCTATACGTTCCTTGTGACAATAAGCCATGGGTGACCATATTATTGCTGCATATTCGAGGTGTGGCCTCACTAGGGCGTTATAGAGTTTGATTAGTGTGCTGATGCTCTCAAAGTTTCTGGAATTGCGTATAATAAAGCCCAGTTTTTTATATGCTTTATCAATAAAGTCATAATGCGTTGTGAATTTTAAATTGCTCTGCATATAGACCCCGAGGTCTTTAATTACTTGTCGACGTTGTAAAATATTGTCATTCATAACATATTCGAAGTTATGTGAAATACACTGTGTGATGAAAGAACGTGTATCTCATCTTTCAGGTGCGTATAATGGAACAGAAGCTCGCCTGGACGGCTCGCAGTGACGCCGATTCCGGTGCACACATCGACCGCTTGGAGACCGAGGTCGAGCAGCAGCGTCAGCTGCGGCTGCACGACGCGAAGCAGGTCGAGGCCAAGGCGGCCAGGATCAAGGAGTGGGTGACCAACAAGCTGAAGGAGCTCGAGATCCAGAACCAGACGCTGCGCGAGCAGAACATCAAGTGCAACAGGCAGCTGGAGCTGCT
The DNA here is from genome assembly GCA_918026855.4 of Phaedon cochleariae. Classification (NCBI taxonomy): domain Eukaryota; kingdom Metazoa; phylum Arthropoda; class Insecta; order Coleoptera; family Chrysomelidae; genus Phaedon; species Phaedon cochleariae. Next base: position 4,030,016 of record OU896709.1, on the reverse strand, counting down.
GAGGAACCATCTGGCGCTGTCGTCGGACAGACGAAGGTCGGAAGCGGGATCTCCGGAGGGGAGGCAGGTGAGATAATTTGGTTTCTTATTTTTTTTCGAAGTACCAACGCAAACTAGTTAACTGTCACAATCTAAATTTTGTTGTGGAATATTTTTTCTATCGATATTAATCCAGTAACTTCACAATCTGAAGTTTGTTGTGGAATATTTTTTTATATCGATATTAATCCAGTAACTTTATACATCACAGTATGCGTCAAATCCGGTAGATCTGATTTTTTGCAGACTTGTTCATGATGTTGACCTAATGAATAATCCAAGTTTTTGACCTTGAGCGCCGAATGCAACTTTGTCAAAAATCGAAAAAACTGCGAAAAAAATCGTTATTTTTTCAGTTTTTGGCGATTATAACCCTAAAGGACCAGTTTTTGAAAAAAAGTCTTCCAGAACTATTTTAAAGTAGACCAGATTTGCTATAATATGATATAAAAACTGTCTCTGTAGACTCATTATTTTCCGAGATTGAGCCTTTCAAAGTTTATCATTTTTTTCGAACTTCGCAATCGGGAAAATTTGCTTAGTTTTTTCACATTCCTACTGTGATTCTGTGAAAAACTCTGATAAAAGATCTATCAAGAATAAAAAGAGGAATGTGGATAGCAGCCATCAAGAGAAAGGAAATAACAACAGAATCCATCCAGGCGCCATCTTGCCAGCTAAAAAGTCCCGTGGTTTAGAATTAAGATTGCCTAAAAAGTTTGAGAACGTGCTACAGGTGGATACCAACTTGGTGATAGAGTGCATTTCTGGTATATCTCTCTCTCCAGCAAATTTCAGGATCCTTACCCAATGATTACGTAAAATACAGGGGTGTTTCCATTAAAAATGAGTCACACTTTATATTTCTTCTCATTTTTAATTTTCATTAAAAAATAATTTTAGGTTTTGAACAATTATCGTTACTACTAACATTTCCTGTAATTGGGTGTATACCTGTTGGAAATAAAGTGTGCTATATATCTATCTATCTATCTATCTAGGAGCGAGACAGTACTGTTTCGACCCACTAGGTCTCATCACCCGCTCTTGGTCTGCTGACAACTGGACCAACTCTACGCTTCGGGTATATCACCCATTTCGAAGACGCAGGGTATAACATGAAGTTCTAGTCATGTTGTAGTCATCAGAAGAAGTCTGCAGTCGTTGGAATTCGGACCCACCAACCGGCAATCCATCGTGAATTGAATACTGACTCTTCAACCACTCGGCTAATCTGACTTCAATCTAGAACAAATTCATAATTTGAGATAATTGTAAATTGTTGATTCTTCTGAAGGAATTTTGTAAAGAAAAATATATGCTATCTCTCTAAGTTGAAAAAATTATGAGCAAAGTAGTCTCAGCATTGAATATATTTTTGAAATAATTAATCACAGCTAGACGCATAGTTGAATAAACCTCATCCCTGAAAAACTCGACACTTAAATTCTATAAATACGCTCTTTGAATAATAGTATATTATTCAACGAGCGCATAATGATGGCTATTACCCACGAAGATGAAAGTTGCAGTACGAGCCGAAGAGGAGTGCAGTAATCATCTGTGTGGGTAATAGTCTTCATGTACGAGTAGAATACATCTACAATCTACAACTATTCAAATATCAAAGCAACTCTGAGAGTTCAGTAATGTACCTTTGAAAATAATGAAGGTTATTATATTGCAAAATCACTAAATCTGATTTGAAATACTCATTAATTCCATCGAAAACTTATTGACAGAAATCAACGAACAGCTTATAACTTATTTCAATAATTTTGATCGTCAAAAAATATGATAGACAATATTGGATCTAACTTTTATTAACAGGAAAAAATTCGTGCAATCACATATCAGTCAATCTTACCAGGTATTATATGCCATTTCACTTTTCAGTGGTGAAATGAATCATACTATTGCAGATTATTCATTAACTTGCTTCCGCTGTAGCATTCCCCCACCGCGATGATTAATTGTAGTACCCTGTCTCTAGACGCTAGTTATAAACAATGAAGTTCCATGGTTCTGATTGGTCTGTATTAATCTATTCGAATAGCCCGCACATAAGTGTGAGCCAATCTGCAACTGTCAAGTATCAGTCCAATTTTATGGTTATTGTTTCTCATGATGGTAGTCACTGTTGAGAATAAAAACAGCGAATTCTCATTTTTCTGTGTATTTGTAGAATTAAGGTGATTAAAACTATGAGAACCATGTTAGATGAGTCTTTTGAATTTGCGTGTATTTCACAAACAGTAGTATAGTGGAGTGCAATAGTAGAACTAGTAGAACGAATACCTACCTAGTTGAATTTGACAAGACGATGGGATGTCAGATTATTACGGCAACCTACTGTCATTTTTACTCTTATCACTCGATTCATCAAAATAATGTGTGTAATTAAATGTTGAGAATCGAGTAAGCAATGTATGAATGACTCCATAGTTGTAGATAAAATGTTATATGAACTAAACTGATCGACAAACAAAGTGGTCTACCTGATTTTCTCGCCCTTTTTCAGAATATTTGGAAAAATGCTTGCCCGATTCTGATAGAACGATTCGTTCACTGTAGTAGTCAAAATCTCGTATACCTTTCCAGTTCCCTCCAACGGCGAGCGCCGGCGCGCGCAGCCAGAAACACCGCCGCCACCAGTCCGTCTGCCTCTCAGCCGCCTCCGCCTTCGAGCCGCCCATCCCCAGCACGCTGGTGGCCAGCGTTGACTTCGCCGCCGCCATCAGCACCACCGCCAGCCTGATGGACCCGCTGACGGACGAGCTGCGCGCGGCAGTCGACAATCTCAGCGTCGGGGGCGGCAGAGTGCCCAGCAGCAGCGCGAGCGACCCCGATTTGGCCCATGATTACGCGGAGATTTACACGCCCAGTAGGGAGAAAATGGGGGCGTGGCCGAGAGCGCCCACGCCGCCGCTGCATCGGTTTCCGAGCTGGGAGGAGAAGATCTATCAGGTTAGACACCGCGATTCATTCATGAATCATTGAATACCGTACGCCAACGATCCTAAACGACAAACATGGATCTGAAATCGCGAATGGTGGGGATAAAAACAGACACTTGTAATTTGCTTGTGAGTGCTCAGACTAAATAACAATAGAGAGACACCACAGTGCACTCATAAAGCATTGTGAAGTATACGCAAACAATTCCAAACGCCAAACACGTATAAAAATGAATGAAATTGCAAATTGTGGGGAGAACTCTACGGAATCATTGCCAGAGAATTTATTTTCTTCATAGATATATTTCTTCCACCACTAGCTATAACACCAGCCATTATGTACTCCTTTTCGAGGCATGAAGTGTGTTTTCCCTATCAAGGAAACTTTCGTCATTTCACGAACTACTACCTCTGTTATAAGCATCCCGAATTCACAATTTGTATGCGAGATTCGCAGGAACTTGTCATATGCTGTCATGGTAATGGCTACTAGATTCTAATTAGAATTGAAAAGAAGTGCGTTCATAGAAACAATAGGTCCATACTTTAGTTTCGCAGAACTATAATGACTGAAATAGGTTGCTAGTGGTGAAATAAATTCGATATACGCCGCCATCAGCACCACCGCCAGCCTGATGGACACGCTGACGGACGGTGGCACATGACACCGATACAAACACACACACACACCCTTTCTCATACCCTCTCACACACTAATAATGCAATATGATCACTCAACTGAACCCTACATTTCAATTCATTACGTGTAAATAGTTCTTTTTCAAAAAACTGCATGAAGCGTGATATGATGCTTGATTCACCACCTTAATGACTTATTAGTTACGTCATTATTCTAACCGATTAATGCCCGAACAAGGATCCCATCTCTGACTAATCACATCGAGAATAAGGTATCCGGGGGGTCGAGAGATACATTTAATATACAGGGTCACCATTAAAGTTTGTTTCATACTGCATGCAGATTTAGAGTTCGTGAAAGGTTTTTGCTCTGAAACTGACGCGGAATTTCGTCGGATGCGATTTCTGTTTCTTCAAAAAAGAATATATACATGGTGCCATCTGAAATAAGAAATTAGAGTTTTTTTCCGATTAAACCAGAATGGACTCATGATTTTTATTTCACTGTAGTACAGTTCATAAAGAACAAAACATTTTGAATTTTCATTACCTTAAATGAAATGGGTGAAATATTCTAATCGAACAGGTATACATACAGTCATTGTTTCAACCTATATCTCGTGTCGTGTCGTGTCGTCCCAATTATCCAGTTCCTTCATGGACCAGCTAGAACTCAGACCGTTTTTTTATCGTCCGTTTTTTCCACAGGTCGCAGCAGACGGTCTCACCTTGACTGGTACTACGCCTAGCGACTTGGGACCGGACCATGCCGGGTACCAAGACATACCAGTACCAGTCTACGCGACCGTCAAAGGGCGTGCCAGCCAAATCAGATCGATGCCCTTCACGGGAGATTCCTCTGATGACTCGAGCGATGGCGAAGGGAACAACACAACAGTGAGAATTCATTCATTCATTTGGGATATTTCGTTTTCTTTTAGTTAATTTGTGGAGTGTACCGAATTGCCGACTTGAGAGTATCTACCCTTGATAACTCGAAAAAATGATGAGAAATATCGATTTTTATTTTCAGGGAGACACCGTTTGAGATGAAATTGAACTTTGGGGGCTATCTGGGTGCCCTGTTCTTCTAGGAAAGTTAATTTAATAATGAAATATTCAAATGATGGCTAGTCATTCTCGGGGTTTATGCGGTAGCGTCCGATTCTCCACAAGTTTTGTGTAAGAATAGCTCTACTTATTTCCACACTTGTGCGGAAATGGTCACCTTGGAAGGTGTAGAGTCTGTAGTCTTAACTTAACATGGAACTGTGAGGAAAATCGTATCTCTTCACAGGGCAAGTCCTTCAGTGCTTCCCTAGCCATTTAAAATTGAGCTAGTTATCTACCCGATCACCTATCCACCACACCACGTTGGCGTTGCACCGCTGTGAGGATAATTCACTGTCGCCTAGCTAGACTCACCAAGGTTGAAGGCATTCCGTATCGGCCATTCCTAACCTAATTCCCGTCGCGTACTCGCATATCCCAGTTAAAAGGCGACCAGAGACACCCCGGGGTATCAAAAGATATGCCAGGCTCAACCACAAAGGTCCTTAGTCTTGAAGCTTTGGTGCCGTACAGGAGTTTCTCTTTCTTGCGAATAACTCGGGAAGCAATAGGGATCTTCATTGGGAAGTGGCGGGACTGTTGTTGTCCTGTTAGGGTAGTTTGTGTCAAAGACAACGAATTCTATGCCAATTATTTTGTTGGTTGGCCACTCACTGGTTAGTAGTGAAGATGCAATGCACTCGCTCGAAACGATTCTCGAGGTGGTTTGGAGTCAAGAGGAACAAAATTCTGTTAGGCTCCTCCCACAGTGTTTTTCACTGATGGAGCGTGCCGATTGGTTCAAAATCTGAACAACTTCGAAGCCCTATTAAGGAGGAATATTTTAATTGAAATTGACTGATAATAATTATAAATACTGAATTCTTAACATGATTCTGGATGAACGTTTGATCAAAATTCCTCATTCAAATCTGAGATAATGAAAATTAATTGGGGGTAAAAATTGTTAGGTTCTAATTGAAAATTCGAGGGGAAAGCTGCATTGTATGACACGTTTGGGGGTGGATAGTCTCAATAGGAATCGTCAGTTTACTTAAAATGCTTTTTTTCAGGCTGTGGATGGTACTAATACACATAGCAGGAGCTCAGGCGAAACTTCTGGTTCTAGTCCTGGAAAAAGAACTGCTTCCAGCAGTAGTGGTTCGCCTAGCAAAAGTAAAACGAGAGGTAATGTTACTCTTACTCTTGATTTTTGTCGAAGTTAACTATTTTTTTTGCTTGCTTAATTTTTATTTTGCATATAATCCATTAACGATTGACTCAAAGGTGTTTCAGACACGTCGTTCGAATCTGGCATGTCTGACGATTATGCTGTGCCGCCGGATGCAGTGAGTTGCGATACTACTAGCTTAGAGTCATCGATGTTGCTGAGGGCTTCCTCTTATCTAGATAGTCCCAAGAGGATTGAAAGTTTAGAAAAAAGTGGATCATTAGCGAAATTAGGTAATATCAATGATTTATTCGTCCATCCCGCATATATCCTTTATCATTACAATATTATGAAATAGAATCCTACCGACTGCGCCAGATATAATGAATATCTTTATCTTTAATATAATTCAAAAATATCGAAATAAAATATAAAACTATTATGATACAGCATAATTGAATGCATTGAATGGCGATTATAGTTGTAGACGATATTTTTCAGGTGGTAAATTGAAAACGTGGAGGAAAAAATGGTTCGTACTGAAGAATGGTGTCTTAACTTATTATAAAAGTCAAAATGATATCAACAGAAAGCCCCAAGGTCAAATAGTTCTAGATGAAATTTGTAAAATTACCAGAGCCGAAGGCTCAAACACGTTCGAAATAGATACAGGGAAAAAGACTTATTATCTGACTGCTGATTCAATAACGGCAATGGAAGACTGGGTGAGAAACGCATAAAACTTTTGGAAAACACAGATCCATAATGTTTGTTGGTTTATAGGTTAGAATATTGCAAAACGTGCAACGAAGAAATGCAACTAAATTACTGTTAAGTAGGGATGAAAATAAACCAATTTTGCAAGGGATTTTAAAGAAAGTGAAGAACGGAATTCCCAGAGAATGTTGGTGTGTACTCATAGGAAAGATGTTCTTGTATTATAAAAAGTCAACGGATTCCGTAAGTATAAGTTTAGCTTGTAGGGAGTTTTTATTGGTAGGAACACGAGTTGAAAATATACATTTTTTAGACCCCGCATGGCCAAATTAATATGAGGGATGCCAAAGTAGAAGAAATCGAACATCTCTCAGATTCTGATTCAGAAGAACAGGATTCTGAACAGCCTAAATATACCGTAGGAATATTCCATAGCAATCAAGCTCCCACATATCTACATTTTACTGGAAAACAGGTACCATACTATAATTATGACAATGATAATTGTGAACAATTCGTTGGATTTCTGATATGGAACCAGTCCTACCGACTGCGCCAACTGATGAATGATGATATGTGATAGTGTCTTATGGTGGAATTATCTCGCTGATCTAATATATCGTGATTTTCAGGAGAAAGATTCTTGGTTGTACCATTTGACTGTGGCCAGTGGCGGAGGGCCGAGTTCGGGCACCCAATACGAACAACTGATCCACAAGATAATGGAGGTCGACGGAGATCCGAACTGTGTCTTATGGAGACATCCTGTCTTATTGCATGTGCCTTGTACCAAAGATGGCGCTGTACCATCCTATTTTCCGCTCACTAGTTTGCCTACCGAAAATCTACAGGTAAGACAACAGTGCATTTCAGTATTTATCCGCTCTTTTCTGAGTATCTATAATTTTCTGCACAACTGCGGATATTTTAACTTTTCCGTTTTTTTCTAATCTAATAATTTCATTCTTGAGCGATCTCACAGTTATCTGAACTAAATACGTGACACTGAATAGTAGTTTATTAATTTGATATTCCATGTGCGTGTAATTTTATAGCATATCCCCTGGCTTAGATTGGAAGTTAGACATGTTTTCCCGTAGTTTTCATGTCATCGCAACGTCAGATGATGACCTTGACTACCGCGAATTGTGAATTTGTGTTCGACATGTGAGTTTGTATATATTTCTCTTATCATCATATTCCTGTTGTTTTCTGATACGATAATTACCCGATCCTGAATAGTGTCCTTCCTTTTGATGAAATAGTTTAAATAAATAATTTTCCAGGCCTAACCCACGAATAACAGAGACTGTTTTTGACAAACATTTGTTTCAATTCCTGTAATTATATCGAATAAATATAGCAACCAGTGTTCCAGGCTAAATCCAGGGTTTGTAATTAAAGCCTACAGTCTCTTGGCTTCTGATCCAGATCTGAGCAATAACATTGACCCGATCGTTTATACTGTAGGTACCGAGGTAGGTATACTTCCTCTACCTGTCTCCACTGTTGCTACCCAGGCCTCCTGAAGAATTCAGTTTGAAGGTGTAGGTGAAGTAAATCACCTTCATCAAAAATCTGGTGCCCGAGAAATCTCTGTCCAAATAGTGCCAAAGTATCAGGGTCCCTTAATAAAGATCACCACCTCTTTCACTACCCTTACAATTGAAATGAATACAAATATTTCAAATCCTGAGAAAGCTTTGCATATATTATCGATTGGCACCAATTGGGGTGAGACCTCTCCACTGTAGCAATTCTGACGTCACCACCACCTTAAATTATTTCAATCAAGTCAGTTTTGTGGCTGGAATTTCTCGTTTAGTAAAAGAATAAGAAAAAATCTTGCAATTATTCGTCACACTGTTTTATATCGATGTGCAGAATATGTGTACTGATTCCAAAAACACGTCATACAGACAAATTTCCATGCTAGACGAGTTCAAATGACGACCCGAATATTTTTCCCAACGCCGAGGCCATCAATCTATACAAATGCCTGCAGCTGTTCGACGCACCGGAGCTGCAGCCACAGCTGGTCTGCGCACTGGTCAAATACATTGAGGAACTTTAGTCCATACTACATACATGTTAAAATAAAACTGAATTCTTTATTAATGGAGACAAGGAATGAAAACACCTACGAAATTCCGAGTAAAGCGACGTTCACAGCCAAACTTTCTACATTTTGCTTTTTTCGTTTCGTATTCTGATTGGTGAAGTGAACACTGGAATTCAATTGACGCAAATAGCTGAAAATGTTCAGATTTTAGCTTTGCCGTCATCTGTGAAAATGGTGAAAATACGATATTTCATCTGAGTTATGATAATGTATTTGCTCATGCGATTTCTTTGTTAATCCAGGGAATAGTAGATACTGTTCAATTTCCTATTCTCACACCTCAGTGATGGTCTCACCGTTTTTTTAGAATTGGATTTTCTCTTCAAGTATAGAATAAAAGGAGCAATTTTCATCTCAGCCAGTTCTCAAGACTATTATTGATTATGTACTTGATATCATTGTTATGATTATTTCACTTTATTTTTGGATGAAGCACAAGTGATCAAACCGAGGCAACTGAGAAGAGCCGTTAAAACTCATGTTGACGTTTTTTGTTTAGATTGACATTTGCTTCAGTTCAATTCACGTTTAATTTCAGATTCTTCTTCACCAATTAGAATACGAATCGTAAAAAGCAAAACGTAAAAAATTTGGTTGTGAACGCCGCTTAATGAGTGTGTTCTCCTCGATGATCAGACAGTCAGACAGTATTTTCCTAAGAGTGTAGGGAAAAGTAACTTTTCCGCACGATTTTATCGATGGTCATGGATACTAGGTTTCAATTAGAATTAAAAAGGAGTGCTTTCATAGTGACCATAGGTTCATATTTCAGTTTCACAGAACTAAAATCATTGGAATGTATTGATAGAGGTGAAAAAAATGTAATATACACCTTGGTAGTAAAGAAGATTATCACCACGGGACCTTATGACTGAAACCTCGGGATATAATCTTACTGATATTCTTTACTACCTCGGTGTATGATTAACTAGTACCTAGCTCCTGCGGAAAATCACTACTTGCCGTAAATTACTATTTCGAGCTCGAACGATAACCCTAATATTTGTTCTTAGGCCGAGGCCATCAAGCTGTTCAAGTGCCTGCAGCTGTTCATGTCGGCGGCCGTCGACCAGGCCGGCATCGACTATCACGTGGTGCTGGCCCAGAACGCTTTGCAGCAGTGCCTCGACGTGGCCGAGCTGCAGACCGAGCTGATCTGCGCGCTGATCAAGCAGACCAGCAAGAGCGCCCCGCCGCCCAAGCTCGGAGTCCAGGTATCCACACAAAAATTGCTAAAGAAGGGCGTAAGTGTGCTTCTTCTATTTGGTTTTTATACCGTTCAGTTCCCGCCCTGATGAGAGACGTTGGTGTAATCGACGAACATTTGTATGAAGTGTTTTTCATGATTCTTCCATTGTGAATCTTTATAGACTTCATCATGTTCAATGGGCTTGTATCACAAAAAAAATTTATTTCATAATTCGATAGAACTCACCCAAACTAGCTCACCACCGCAAACCGCTTCTTGCTGTGAACTCCCTAAGTTTTATAAAAAATTATTGAAATCTCCGATTTTTAGGACCTCTGAAAACGAGGCGATGATGTGACGTCAAAACCCTAGTACTAGTACTGATACCAGACTATTCCAGACAGAGATGAATGATACATGATTTCTGACAGAGTGAATTAGCGCGAGATCACAGTTGAAAGAATTAATATCAGTTGCCTCTTAGTCTCTGTCGGACGTTTGGAATTTTCTTTCAACTATGGCGAGATGAGGTTTCTACGTCATAAGAGGGTCCGTTTTCAGAAGGTACTATTATTTATGTACAAAAATAAAACATTCCAGTTAATGTTTCGATTGAATTATGTCGGTAATCATTATTTATGTATAAAAGGATCATTATAAACATGGTTCGAGTTAAAAGTTCTACTAAGGTGTACACGCCCATTAACGAAAATAATATTCACTAATGGACAAATGAAGTGGTTCTCCGTATATGTTGAAAAATATTCGTCTGATTCGGGAAGGGTTTGTTTCATGTTAGAAAAATCAGTTTTTGAAATACACCATCACTTTTGGCAAACTCAAACGATCTTAATTTCGATCAACATTGAAAAAAATACAGAATTTGTTGATTTATAACGGAAAATGCCGATGGAGAACTTAATGCACAACGTTGTTAGATGGTTTTAAAATTGTACTACTCTGAAGAAAATCGTGGATGAGCCCGAAGCGGATATTCTCAGACAAATCTTATCATACATCATTGAACTTTTCTTTCTGAGCTCTATCCAAGGGAGAAATGAGATACAGGGTGTCTCATTTGAGAATTTCGAGAAAATGATCGGTGTACAAAATACGTCATCACCTTCATCAAATTCAAAATTTCTGAAAATTTATGAAATATCAAGATAACATGTAGTATTTGTTGATTTATGACGATTCTATAGGGCTTTGATATATGGCTATTTATTGAAGAAGATCGTGCATAAATCCGAAACGGGTAATCTCAAACCAATGTCATCATGTACCATTGATTATTGAACTCGTCTTTCTATTCCATTCGAAAAAACGTCTGTTTTTGCCACGTCACGGGCATATGGATCATCCTGTTTAGTTCAAATTATGCCTCCGATTGTAAGAGTTCAAAGCTCTGAATATTAATGGGGTCCTCAGGTTCCAGATAATGTTCACAACACCCTGAATTTCAGCTGAATTTTTGATATCTACGATAAATTGAATAATTAAATGTTATTATTTTTGGTGGACCTCGATCGCTGCTGCTGCTGCTTGTTGCTGAAAGTATCTATCCCACTTCACATTTCCTTTTTTTCTTTTCTTTTTCCATTTATTTTGTTATATCTTTCCTAGACGACCCTCTCTGTTATTTTTCCTTCAAGAATGTTACCATATATTTTTACTGTTTCTCCTCCAACTTTCCAACCCTAGCAAATATCGGCAACATAATATACCGTAGATACATACTAATTCGTATGTTATATTAAACATCCCTATTTTTTTTTTGTTTCTATTCAAGTTTTCCAGATCAGGGGGTAGCTCAAGTTATGTGGGATAGCCTGTACATAATCGGTTCCTGATGAATTTTTCTATAACATGAAACAGAAATATGTTATGCTGCTGATCGGGAACATTTTTAATTCATGATTACAAAAATGTCTCTCATTCTGTAGATCTTTTTTAAGAGCTAGAAATAGTATTTAGAATAATTTGAGAAAGAAAAATAAAAAGATCTACTTCATGTCTCTTAATTTTTTACTTGAACTGCAAATTGCTTATCACACATTTTCTTTACTTCTTTATATCTATAAATAAATTATTCATTGAAAATAATGTTAATAATGTTCATTTATTTTAAATTTTGATCAAATACAGTGGATTCTTTGTCTATTGCATTTGAACAAGACAATATATATTTTCACATATTGCATGTTTCATCCATATTGTGACTCATTTGAATGCAAGACATTATATAACTGAGAAATAATTACTAATTAATGAAAAACTGTACAGGGTGAACAACTAAAAACGGCTGTCGGTCATATCTCAGCAACTAATAATGATACAAGTTTGAGATAGAATAAACCTAATGATATGAATGAAAAATACAACATGATAGCTTTTCGCCAACGGAAGATATAAACTATCAAAGTTGGAAGAATGATAGATAAGACAGCCATTCTTAGTTGTTCACCTTGTACAACAAGCAGAGTGGCATTTTTCATGGGAAGCAAAGCACAACTGAGTACATCTCTTGGGGTAAGAGATCATTTTTTACTGATCATCTAAATGTATTATATTCCTCTTCAAAAAAGCGTGTATTGTATTTCAAACCGATATTTTTCATGACTGAATAAAAGAAAAATATTTCATATGGATTCATTTTTTCTGATCAAGTGAGTGCAATCATAAAGGAGACAAAACTGATATTTTGATTGATATATCATTTATGTTGGTGACTGCCAAAGGTGTCCTGCTTTCAAATGGGTCAAATTGTTATATGTCATCCATTCGGCTGTATTGCTATCTTCTCAACAAATAGGACTATGTGAGAAATGCATTTGCTGATAGTCCTCACTCCTCACATGGTCCTAATTGTTATGCTTTCAATCTGCATTGTTTTCTACCTTCGAAACTATGAAGAATGTTGGTGTTTCGTCATTACTTTTTTTCATTTATTTCGATAATTGAGTTTTTTAGAAAGTTAGAATAGAGATGCCAATAGATTGCCTGTGTATGTTTTCTTGTTCTTACTTTCATACAATCTTTCATATTATCCATAATACTATTAGTTGGTTTTCATTGGGAAATGTAATAAACTTCAATTGCCGCAAATAGGTCCGAATAAGGACAAATTAATGTCGTTACCACATTTTACACCATGAAAAATGGAAAGTGACAGAATTTTAAATGAATTTCTTGTTAGTTTTTCGAGATCGAGATCCAGAAAATTGCTATTTTTGATATTTGTAGATGAAATGCTCTTATATTAGTTTACTGTTTTCTGCTGATAATTACCTTGATACATAAAAACTCTACACTAAATTGCACAGTTCATATTCATATTGTTGAATTGAAATAATGGAGTGATCGTTATCTAGTGAGTGATGTGTAATGACCCTGACTCTGATTATGTCGAAGTTTCTTTCAGTTTTCGATATGAGAGCATCTTAACATGTATCACATATTAATAAGAGTTCGTATGTACAGTTTCTATTGACTCACCACTCTGCATTCGATTTAGTTCTCCTGGCAAGACATCATTGCACATTCTCTTTTCCCCCATATGAATAATTGAGAGTTGGTATGATTCACTGTGGATTCTTTTTATAAAGCACAATCTCTTCTCATTTTTTTCACAATCACACTAATTATAAAGCAAAATACACATTTTACGTATTAGTATATAGATACTACTTCTCTATAATAGAACCACCAATCTGTATGAGATTAAATAGGGGACCTTTTTTTATAGTTCTCATATGGATTATTTGGAATGAGTGGGTCATACTGCACATTCGTTTTTCATCAGAAGTTTCTCAAGGCTCACCACTCAGTATTTTGATTCTGTGATAGGCTTTAGTTCTTTAGGTGAAATGTATTTTTGTTTTCAGTATAGAAAATGAAATTAGTGAGAATAATAAGAAGTTTGTATTTTTTATTCAGTCGCATCGCATCACTTTTCCATTCACAATCACAACCACTCAGCAACATACACACTCTATCTACTTCTCTTTCTGTACGAACGCATCCTCATCGATCACAAATCACGACCGGGAGAATCGGCCCATTTCAGCGCCGTCCCACGAAAGAAACACCAATACTCTTTTCCAGCAACTGCTGCTATGCGCCACGCAAAGCCTTTTCACGTGCGAAACGGCGACCAGCCACAGCCTAAACGGCACCGCGTCTGACCAACAAATCGCCTTGTCCGAGGTGCAGGCCGCCCACGAAGAGGCCAAACACAAGGACCACAAGGGCCCCCCGACCTACGCCCTGCTGCAGGGCTGGCAGCTGCTCGCCCTCGCTGTCAGCTTGTTCGTGCCGAAGAACTCGATGCTGTTGTGGTTCTTGAAGGTGCACCTGCAGAGGCACGCCGAGAACAGGACGGAGTGCGGCAAGTATGCGGCGTATTGCGAGAGGGCGTTGGAGAGGACCATTTTGGCAGGTAAAATCATCAGTAGGGGCCTCGGTGTCAATAGAATAGCATCATCTTTTTTTTTGGTGGAACTCATAGAAAAATCTATATTTGCTGTCAAATCTAGACAACGGAATTTATTTTGTCTCTATATAGAGTCACTGTCTCTAACACCTCCAACGATCGTGTGTTATCCACCCCTGTATAAGGGAGATGTCTACAAGTCACATGTGGGCTATGTGGTTGGCATTATGTGGGAGAAAAACAAAAGATTATATATCTATAATTTGAATTGAATAAAAAATATTTAAATGTTAATTTACTTAAACTCAAAAACTCATTTCTCAGATCAGTTTACAGTGCCAAATATTAATTAAAAAATATCAATGTAAATAAATTCAAACTTTTGAACATCCCGAATACTTGAAAGCTACAACTCTATAATAACTCATAACCCAATATTCAACTCTTAATCCCAATAATGGCAACAATTCTCGAATACCAATAACTTGGTAGATTTCAATGGAAACAAAACACAAGCATGCCTTTTCTCTAGAAAAGCCGATCTCACTGTGCCCAACATAAGCTTGTCAGGAGTAACCATACCTTTGAAGACATCCATTTTGATGCTTGGTATTACTATCAGCAATAACCTTTCTTGGAAAAGTCACGTGAGATCAATTGCTAAAAGTGCATCCTAAAAACTTGGTTTTCTGTTTCGGGCCAGGAGCTATTTCACTTCTATTCTATTCTATCCTGAAACTGTTGGATTCTGTCCAAAAAAGGGCAAACAAAAAATAGTCCACTCGCCAATTGTGAACTCATACATCTTTCTAGAATTCTACATGCAATGAAGGAACACATTCTTATGAAATATTGCCAAAAATATCCTATATTCTAATTGAACTCCTAAAACTTTCGACAGTGGGTTGACTGACTATTGTTTCAAGACCATCAAATTCGTTCACGTTCAAAATTAGTCATGTTGAAACTCAAAAGACTTTCGGTTCAGCGCTACTAATCATTTCGGGGCATCACAATCGTTCATCCCTTCTTCTAGGAGGTCGCGAGCTGAAACCGTCCCGCATGGAGGTGTTGAGCATCCTGCTGAAGAACCCGCAACACCACTCGCTGCCCCACTCGATGCCCGTCCATCTGGCCAACGGCGCCTACCACATCACCAGCTTCGACGGCTCCACCTCGATCAGGGAGTTCCAGGACACGATGGCGCAGGAGATCGGCTGCCGGACGACCAACGGCTTCGCCATCTTCAGCGACGACCCCATCGAGAAGGATCTGGAGCACACGCTGGACCCGGCTGCGAAGCTGTGCGACCTGATATCCAAGTGGGAGATCGCATTGCGCGAGAAGGGACTAGGTGAGTAATTTCTGTTTGAAAAATCTCAGCTGCTTATGTTCTTTAGATAAATGATATTGGAGTTGTAACATCTGGCGCCCGAGCAGGGATCTATCAGTGTTTTTGTGAAGAAACATTGCGTTCGTTCAGTTCATTATACGAAGTCCCTTTCTACTAACTGTGAAATCGAGGGAAACCCCAAGAAACTATTGATATTGCTTCGGCAGTGATTCTTAACTTGCTACCATTGAGATAAAGAAATCTGTATGATGCAGCTTATACTCTCTTCAGAGAAGAGTGTTTGGAAAAGAAAGCGCAGAGCTATGCGGAAAATGTAAAGTTGGTATAAACTCCCTAAGGAGAAAATATGACACATTATCTCCCTAGGGAATGATACGAGACTTCTGCCCCTTTTTTGTTACCAGAGAAACTAACTTCTACTCCCGCCGGTGTAAAAATTTTTTTTCTACGGCTATGACTTGAAATTGCTCTTGTTTAACTGTGTTCCACAAATCAATGAGGTACTTTGTATGTCATCAATGTTATTTCCCTATCTGATATCACAATGACATTGTGTTTTCTATTATTCCACAATATCTCATCTCACATGAAATGTCAAATTTCAAGCCATGACAGCTCTGTATAGCATTACTTATTCATACTCGTGGGAAATGACTATCATTCCGTGCTCGTTAAACAATGTATATATACTATTTCCATCTTACTATAGAACCTATATACCATTATTTACTCTTTTTTAAGGCTTAAAGTGTGTTTTTTCCACCAAGGTTGTTTTCGTCATTTTATGAACTACTATAGTTATTAAGACATAGCCCCACCTCTGTTATAATTAACCAGAATCTGGTAGTATTTATCAATAACTTAGATCATTTACAAGACTGAGATTGAACTAGTTAATATCATTCACATCAATAACTGCTACTTCAAATCCAAATAATTTTTTTTTGACCCTCTGTATCTCAAAAACCCAGCTGTTGCGGACCCATGTTCATATGAACTTTTTGTTTCGAAATCAGTCAAAGATCAACCTTTTGAAGTTTGTACAAGTACTTAACACGCAATTTTTCAGGCCATAGGCTAAAATACATATAAATAAATAAATAAATAAATAAATAAGCAACTCAAGTTTCGTCTATGTAGGAATGAATCGTAATTATTTCTACTGATGATTCAAAATAGGATAGAGGATGTCCAAGTGGGATTGGGGTAGTAGATGTCGTTATGAGGATGTCCAAGTGGGATTGGGGTAGTAGATGCCGTTGTTTGGAATTTTTAATGGGTATGTATCAGTTTCTAAACTCTTGCTTTTCGAAATTTAGAAGTCCCTACTTCCTTACTTTATAAATACCTTTTCAACGCGTAACCTGTTAACTTTACTTCAACTATGTAGAAATGAATCTAATTTTGCTGTTGATGGAGGAGTAAATTCTGTTGTTTGAAATTTCAACTGCGTATGTTCGATTTTGGGTCGTTACAGGGCGCCCGAGCAGGGATCTATCATCGTTTTTGTTACAAAGATATTAGCGGTAGTTTCATTCATTTAACCAAGTATTTTTCTATTAACCATTTCAAACCTCCACGCTATAGGTTGATGAGAATCGTTTACTGGGTGTTTTTTCATTGCTGTTCTAACATTGTTCTATCCGTCATTCGGTTGCCCCCTTACGAGCAATCCTCAGAAGTCTTCAAGAGACTTATGCGAGCAAGGAATGACGGGGGCCTAAACTTTTAACGTGTAACTTGTGACCCAAAAACTTTCTTGGGCCATCGGAAAATTTCAGCAGATGTACATACACAGTTAATAATAATAATAATAATAATAATAATAATAATAATAATAATAATAATAATAATAATAATAATAATAATAATAATAATAATAATAATAATAATAATAATAATAATAATAATAATAATAATAATAATAATAATAATAATAATAATAATAATAATAATAATAATAATAATAATAATAATAATAATAATAATAATAATAATAATAATAATAATAATAATAATAATAATAATAATAATAATAATAATAATAATAATAATAATAATAATAATAATAATAATAATAATAATAATAATAATAATAATAATAATAATAATAATAATAATAATAATAATAATAATAATAATAATAATAATAATAATAATAATAATAATAATAATAATAATAATAATAATAATAATAATAATAATAATAATAATAATAATAATAATAATAATAATAATAATAATAATAATAATAATAATAATAATAATAATAATAATAATAATAATAATAATAATAATAATAATAATAATAATAATAATAATAATAATAATAATAATAATAATAATAATAATAATAATAATAATAATAATAATAATAATAATAATAATAATAATAATAATAATAATAATAATAATAATAATAATAATAGCCCCCAGGGGCTTGGATTCCTCACTGGTTCCAAGTACGGGCATAGCGACCCCGGGGTACCTGAGCTCGGAATCCCAAGGCGGAAACCCATCGTGTCGAGGGGATGAATGGCTCACCGTGACTGAGTTGCTAACGATGTCCTCCGGATACCAGGCGACCTCCGGATGTATATAGCCTTGATATGGTATGATGCTCTGCCATATTCGACCATGTTTTCATCATTACTCGTGGGACTTCAAATGATTCAATCTCACTCAAAAACCCCAAACATAATGAGTAACGAGACGGTGGAACGAATTCCCCGGTTCCTACTCATCAAGAAAATTGATGGGGACTTCTCAAAAGTCAACCCATTTGTTATTTCGAAAGTCATGTATGGTTTAATTGGAAGTACGAAAAATATCAGGAAGGTTAAAGATGGATTACTAGTGGAAACATCTTCGAACTCTCAAGCTAAGAGATTATTGGAAGTTAAACGTTTTTCAGACTTTGATGTTGAAGTATCTCCTCATGGAACTCTGAACTCGTCCAAAGGTGTTGTTACATGCAAAGATTTACTGAACTGCACGACTGAAGAGATTCTAGATGAACTCAAAGACCAAGGTGTTGTGGAAGTAAAAAGAATGATGACTAAATTGAACGGAACATTGATTGATACACCAAATCTCATCCTCACTTTCAACACTCCCAACCTTCCTGCAAGTGTTGTAGCAGCTTTTTACCATTTGAAAATCAGACCTTATATTCCTGCTCCTATGAGATGTTTCAGATGCCAACAATTTGGACACACGGCGCTAAGATGCAAAGGAGATCAAGTATGTATATGTGGTAAATCACTTCATGAAGGGACACCTTGTGAACGACCTATTGTTTGTGTTAATTGCAATGGATCACACTCTGCGAAATCTAAAATATGCAGTAAGTATAAAACAGAAATGGCTATTCAGAAAATCAAGATAACAGAAAAAATATCATACATTGAAGCCAAACGAAAAGTTATACCACTAACTCCAACCACTGGAGTTTCCTACTCACAGGCAACACAAGCAGCAATTTCGAAACAAAACGACCTCAAGAAAGTGATCACTGATCTTACACCCCTCATAACGAACTTAGTCAAGACTATAATAGACTCGAATAACACAAATAACACAAAGCAAACAACTTCGAACGAACCAACCTTCCTTAAACCTACAGATTTCTCGTCGGAGACAAATCTGATACTATCAGACGTCTCAACGCAACCTAGTCTATCTGAGAAGCGAAAAAGGACTTCTGTTCCTAATTATTGTCTAGAAGACTCAATTGAATCTGACGAAAGTCAAAGTGATATAGCAGTCAAAGGCAAAAGTAAGAGAAAACCTGGCTGGGAGAAGGGTAGAAAACGAAAACCTCTCTCCCAAAATACTAAAGAGCCCGCACTAAAATCTCAGCAATCTCAGTCAGATATTGGCGAAAAACACAAGGGCCAATCAAAAGAAGCTGCGATTGAACCTGTGATAGATCTGTGATAATTTTTGTGATTAACTCGTGATAAATCTGTGATAAACCTGTGATAAATCTGTGATAAATCTATTCCATATCCTTAATAATCCTATAATAATCTTTACCAATGGCTAATTTAGAGAACATAATACAATGGAACTGTAATGGATGTAAGAAACATTATGGCGAACTAAAAATGATTTTAGCAGAAAAATCTCCTTTCTGCATATGTCTTCAAGAATCTCATTTCAAGCCTGGAGAACCCTTCAACTTACGAGGGTATAATTCATATAGAAAGGACGTGGAGCCAAATCTACGTGCTCACGGTGGTGTAGTAACATTCGTTAAAGACAACATTCCTGTTAATCATGTTGTATTACGAACTGATATCCAAGCTGTAGCTGTACAACTGGACTTTCCATATAAAATGACCATCTGTAATATATATTTACCTGAATATAACTGGAACCTCAACAATTTGGTGGAACTTGTCGAACAACTTCCAACACCATACATACTTCTAGGGGACTTTAATGCACACAACCAACTATGGGGATCTAGTAGACTGGATGCCCGTGGAAGGGTTGTAGAACAGTTCGTGGATGATATGAATCTGGTGATCATGAACAATGGAGATGGAACCTACTTAAATTCTAGATCGAACAACATTTCAGCAATTGACTTGACGATATGTTCAGCTGAAATGGCAGCAGACCTTTTATGGAGTTGTCTCAACCATCATAATAGTACAGATCATTTTCCGATCACCATCGAATGTGCAGACCGTCTCATGAATCAGGAAGTTCCTAGACGATGGCGCTTAGAACGAGCAAATTGGACTCGATATCGAGAAATCGTGTCTACTTTTCGACCTCCTGACGGAACCATTGATGATACAATAGAAGCCTTCTCCAATACTATCCTGTCTGCGGCAAAGCAAACAGTCCCGCAAACAGGTCGAACTTGGAGAAATAAAAACGTTCCTTGGTGGAATGAAGAAGTAGCTCGTGTGATTTCAGAAAAAAAACATGCTTTCAATATCTTCAGAAGATCACCTACTCAAGAGAACATGATCCAATTCAAACGCCTTCGAGCAAGAGCAAGGAATATTATAGTAAGCAGTAAAAGACAATCCTGGCAAAATTACGTCTCATCCATTACCACTGACACTCCGACAACAGAAGTATGGCAAAAAATCAGATGCATCAGAGGAAGAAAATTTGCATCACCCTCACCAGTTATATCTGTTGACGATCAATTGATTACAGATCAGTTAGAGATTGCCGAACATCTTGCCAAATATTTCGAACAAGCCAGCTCTTCAGAAAATTACTCGCCTACGTTCACTGAAATCAAACGTGTCTCTGAAATACCATTGAACTTCAACTCTCTTACACCTACTTCATATAATGTGCCTTTCTCTCGACATGAATTAGACGAAGTACTAAGCACTTCTAAGAAATCTGCACCAGGTCCTGATGAAATCCCATATGATTTCATATATAACTTACCTGAAAACCAAAAAGAAAATTTACTCATGATAATGAACAAAATATGGGAAGATGGTACTTACCCTAGCAAATGGCGCGACGCTACCATTATACCCATACCTAAAGATGGCAAAGACCCTAAATTTCCAACAAACTACCGCCCTATATCACTCACCTGCTGTTTGAGTAAAATAATGGAAAAAATGGTCAGCAATCGTCTCACATGGCACATGGAATCCAATAATTTGTTGTCGGATTGTCAATCAGGTTTCCGCAAAAATAGATCAACTGTAGACCAAATAATATACCTGGAGAATGCCATCTTGAATAGCTTCGCTGAAAGAAATCACTTGACAGCAGTATTTTTTGATATTGAAAAAGCTTACGACACTACTTGGAGATATGGTATACTGAGAACGCTTCATAACTGGGGCTTGAGAGGTAACCTACCCATATTCATTCAGAACTTCTTGAAAAATCGTAACTTCGAAGTGCGAATAGGAAATATTACCTCAGAACATCACGTACAGGAAAATGGAATCCCTCAAGGATCCACTTTGAGCGTAACACTATTCTCAGTAGCAATAAATAGTTTGGTATCAGTGATAGATGCATCACTTGGTAAATGTCTCTATGTCGACGATCTGTCAATTTTTTGTTCAGACAAATCTATTCAAGAAATGGAAAATAAATTACAGAGAAATATAAACAAACTAATAAAAAAAGCTGATGATATTGGTTTCCGTTTTTCTATCAACAAAACCAGATGTATGCATTTTTGTCGACTTCGATCTTGCCACAATGAGCCTAGACTTACTTTACGTGGTCAACCTATCGAGTATACATCGACTATACGGTTTCTTGGAATAACATTTGACAAGAAACTTTACTTCAAAGACCATATCGAGAACTTAGCCTTGAGATGTAAGAAAACCATGAATATAATTAAAACAGTATCAAATATAACATGGGGAATGGACAGAGATACATTACTAAGGCTTTATAGGACGCTGATTCTATCAAAAATTGACTATGGATGTGTAGTATATGGGACTGCTAGAAAATCACACCTGAAATTGTTGGATTCCATCCATGGTATGGGGCTGAGATTGGCCACTGGTGCATTCCGTACAAGTCCATTATCCTCACTCCACTGTGAAACTGGTATGCAACCCTTAGAATACCGAAGAAATATCTTATTGTTGAACTACGGTGTAGGTATTTGTGCACAAGCAAACCACCCTAATCGAATTTTATTTCGTCCTGGTGAGGAAATGGATATGTATCAGAGACGAACAACGATAATGAGACCAGCAGGAATTCGTTTTCAAGAACTCTTACAGAATTCAAATTTAATTCTACCTTCATTTTATAACATCGGGCCATGTGAAGTTCCTCCATGGAGGATAATCTCGCCTACTATACATCTAGAATGTGCAGCGTTCAAGAAAGACGAAACTAATAAAATAATGTATTTGAACGCACTTAATACTATAATCGACACATATGCGAATAGTCTAATAATTTATACTGATGGCTCTAAGACTGAAGAAGGTGTGGGTAGTGCATTTTTTTCCCTTGGAGAGAGTTATTCCTGGACACTACCATCTTCTGCGAGTATCTATACTGCTGAACTATATGCAATTTGGCAAGCTTTGAGATATGCGGAAACGCAGCCATATGATACAACTCTGATATGTTCAGACTCCCTCAGTGCGATACGGGCACTAAGAGATGTATATAACAAAGATCCGATGATCAAAGTTTTACTGGCACTGATGGATTGGCTAGGTCAACAGAACAAGCATATATGTCTTATATGGATCCCAGGACATGTAGGAATATATGGAAATGAGTTGGCAGATCAAGCAGCGAAAAATGCAGCAAGTGTGAACGTACCTGAGAATATCCCAGTGAGACACGACGACTTGAAAACATACATAAAAGGTATTATAATCAAGAAATGGCAGCATGAGTGGAGTAATACTGAAGCTAAACTCAAGGAAATAAAACCGTTTGTAACTAAATGGCACTATCCACTAAACCTTTCAAGGAGAGAACAGGTCGTTATTACCCGGCTCAGAATCGGTCATGCAAACCTGACATCAATGTTCATGCTCAGAAACGAACGGCAACCGAGATGCGAATTCTGCAGAACTGCTCGCCTAACCGTGAAACACCTTTTGGTGGAATGCCCTCATTACAATGGAATTCGTCACCAACTTGCGCTATCTGCTGACTTGAGAATATGTCTCAGCAATAACACGAGAGAAATTGATAAACTGATGAGATTCCTGAGAACAACAGAATTATTGAAAAGAATATAAGAACAAGATCTACCTGACAGTTATCCACGTGAAGTAAAAACAAAAGAAACAGAAAATTACAAAGATAGATGAATGTATGAGTTAGCAATCAGAAGGTATGGATGGCCAATGACCTTAGTAGTCGACGCCAAGACCCAAAAAAAAAAAAAAAAAAAAAAAAAAAAAAAAAAAAAAAAAATAATAATAATAATAATAATAATAATAATAATAATAATAATAATAATAATAATAATAATAATAATAATAATAATAATAATAATAATAATAATAATAATAATAATAATAATAATAATAATAATAATAATAATAATAATAATAATAATAATAATAATCCAAAGAACTGACTTTTGCTTTTCTGAAGTCAGGCGGGCTCAAATCGGAAACAGAGGGGTTCATCATGGCATGCCAGGATGGGGTTTTTAACACTCTCGTCTACCGTAGCCGTGTCATGGGTATGGAGGTCCCTGACACAAGTTGCAGGGCCTGCCGCAGGGCGCCCGAGACAATTATGCACCTGCTGTCTTCTTGCACGGTGTATGCAGTCTCGGCCTATATCCATAGACACAATGCGGCATTGCGAGTGCTCTACTACTATTTGAGGCACTCGTACGGAATAGACGAGACCCCAGTGCTGCCCTATGCTCCGGGGGATATTGAGTCCGTTGTGGAGAATGAGAGGTGCCGAATTTATTGGAACTTCTCATTCCCCACCCTCAGGCAAATTCAAGCTAACAAGCCTGATGTAGTCCTCCTCGACCATCAAACCAAAGCGATGTTCGTGATCGAGTTTTCGGCGCCAGCCGAACCGAACATCGTTTTGAAGGAGGAGGAAAAACGGACTAAATATCGAGATCTTCTCTTCGAACTTCGCCGGCTCTATCCAGACCATTCTGTGGAATTGGTCATCCTGATTATCGGCTCCCTAGGAGGCACACGACACACGCTGCTCTCGGAGATCCAGAAAATCCCAGCGTGCCGTGATAAGGCACACATCCTGGCTGGTGGAATGCAGAAGGCCGTCATACTGGGATCATTGCGTCTACTTAGGGCACACGGTACTTGGTCCCAGTGATTACTCACCTCACAGGCTGTGAGGAGTAGTCACTGAATTTTATCCAGCACGACTCTGCGTGACGTCGGAGGCCGCAGGGTCGTGACTGGAATTATATGAATTTAAAATAATAATAATAATAATAATAATAATAATAATATCCAATATTCAAAGTTTATAATGTATATTAGGCAAGGAAGGTCAAGAAGCTAATGTGTGTCTTGTTTCAAAGAATACCGTGGAAATCTTATTGTTGTTGAAGGAAATGGAACAATTTAATTTGTCTGATGAAAAGCCTATGCATGTATTTGTTCGTCTCGCAGGCAAGTTCGAGAACAGCAAAGTGATCCGCCTGACGTACAAGAGCCGCCTGTGGTGGAAGAACTGCGCCAAGCTGGAAACGGAAAAGGAGCGCCTCCTGCTCTGCTACCAGGTGAACAGGCAGATAGCGGGCGGCAGGTTCCCGGTGACGCGCGAGGCCGCCTTGGAGTTCGCCTCGCTGATGGCGCAGCTCGACATGGGCGAGTGCTCGCTGGCCAATAAGAGCGCTAGTAATACGTTGAGCCACCAGGGCACGTCGAATTTGCACCGCAGTCCCAAGTCGACGGCCAATGGGACGCTCAGTCCTCCCGGTGCTAACGGTTCCGGCAAAGGCGCGGATAGTTTTCCGGTGAGTTTTTGGATTTCGTAACGGTAGTGAATGTATATGTACCTTTCCAACTTTGAAGTATTTTTGTGTTTGGAATATGAACATCCAGAATAAATACTGTCTGTAGGTTAATCGAGGAGGTGGTACATTCATTTTACTTGATTTTTTGGAATTTTCTCTCCTCGTTTCTATGAAATGAAAATATGCGTATTATTTCGATATATTTGTAGTGGGACAAATCAGATGATTTGCCCCAAAATGTCACTGCGTTTAACAAATTTTTCTATCAGGGAGCCTAAAAGAAAAATCCAGTAGTGACAATTTGTTTGAAGAAAAAGAAAAAACATTTTTGTTAGGGCATTTACGCACAGCCTTATTGAACTTATTGACTTTTGGCAAAAATTCTCAAGAAACACTATTTTTCATTGTCAGTTCCTTATATTACGAATTGTGAAATGATAAATTACAGGCGAAATGAAAAAAATTGACATGCTATTAATTGAAATATCAAAAAGTGGCAAATGGGGTGTCATTGTATTCACAATGTGGACTCTTTATCAAAATAAGTAAAAATATACCGGGTGTCCATTCAAATTAAGAAAATAAGGGTCGTTTCTCGTCAAATCGGAAGTGATAGAAAACAATTGAAAAATTCAAATATCCATATTAATTCACTACACATACACACCGAATTCCATTTGTTTATCTGTTGAAACCCAAAACCACTTTTAAAAACAAGCGGTATATTTAATAGTGTTCAAAATTTCGATTCACCCAAATTTCGATTCTTCGACAGATCGTTATTAGGTCTACATTTCATAAGGCTCACATTGCGATAAACCCACAGTCTTTAAACGCACCCGAAGGATGCACTGTTGTCAAACGTAATAGGTGTTGCAAAATGTGTTGAAAGGTTCACATTGATCAATACAAGCTTCTTCTAGCTATACCATTCTCCTCTTATGGCTCTCTGAATTCCGAAGACGTGATAATAGATGGGGAAATATCTTTTTATTATTGCTCTAAATAATCTAACCTAACTTGGCCTAAATGAACCTTCCTAGAAAGTATATTATTCAACATCGATCAAGGCATCGTTCGTGTGTTCAAATTGAAAATTTCACTCTCAATATGTTGAAACTTTGATGTAAAGCCACAAAATTGTTGCCTGTTTGCCTGTACATCAACCCGACAGGTTCTCTGCATTTGACTGTACACATAACAATCAAACAGCCGCTTTCCAATACCTGAGTTCGTTTTGCCCAAACGAATAGACGATTCCCAAAACCAATCAGAACAATCCATTTTTTTTTTCACTTTTACTACTTGCTTAGCAGCGATGATACAGTTATCCAAGCTTGTGACCGCGACTCGGGATCAATCCTCGCAAGAAGTTTTTTCATTTCAAATTTTATTTTCGAGTAATTTTCCGAAAAATATACTTTCTAGGTATAAGATTTAGGCCGAATTAGGTTAGATTGTTCAGAAAACGTAGCATTTTTTCTCATGCAGAAAGGATATTTTCCATAGATGCTCTAGATCCTATAACCACTGACTAAACATGACACAAATATATTGTTTTCTATAATGTTGAAAAATTAGAATTAACCGACAATTGCTCTTATTGATGTTCAGGAATCGCCTATACGATTGTATGATTGAAACTAGAGTCACTGGATGGTATTAGTTCGAGAAGAGTTCGGACACAGCTGAACTTTTGTCCTTTTCGGAGATACAGGGCGTTGAAATACCGAGAACAAATCATTTTTCGATAAACATTTCATAGGGAAAAAGTAGTTAATTTTGACTTATACCATCCAGTGACTCTAGTTGAAACGAATTCGTGGTTCCACTCGCTAAAGCAAGTAGCTTTGAGTAACTCCTAGTAGATTCTGTGCTGTGGTATCGACAGCCTTTCTCATTATTACGGAGTTTCAATCACTCAAATTCCTCGGTGCTACTCATTGCGGCAATTGGGAAACCAGCCCTGAAGAATGTAGATATAGTTATTTAACCAACTAGTGTATTAACGAGGGCGATTAATGATCGAGATATTTAAACGTGCGAGCGAAGCGAGCGCGTTAATGTTCGAGATCATTAATCGCCTTTTAATATACAAGTTGGTTACAAAATTTTTCCGTCGACTAAATTTCTCATTTCTCCTGTAATGATGAAAACTTGGTTCGCGAATTCATCCTTCATCCGAAAATTGCTAA
This sequence comes from Phaedon cochleariae, assembly GCA_918026855.4. Lineage (NCBI taxonomy): Eukaryota > Metazoa > Arthropoda > Insecta > Coleoptera > Chrysomelidae > Phaedon > Phaedon cochleariae. The sequence goes on along the minus strand of OU896709.1, from coordinate 4,002,697 downwards.
GAATCACCCAGTAGCCTTGTTACTGACATCAGTGACATTTGACATTTGTCGAAATGATCAACATAGAAAATAAATTCCTTGTGTTAGAAAACAGGGATTGAAATCGTGTCAGAAACTTGGAAAGGCGAACCCGTTAACGGGAAATCTTCGATGAAATCAATATTTTCGATTTGAATGCAGATTCCGTAAGTTATAGCATAAACAATGAATGCATCACGCGGTGTATGTTTGGTTGCCTATAAAACAATCGTGCATTCATAGACAAATCGTTCATTAATAGGGGTCATTAATGAACGATTTCATGTACATTAGACTTAGTCGTTAATACGAGGTCGACGGAGAAGAAAATTAATGCTTACAATTATGTGTTTCTTTCTTAGTTTATTCAATATCAACATGAACATTTCCAATTAAAATTCTGCAAACATTTTGAAATTGAGCCATCATCACAACCATACACCGAAATTGCAGAGCTCCAACACGCTGAGCGCCTTGAACAACGTGCACGGCATCCTCACCGCCCACTCCAACCAGGCCCTCAACGCCATCGACAAGTTCTACCCGTACCGCTACCGCGACCAGCTCACCCCCGAAGGCCTGGCCGAATTGCAGGCCAAGCTGATGGCGAAATGGCGGGCGCTGAAGGGCAAGACGCAGACCGACTGCGTCAGGGCGTACTTGAATTCGACGAGGAAGTGGCCCTACTTCGGAGCCTCCTTGTTCCAGGTGAGAGGATAACTGACAGCAGACTGGTGAGAGACAAAGACAAAAGCAATATTCTTTTTACCTTGTTAAATTCCACTACTGAGATCAATTGAGTTAGAAGAAGGTGAGACGGATCTGAGTTGGCGATTGAATAAAAAGAACGCGTTTTTATTTGTCAGGAAGGGCAAGGGAAGAAAACCTAACCCAACATAATTTAACCAAAATGTAAAATCGCTGGGGAAATTAATGCGGAGCAAAGAAATATTATTGTAGTGAGTATTCAAAGGATTTAACCTGTGGACTGAAACTTCGAAGCTGAAAGCATGTCAAAATGAAAATATAACCTCACAATTTTCAGCACAGAACCACAGAATCACCAGAATTAATCCAGTCTCATCTTTTTCTCACAACAACACCAGATGAAAAGCAAGTTCAGTTGGGGTGAGGGGAAGAAATAGTCTCAATAAGTTCTTGAGACAGCTCACATCAGACTAAGATAAATGAAACATGTAATACAACTGAGCTATTGAGCTGCACTCAGATTCTCGGTTAATCTCAGTCAGTTGGTAAAAAGAATATTACTAAACATTGATGACTAACAGACATTGCAGGGTGTGCAGAAAGTCTTAGTATGGGTCAGTTATTTTGGACCTGAGACGAACAAATTTGATCTTTGGTGATCTCAAAGATTTCCGAAATTCAGTTTGTTTGTGTTGAGTTGTTCTATAGATGTTGGCCCATACTAGAGATTTTCCGGATACCCTGTAATCGACAAGGACAGATGTTGACGATCAAAATCGACGGACATAGATAGAAATGTCCATGCAGGGTGGGTAGAAAGTCTTAGTCTAGGACAGTAACCTAGGACCTGAGACAAACAATTTGAATTTCGGGAATCTCTTGATTTCCGAACTTCAGTTTGTATTGGAAGGTTCTGGAGATATTGAGCTATACTTGAAGACTTTCCGAACACCCTGCAATTCACAAGGACTGACGATATTCGAAGACCGACACAGACAGACAAAGGACAAACATAGGGTGGGAGGGAGAGGGGGGAGGACCGACACAGGCAGACAAAGGACAAACATAGGGTGGGAGGGAGAGGGGGGGAGGACCGACACAGACAGGCAAAGGACAAACATAGGGTGGGAGGGAGAGGGGGGAGGACCGACACAGACAGACAAAGGAAGGGAGAGGGGAGATGAGAGGGGAGAGATTGGAGGGAGAGGGGGAGAGATGGGAGGGATGGAGGGAGAAGAGGGAGAGACAAAATAGGAGAGACGAAGGACAGAAAATAAATAAACTATATAATTTATACATTCCATTTATTAAACCATTCATTAACAATTCCTTTCCAGCTTTGTTTCGACCTGTGTCCTGTTTATTTGTCCTGTCCTGGTGTCGTATCCTACCTGTCCTGTCCTATCTGGTGTTTTGTCATGTCCTGTCCTGTCTCGTTTGTCATGTCCTGTCCTGTCTCGTGTGTTCTGTCCTGTCTCGTGTTTTGTCATGTTCTATCGTGTTCCGTCCTGTCTGTCTTCCGGACCGTTCGGTAACTGGCATTAAATGACAAATCACACATACAACTGATGATCAGTCCTTGCCCGACTTTGGCCATCGTTCAAATTGCCCGTTTTGCGAGTAACCTCCTCTCATCAGACGACCTAAAACAATGGGCCCGACCAGTTCCGTTAGGACTGATCTTCAGGAATATTATAACTATAAGTCCTGATGATCTGTCCTGACGAGTCTGAGCCATTGTTCAGGTCGTCTAATGCGACGTGAAGGACAATTTGAACGATGCATAGTCCCTCAGGATTGACCATCATCCGTATGTGTAATGTCACTTAGTCAGTCCGAGCAGTCCGATAGGTATGTGTTTGTAATAACTGTCATTGTTGTTGTTTGTCATCATACTTATGTCTTTGTTAATTGTGTGTCTGTCAATATGTATATCCACGTTTGTATGTATTTGTCTTTTGTGTGTGTGTGTCGTACGTACCTGAGGCCAATGAAATCGATAAACCTGGACTTGTACTGTTCACGTGACCAATTCAGGAATGATTCATCGATACTAATGAGTGCCCTGGAAGTACTACCAGCTTTTGAATACACGTCCAGGCTTGTCTGTTTCGTTGACCCAATTGTCTTTCGAGTGTGGCTGTGTCGTCAAGTTTAAGTCAAGGATACGCCAAGTTTAAGTCAAGTCAAGGATAAGTTGAGTTTAAGTCAAGTAGAAGTCAAGGATGAGTCAAGTATTAGTTTCATGTGTGAGTAAATGTAAATGCTTATCGTGTGTCTATCAACATTTCTTTGTGTTGATATGTTCTTGTTATCGTGTGTTTTTTGTGTCTGTTAATTCATTTGTGTCTTATTTTTTGTATGTATGTGAGTAGTGTCTTTGTCATCATGTATATTCGTTGGTTATGTCATCTGTTTTGTATGTATTGTTGTATCTGTATTGTCTTTGTATTTTTTGTCATCATGCGTCTTTGTCATCGTTCAATTTGTGCGTTCACCTTTGTCATCACTCGTCTTCGTCCGTTGTTGAAAATTACTCAATATTACTACCTCCTCTTCCTTTTTCAGGCCAAGCTGCGGCAGCAAGACTCCCCGATGATCTGGCTGGCCGTCAACGAGGACGCCATCACCGTCCTCGACCTAGCCACCATGCAACCGCGCTCGCGCCACCCCTACACGGACGTCCTCACCTTCGGCGGCTGCCAAGAAGACTTCATGCTCGTCGTCGTCACCCAGCACCAACAACAGCCGCCCTCCTCCCAGAAGCTGATCTTCTCGCTCAGCAAACCGAAGATCTTGGAGCTCACTCTCCTCATCGCCGACTACATGAATTTGCTGATCAACAATCCGGGCACGCCGTTGCTTGGTACGTTGAGCAGGGGTACCATGGTGTCGGTGAACCAGTCGAACCACCATTCGCAGCCGGACATTTTGAAGTCGACGCCTGATCACGGGGGGGTTGTTGGAGGGGTGCATCGGTCGGATTCCAAGAGAAGGACCCACGTCGATTCGGGGTTGGCGTGATAGAGGGCGAGGGGCTGAAAGAAAGTCGTTGATTAAGAGAAGGATTGGTCAGTTGATGTTGATGAAGTCGACACTCAACATACCAACAGCAGCTGCCCTTCTCTCAGAAACTCATCTTCTTGCTCAGCAAGCCGAAGATCTTGGAGCTTACTCTCCTTATCGCCGACTACATGAATTTGTTGATCATAATCGGGGTACGCCGTTGGAATGTTGGGCAGGGGTACCATGGTGTGGGTGAACCAGTCGAACCACCATTCGCAGCCGGACATTTTGAAGTCGACGCCGGATCACAGGGGGGTTGTTTCAGAATCTGATCTTTTTGCTCAACAATTCGAAGATCTTGGAGCTTACTCACCTTATCGCCGACTACATGAATTTGCTGATTAATAATCCCGGCATGCCGTTGCTTGGTACATTGAGCAGGGATACCATGGTGTAGGTTAACCAGTCGAACCACCATTTTAAAGTCGAGGCCGGATCACAGGGGTTGGTGAAGGGGTGCATCTGTCGGATTCCAAGAGCCACGTCGATTCGGGGTTGGCGTGATAGAGGGCGAGAGGCTGAAAGAAAGTCGTTGATTGAGATGTAAGGGAAGGATTGGTCAGTTGATGTTGATGAAATCGTCACCCAATACTGACAGCAGCAGTCCTCCTCTCAGAAACTCATCTTCTTGCTCAGCAAGCCGAAGATCCTGGAGCTGACTCACTTTATCGCCCACCACATAAATTTGCTGATAAACCCTCAACTGGTATCGTGGGATGTTTCGGTATCCCACTAGTGATAATACATTTGCGATGATAACGTACTCTTGATATTCTCCTAAGTTTGTGATATCTAAGAAATCGTAGTGAATTTATGATTTGCAAAAATCAGTTTCGAAAATGAAAAGTGATTGGGGTTTGCAAATTATACCCCTGTCAGTTTTTTTTACTATGAAGCGAATCATTTTTTTTTCTCATCACATGCGTCAATAGTGACTTCTGAAGAACAAGCCTGCAATAGCGACTACTATACACACGTCATTTCAAGTGATTCTTACAGCCTCCAAAGAAGATGGAATTTAATATTGCTCCACTGTAATTCATTTATTTATTTATTCATTTATTGAATCAAGTAAAATCTACATTTCGCCATGGGATATCAATAACAAGTGGATATCAATTACATGTATAAATATTTCATATTGTATATCCTCCACATAGGTTAGTGACCTGTGTGTGAAAGAGATGAACCATTTCAGGTATAAAATTAATAATTAATTTTCGTTTGATACAAATATGGGTCGAATTTTCTCGTGGTTCATAGTTTTCATGATAACATATTCTCACAAAATTGCGACATTTTGAAAAATTCATGAGTTTTTCATCGTATTCATCCACCTAATATAGAATGGGGTGTTGAAATATCCCACGATACTTTTCGGAAAAACATGATACCAGTTAAGGGATACAATGGTGTCGGTGAAGCAGTCGTACCACCATTCGCAGCCGGATATATTGAAGTCGACGTCGGATCATGGTGGGGGTGGTAGTGTTGATGGGGGGGGTTTAGGGGTTGGATTCCAAGAGGAGGACCCACGTCGACAGGGGGTGGGGAGCTAAAAGAAGGTCGTCGGTGTTAGTTAGAAGTGAGAGACGGATTGATTGGTTGGTGTTGATGATGATGCAGGGTGAATCGAGTTGGTGGGCTCCTGTTGATTTATTTTCCTAATTCATTCTGAATGTTACAAACGATTTTGTATTTTTGAGAATATTATAGAATTATATCCCAAGAAGACCGAATTATTTACATTTCAACACGGTCATACATTGCTGGATTCTGAACGCGTCTATGGTATTTATTGTTATATTACGCGATACTGCGACAGTGTTGCTCCTCTGACCAATATTTCAAAAATCAAATAATATCCTGAAATGAGCAAATGAACCATCAAATATTTAACCATTAAACTATTTCCACAAAACTCTTAACCACAGGACATGTTCATGGTATACGAGTATTTCACTTGAAAAAGCTATACATGTCGTTTGATTAAGAATCTTGTGAAAATCTTCACGTTTGTGAAGTTTTTTACTTTTACTATGAATTTCCATCAAGTAACGGCCCTCGCTTCGCTCTTGCAGCTAATAGCCACAATATACAGTGTGGAGACTCTAACTGGAATAAATTCGTTAGCGGGAAAGTGAATATTTTTTCTAATCAACGATTAAATGTATGAACCCACTTTTTGCAAACATTATCAAGAATATATCACTTACACACAAGGTAACCCTATAGCTTGTTACCTTTCATTGGAAAGCTGGTGGAAGGAGGATTAAGCATACTAGTCAAATTTTAGTTTTTCATAGGTTTAAAGATTGCATAAACTCGAAATGAAATTTTGAAAAACATTTTTTTTTTTAACGTATCAATCGCTCAAAATGTGTGTTGAACAATTGATGGCAATGTTTTGCTACAATTGCTATCTGCTATTGTATTCCAGTGTTTTTATAGAGCCGCAAAAATGTAAATGCCCTATATCATTGTCACTAAAAGTCGAAATTTTGATGAAAATATGTTGAAAATACCGGGTGACACAGAGGACATGTAACAGCCTGTAGTTTTGTCATTTAAAGAGATAAGAATTTGAAGTTCCCAAGGGTTATATTATCGATGATGGCGCTTCCCTTGAACCCAATGACAATTTTCTTCAACCACCTGCTTGATCGGAAGTAGACCCAACTTTTTTTTTCGAAATGGCATCCTGTATATTTCTGTAGCCTTATTCGCCTCAAAATTCTCTATTCAATAACTATGTATCACACTGAGAAAACTCGGCTAAGTAAATTGTTTTCTTGAAAAAAAGTCGATTGTGACAACAACATTTTCACCAACGGTAGGAAAATATGGTACTTGCAGTAGGCAAAACTATATTTCTGGAACGAAGTTTCTGCTGTAAGTGATCAGAACACTTGTTGGTATCAACCAAGTCGATATGTACTTAGAGTTCGCTAATTCTAAGTGAACACTAAACTAGTGCTAGGTTAACGAATACTCACTATTATTAAATTATTTTTCTGACATAAGATCACTTGCTCTGAGCGAACTCATCAATAAAGACAATCTATCAAGTCGATTGTTGCAGGTGACAGCTCACCTGTAGTTATAGATCTCTTTTCCGTTCGGATATCTCCGATATTATTCGAGTACCCACGCCCACTGTCCACGCGATCACTGTCCAGTGTCCACGAGTCCACGGCGTCATTTCGATCTTAGCATTCGTGAAGTTAGTATACTTGCGTTCCTGCTAGTAACATTGAAATTCCAAGTCATGCAAGTATCACAGTTTGATAAGCGAAATGATACTGAAAATACACTAATGTAGACTTATGAACAGATGTATTAGGAGGATACATCAATTATTACAACAATTTCAGTTTCATGTATCCAAATGGATGATCATATCATGGCTACATGACAAAAATGAAGGACAAATAGTTTCTTCACAAGTAGCCGAATGAAAAAAACTGAGTTTCTATCATAGGTTTCTCAATATCGTGTGTTATTTTCGGATGATTTTTTTTAACTCAATGAAATCATTAGCAATCTTCTAGGACCGATTAGGGTATGGAAAATATTCTGATAATATCATCTAAGTAATGATCTTTGGATCTCTAAGCCTATCAAGCATCGAAATGTGTATTCGGGCCACAGCCAACTTGATATATTTCGATAAAATGCAATTTAACAGCTAATCAATGAACGAATATAAAATTTCGATACATAGTTGAATAGAAAATTTCAAGGTGAATAAGATAGGCTATAGAAATATACAGGGTGCCATTTGAAAAAAGAAAGTTGGGGCCACTTCCAATCAAACAGGTGGTTGAAGAAAATTGTCATTGGGTTCAAGGAAAGCTCCATCATTGATAATATAACCCTTGAGAATTTCAAAGTTTTATCTCTGCAAATAAAAATACAACAGGCTGTTACATGTCTCCTGTGTCACCCGGTATATTAAACTTCGAAATTGTTTCAACACTAAAAGTACTGATGATCAGTACGCTGGATTCATCTTGCAACCAGCTTTCCAATGAGGGGTCGCAAGCCATAGGTTTACATCTGAAAAAAACATGTTGGGAGAGATTCCTGCTACCCCAAATGTAGGTAAATACATTTAGAAGTTGACGTGTCTTGCGAATTTTCAGAAGAATCATTCACTCCCCCAGTAGCGAATTAATTCCACTTAAAGTCTTCACCCTGTATACCTCCCTGGTATAGGAAAGGAAAGAAACAAACATTTTATTTCGGGTCTGGAGAGATGCAGAATTTTTTAGACATAGTCATTGATGATGATGAAGTTTTCACTGTGTTTTTTCGGCCCGCCCTTATTTGATTCATCCTGTATCTGTTTCTATTTCTTCTGATTGTGATTTGATAGCTTTCATTGTGCCAGAAAGTGTAATGAATTCTGTATATAGATGGGAAATATAGATATTTATGAATGCTTGTAAATAGAAAGGTTTTGTTGAAATATTTTCATTTTTATAAAAAATCATTTTAGATGTGTTGAATCAGAAATGCGAAAGAAATGGGGGTCACAATCGATAATACAATATATATATCTATCAGATAGGTATTGCATTTGATTATCATTGAAGTGAAACGTTAGGAACAAGTACCGAATGTTCAATTTTTTTTAATATAGGCGATTTTTTAAATTTGTAGAACCATGTCCATTTTTAATCATTATTTATCGTGCGATTCTTTCAAACATTTTTATTTTTATGATATTTTGAGCTACTAGTCCTGTATCATAACAACCATTTTCATGTATGACAATAGTTACCATTACGAGATTTGAAAAGAAATATTTAAAAAATTAAAAAGTACCAGAAATATTTGTAGGGCACGACTCGTTAATATTTCTCCGTATTTTTTACTAACAAAATTTAATGAGTGATAATTTTTGGTAAAATATAATACATTTGATATATTAATATTATTAATTTATTATCGACATTAAATGAATATTTGTAACAAACAGTTTCCTTTTTTCAATTAGCCCAGTCAACCGAAATTACACACACAAAAGTCAAACCCAGGCAGTCCCATTTTTCATTTTCATGAATTGATTTCAATTTGCAAAAAAAAAATCACATACCGATATGAGTGTGATCTGCACATTTTCCAGAAGTGTACTGCTCCAACAATCATAAATATATCCTCTTGATATGAATCACCAAGCCCCACTTATTACCTGAAATTGTGCAAAAAAATGACGATTTTAACTGGGAAAAACAATTCGTAATCACTGGATCATTTTTCATATTCAGTCATGTCGTAAATGATATAGGTCTGATACAGTGAGCCAAAATACTGTTAGTACTTCATATAAAAAAAATGTCTCGCACTTCGTTACGGAGTTATTGACCTTGAAAGTTTCTGCTGGTCAATACAAAAGGTACAAAAAAATTACTCCAATTTTGACAATTACCATAATGTTTTTGGATAAATAGAGTTTTTATTCAACTAGGAGAAAGCTTTATTATACCTTCCAAGCGGTTGGGATGTATGGTTTTGAAATGAGATTTCCTCTAGAACAGTACAAGATATCGACTAAGATAAAGTAGGTATACTATTTTTGTGGGGAAAAGATGGAGGACCCAAACGGTGGAAGCGAAATGTCAAAATTGTCACCTCTGTTGAAAATACCTCCATTAAACGGAAGAAAATCGTCTCATCTTGTATAAAACATAATCACTGAACAGCCGTTTACATATCGGAAGGAATATTAGTATGAGTTGATCTAGTTGCCCACATATCATTGACATACCATGGCAAACCGTTTAAGAGTTACACATGAAATAATAGTTATTTATTATACAAGGGAAAAAAGTAGTAGATTTTAGCTCCAGGTTGTGTTGACGTGTAGCGGATGGGGACAAAAAACCGTGAGCTAAAATCTAATATTTTTCCCGTGTAAAATACACTATTTTTTTCTGTGACAGAAGATAGGACGAATCAATATTGAGAAAATATCACATTATTTTGAAATCTGAAAATTATCGACGTGAAATTTTAAGTTTTTAACAGTCGGGACACATGCGTTGTACACATCTTCATTATTCTTTTTAAGTAATCAAATATATGTCACGTCTGTCAGTCTAATTCTGTGATTTGATTTCGAAAAATTGCGAATTCAGTGGTTGTTTAGTAAATATACGTAACCGCGAAGTCGAATGGAAGATAAAAGGACTTGCAGTTCTTTCTAACTTAAATCTACTAACTCTTTCCCCACGGGAACAAAGTAATTTATGAAAAGTGACATTTTATAACCTGCCAACATAGATGTAATACCAAACTTCTTTCCCGTCACAGAAAAAATATTTTTATTCCAACTTTCAATAACTCCGTAATAAAATGCGATAGACATTTTTTTATATGAATTACTAAATCAGTCCTATCATTTACGACATTATATGTGATACTATTTTTCTCACGATTGATAGCTATATAGGACAGCTTGTTGCCCAGTAATTTCGTAAATGACATTTTTTATCAAAACTATCGAGACAGGCGATCATAGTTTTGAAACAATATCCTGAGAAACATTGAAGCAGCAAACTGGGGCAGTATATACAGGGTGGGTCACGGTGGATGGCCTATTAGAAGTATCTGGAGAACGAACATATTGATGTTCCGAATGTTGACCAGTTTATATTAGACAAAATTCAGATTGTTATTTGGCATGAGAGTACTATTGATAGTTCCTGTACCAAGACGAGCTATAACTGTTTTGATAATAATTGTACACTCAGATGCATAAAAACAAGTTAATATTCGTTCAAATTTCAAGTAGAAAACCTTTTTTATTTTTGGTTCAATTTTAAAAGACCCTATCGAATAATTTGGAAGCCAAATTATTTCAAAATATCATTTTTTAAACCATTCGATCCTTTTTTACATTTTGATTTTTTGTTCATGTGTTCAAGTGCACTGGTTCATTTTTGAAAGCGAAGTATTTATTCGCCAACTATACATTATACAAGTCGGATAAAATCTATTGCATTATATGTACAGTGTGTGTGTCTCTCTCATAATGGAAGCACCCCTGTATCTTACGCAATCGTTGGGTGAGGAGGTTTGTAGTTTATTAGACTTTCTATGTGTCCCCTGAGATAATAGTCGAGAGGTGTTAGATCAGGAGACCTGGGTGGCCAAAGAGCCCAAAGAACTGGACCACCTCTTTGAATCCACTAGTAGGCAAAGTTGTTATTTAATTGGTCATAACTCCTTAACTATTGAGTTTTAGCGAAAATTGTATGAGGCACTTTCGACTTGAAATTGTTCGAGGAAAGACCATAGAGTCAAGGGACACCCTGTATTTATAATTCTCGACAACATCACGATGAGTGCCTACTTAGATACTCAATATATGTACAGTGTGACCCACTTCTAATGGAACCACCCCTCTGTATCTTACGTAATCGTTGGGTAAGGATCCTGAAATTTGCTGGACCGAAAGATGTATCAAAAATGCATTCTATGACCAAGTGGGGTCATCTTCAGTGATATACACTGCTCGCCAACAGCCATGGAACCACCCCGATTTCAGAAAAATGATATTAGGAGTCAGAATAAGTTGAGAATCACTTCGGATTCGGAATCAGGACGCCCACTTCACTAACTATTCATATTTTTTCTGGAAAATTGTCAGTAAAAGTATTCCCAACATATAATCTCCAAAAGTTCAAAAAAAATTCCAATACCTACCTCCTGTCCCTATCCTCTAGGAACGCACAATCTTCTTTGAACATTATAGGGATTCCCTTTCGTGCGCTCCAAGCGATAAAAAAAAACCCCCGTATCTCACGTAATCGTTGGGTTAGGCTCCTGAAATTCGCTGGAGCGAGAGATATACCAAACATGTGATCTATGACCAAGTGAGGTCATCTTCAATAATACACTGCTCGCCAGCAGCCACAGAACCACCGATATTTCAGGAGAGAAATTTATTGAACTGGAAAATTCAGACCCCTACATCAATAATCACGTAAAAGATATAAGATACTCCGGTGCTTCCATGAAAAGTGAGACAGAATTTATATTTCAGAACTGAAAATTGTTCAGAAGGAAGGAACAAAATGAATTAGACGTTCTGTTTTCTGTTCTCGAATCCGCAGTGTTTTCCAACCTATCTTGTCTGGTAAAATGATTTTCCGGACATGTAAGTGGCTCCACGGCTACTAGCGAGCAGTGTATATCACTGATGGTAATTTCCATTGGTAATTGTGTTTATCCTTGGAATACTTCTTGCTCCTGGAAAATTAACAATCCTAATTCGATAACTACATAAGAAACGGAGGTGTTTCCATGAAAATTGAGTACAAAATTTGGATTTTCAGAACTGATTTGTTTCAGGAAAAGTATGAATAGTTAGTGAATTACGCGCTCTGATTCCGAATCCGAAGTGATTTGCAACCTAATTTGCTTCCTTATATAATTTTCCGGAAATTGGTGTAGTTCCATGGCTGTTGGCGAACAGTGTATATCACTGAAGATAATACTTGGTCATAGAGTACATTCTTGGTATATCTCTCGCTTCAGAAAATTTCAGGATCCTAACCCAACGATTACGTAAGATACAGGAGTGTTTCCATTATAAGTGAGACACACTGTATATCAAATCAAGTATATTTTATGAACATAGACATCGTATTTTGATTTTTTCGGTGACTTTAGGAATCACCGTCCCGAAGTCCATAGAATGAACGCGGGCATTTGGCAACATTACACGCCGCGAGAAAAGCGCATATCGCTGAAAAGTGAAATGCTGAAAACTGAAACGCTGAAAACGACGAGAGCGCAACGCAGTCCTCACAAAAACTCCGTTCCAGAGTGTTTAAAATTAGACGAATTTCTTTTGAATCCTCGTTATAGTTTCATTCCGACTGAAATTCTCGCAAACAAGAAAGTTCACCAAGATATCAGTGCGTAGTGTTGTGTGTGCGGAAAAATTTGTAGAAAACCAAAGAAAAATATGCCTTCTTTGTCATCTCCGACACAATGTGAGTAAAAATTGTTTTGCGTGTAATTTTTGTTTTCCATGTCGAGTCAGCTATATCGAGTTATTTTAAGAACTTTTCCTAATTAATTATGAAAACGCATATCGCATAGAAAATTGTATGAAAATCAAATCACATTTGGCAGAAACTCCTATCACAGTGAGATGCATTTTGTATGTATAATCAGCGAAAAGACGAACCTATTTTCTCTCTATGTCCAAGTTTATTCGAGAATAATAAATTATTGGCTGTTGTATTTTTCATCAGGCGATTTCGTTTTTATTGAGTAAATATTTTGGATACGTTGACGTGTGGGAAATCTGGCAATTCCTGGAAATATCAATGTCCGAGTCGTACTCGGAAAATGAGGTTACTTACAGTCTGTCGGACTTTGAACTGAGTCATCATTCGTTTTGGGAAGAGTTCATGGATTTTTGTTTAGATTGCACACACCTATTCGATGTTGAAACAAATAATGCCAATCTGGTTGTTTGCAAAGTCGGGAGAAAATAATTTTTGAAATTTCATCACTTGATTCTGTATAATTTAGTGGCATACTGGGAACATTTGGAATGAATATACCATTTCGAGTTATGGCCTGAAATTCAAAATTCAAATGGAAATTGTGTATGATTTTTCTCTTTCTAGTCATGTATCATAATCAATGTACAGTGTGTCCCAGCCAAAACTTGTCAAATCTGAGATGTCGTTAAAAAAATTGAAAATCGCTCGGGCAGGTCGATTTCAATTTGGCGGGGGACACATTTTTCTGCAATTATTGAGTGATTTTCAATTTTTTTAACGACATCGGAGATTAGGAGGGTGACAAGTTTTAGCTGGGACACACTGTATGTCAGGTCGTGTAATAAGGTATTTGACTTTTTGTGATTTTTATGTATATTTCAAGATGTTTCAAGTACAGACCAGGTGGAAACTATCTATGACAGAATGTTCAACCACATATCTGTAAACTAACGATTTTTTTCCGTTATCGTATCTAAATATGTTTTACGGAAATTACAAGAAATATATCAAAGATGTTCTATTCAGATTCACTGACAGACGGATAAAGACTGCCTGCCTACTTCGAAAAAATATAAAAAATGCCGAGAGTAGGTAATCTAGTAGAATATGATTCTTGCTATTGAAGATTTACACATCTAAAGCGACCGGATACACATACTACATAGATAGGAAGAGAAGAATAAAATCTAGCCAACTATACTCTCCATATGAAAAAGTCTAACTTTCAGCACCAATAACTCAAAATTCTCCTCCTTTTCAAATTCAATAATGCGAATAAAGTTATTCTCACGCAACTTTTCAAACAATCACGATATTTACATATGTCTAAAAGTCGAAAAAGCGAACTTTTGTTTTTGACTTAAAAAAAAGGCGACTGCAAATTTGTGTTTCCGATCGGGAGAATGTCTATTTTTCCTTCTATAGTAACCGAGTTATCCTAACCTAAGCAAATATTGAAATTCGTTCACTCTGTATATTTAATATTTCATTTCGTTACAGCAATGGATACTGTATATCCAGAACCCATGTCCAGACTGAACCGTAGGGTGGTTCCAAAAAAAAGGAGAGGTGGTTCTGCAAGGTATCGTACACAACCGGTGACTTTTTCGGAAATTCAGGTATATGAATGTTTTCGATTTATTGTTTATTGTTTATTGAGTAACTAGCTTCCAGTCAGAAATAGGATTCTGGTATGAGGAAGATTATTACAAACAACAATAATAAAATAATATAAGGTGACAACAACGACAACAAAAAATACTAAAAAAAAATCTCAAAATACTAAATCGATCAAGTCATAAAAAGAGCCACAGCCATCAGTAGATGGCAAAGTATCAATTTTATCCATTTCGTAATAAAATCATGTGTTTTTTAATTCAATTCTAAATTTTGAAATGTGTCTGCAATTTTTTATATTATTTGGTAATTTATTGAATTCAGCTAGAGCAGCGTGAGTAAATTTTGTTTTGCCAATTATAGAAGTAGCAGAATCAAGATGATATAAGTTTAATTGTCTCGTGTGATGACCATGAATTTATAAAAGTTGATTCGGTTTTTATCGACCAAATTACCATAGAGCAAGAATAGGGCGTAAAATTCGTTTCTTCTCTTTTATTTTCTCTTCATTTGTATAAACGTTTATTTCGAAGCTATGTCACATAACGAAATCTGACGAGAAAATATTTCTTCATCGACCTCTACAAAAAATTACATTTTACGAATCATCTAATTTACGAATGAAAAATCGACTACTTTTGAAGGCAAGTACTTTTCTTTTTTTGAATTGACTTGCCTATACTTGATGGAAATTCATGGCAAGTATGTGTGTCAAGTCAAATACGAGTTTGCCATACAAAAAATCAATTTTTTATGTTGAAAACGGGAGCAGATTCGTTCCCGAAACGTATAAACCATTTTCAATACAAATTGCCACTGAGAAACTAGTGAATTTTGCTTTTAGGCTATCTGAAAGCAAATTTCTTTAAACGCAGTGACATTTTGGGGCAAATCATTTGATTTGTCCTCACTACACGTATATTTTATTTTATTTGATAGAAACGAGTAGAGAAAATCCCAAAGAAATCTAGAATAATAAATATTCCCATGATGATTTTTTTTATTCTTCTAATCAACCAGAAATTTCATCTTGAAAATCGAATAAAAATCAGAAGACAAAATGGAATACGGGACTTCAAGGTAATTTAAATGCTGTCTGTAACTTTAATGATTGAACTCCAAGTGATCGTACCTTCCGCACGGAAATTTATACAGAGGTGACGTCAGAATTACTACAGTGTATAAATGTGGGTGGAAAAAGGAGTCTCACCCGAAATTTTACTCCGATCTCTTCATTTTTTTATTGGTGCCATTCGATAGTATATGTCGAACTTTCTTAGGATTTGAAATATTTGTATTAATTTCAATGTTACCCTGTATACTAAATTTAGCAGTAGCGTCATCATTTTTTTCTTGTTTTTTATACAATATTCAATAAGTTTTTGAATATATGGATTTTGTTGAAATATTACCGCTGCGACTGAATAACGATCTGTATTTTCTTTCGAATTTAATGATCGATATTTTGTGCCTCTCGTGGCGCCAATGGTTGCCTCCTTTGCCTTACCCTATAGTTACGGTCCTGAATAAGAAGCCTGTTTATTATCTCGCCTACTTGATAGCCTCGGCTAGGCCTCGGCTATCAATTCGCAAACTCCACTATAATAGACAGTTTTTCATCCTCGGCACATCAATAACTATTTTTTCCTCCGATTGGCAGCAAATATTAATTTTGCTGACACATATCAATCAGCAAAGTATTACTTTTCCTGCCTAGGCAGCAAAGTGGGTACTTTGCTGATTGATATGTATCAGCAAAATTAAAAATCCATAAATCGTTTATAATTTCCTTCATATTTCATCCGGGACTTCTCCGGCAACAAATTCAACTCTATATTTTTTGCCACCTCCCTTATTAATGTAAGTGTAAGTATACTTCCAGGTCGCTATCACTGTCCATTATATATATAATTTAAATATATCGATATTTTTTCGCACAACTGTCAGTAATTTCATGAATTGTCAAACCAACAACTGCGATTTCTATCAAATTTTATTTTAATTGAACACTATACAGGAAGAATAAAGAGATTGTGGGAATTGTATTAATTCGCAAATACAATATTCTGCCATATCATTATGAACAATCGAAGAAAAAATTATATGTTCAACTCGACAGCAAAGTAGATTGACTGCCTTAGCTGGATTCCTAGCCTCGCTACGCTCGGCTATGAATTCAGCCACGGCAGTCAATCTACTACTTTGCTGCCTAGTTAAACAAATAACTATTTTCCGTAATTCATCAGGAGGTGGACGAAGAAAACGTCACGGAAGACGCCGTTCCCGAATCGTCAACCTCGAAATCTGAGCTGAGCCTTCTGATCAACAAGAAGTTCGAAGAGTTCAAAAAGAACAGAGACATCGACATCCTCCTCAGCAGCCAGACCGATGACAACCATTCGCCGATCGGCAACATAATGACGAAAATTAACGCACCCACCCTCACTACTTCTAGGTCTATAGGACGGTTGCCTTCTCGACCGTCATTCTGAAGAAAACTCATCGAATACGTAGGTTTATTTATTTTAGGGTAAAATAAGAGAATATACACTATATACAGGGTGGGTCACGGTCGATGGCACCTTAGACGTTTACGGAGAACGGGACATAAGATCATTCTGAAAATTCGGTTATTCAAGTAATTGCTCTTGATCTATCGATCTAAAATATTTTCAGCTCTGCGGCGTTGCCGCTTCTATCGAAAAGTAGCAACAACTTTGTTATTTTAAATGGAACACCCTGTATTTTATCGCATTTTCAGATTCTCTCTGAAGAGCTAATTTCATCGATGTATCACACTTGGGGTCTAGCGGAAATGATTACAGAGATATAAGGTGTGAAAAATCGACATTTATCAACTTTAGGAATTTTTTTTGTCGAAACTATTCATTATTGGTCAAAACGGCTCACATGTCCCTATCTCAACTTTTGATTAACTATCTACTGATATTTAATTGGGACATATACCGGGTGATCAAGAATCTGAATTCTGCACCACCCTGTATTTGTTTCAATTAAATGTCAGTAGATAGTTGATCAAAAGTTGGGATAGGGACATGTGAGCCGTTTTGACCAATAATGAATAGTTTCGACAAAAAAAATTCCTAAAGTTGAAAAATGTCGATTTGTCACACCTTATATCTCTGTAATCATTTCCGCTAGACCCCAAGTAGGATACATCGATGAAATCAGCTCTTCAGAGAGAATCTGAAAATGCGATAAAATACAGGGTGTTCCATTTAAAATAACAAAGTTGTTGCTACTTTTCGATAGAAGCGGCAACGCCGCAGAGCTGAAAATATTTTAGATCGATAGATCAGGAGCAATTACTTGAGTAACCAAATTTTCAGAATGATCTTATGTCCCGTTCTCCGTAAACGTCTAAGGTGCCATCGACCGTGACCCACCCTGTATAGTATATTGTTTAACGAGCACGCGGCATGATAGTGATTTCTCACGGGAATGAAGTTTGCAGGATAAGCCGTAGGCTACATGTTAAAAAAATGAATTATTTAAAATTATTGCAGAAAATTGTCTTTTTTGTTCGAATTCCTAAAATATTCATTGATCGAAACTTGTTTCTTTTCTGATTTCTACACAAGTGTCACAAATTTGAACGTTCTACTGCAAATTGAAGGAATTGATTTTTTTTTGTACGAAATTTCTGTGATGTTAAGAGCAATGTAACTTCGACAAAAGTTTCCAGAATTTGGTTAAATATTCACGTAAGGTAGTAGTAGTAGTATATGCCATTTCAAGTCATGACTTTGGTATCATATTAGTACTGAAAAAATCCATTCAAATGAATGTCGCTTCTCAATGATTGACGAGACATCAACTTTGTAACAAAGATTACAGGCATTTCAAATCAGGATTATTATTTTCCAAATAAAATCATATTCTTGTCGGTTATTAGTAATTTTAAGCAAGTAGAATTGAGCTCCTGGTAGGTAACAGCAGTTTTATCGAAGTAACAGTTCTTTCAATGACATAAATTTTGGTTGATATTAAATATATACAGTGTGTCCCACTTACCATATGCTCACCATGGGTATCTTTTTAACGGTGAGAGATACGAGATCGGTTAAATGACACCAAATGTGGAGTTTGTCAAGGCCAACTATAATGTGAAAACATATTTTGATAAAATCTATTCGTTTCTGTTTTATACGCAAAAAACAGATTTTGATCATTTTCATGTCTCCTCCGTAACTTCTTTATTTATGAAAATATTCAAATAGGAATTCCACATTCTCATGGCAGTTTTTCAAAGTGATTTCGAAAAAAATATGAAATTTATACCAACTCTTCTAGAATTTGAGATATCAGCACCAACTTTAGTTTTTCAAATAATGTAAGTCATAGCTCTATGACTTAGTTACAAATAACTTTTTTTTCTCTCACAGATGATACGTCGCAGTAATAGTTTTGTGTTGATAACAACGGAGTAATCGTCATTTATACAAAAACAAAAATTTTTTTGGAAGCCGCCATCTTGAATTTATGAATTTCATCAAAAAATCATGATCTCCTTCCTCAAAAACCCCCACTTACCAATTTGGAATGAAATCGGACCAAATCTTGTCCGCCATCCTGGAGCAGCCATTTTTTTAATTTCAACAAAAATTCCATAACTTTGAGTAACTTGAAATTTGGCAGGTGTTCATAATTTCGGTGACCATACATTATGGATTTTTTGTTGAAATTAAAAAAATGGCTGCTCCAAGATGGCGGACAAGATTTGGTCCGATTTAATTCAAAATTGGTAAGTGGGGGTTTTGGAGGTCGGAGATCATGTTTTTTTTGTTGAAATTCATAAATTCAAGATGGCGGCTTCCAAATATTTTTTTGTTTTTGTATAAATGACGATTACTCCGTTGTTATCAACACAAAACTATTACTGCGACATATCATCTGTAAGAGAAAAAAAAGTTATTTGTAACTAAGTCATAGTGAGCTATGACCTACATTCGAAAAACTAAAGTTGGTGCTGATATCTCAAATTCTAGAAGAGTTGGTATATATTTCATATTTTTTTCGAAATCACTTTGTAAAACTGCCATGAGAATGTGAAATTCCTATTTGAATATTTTCATAAATAAAGAAGTTACAGAGGAGAAATGAAAATGATCAAAATCTGTTTTTTGCGTATAAAACAAAAAAGAATAGATTTAATCAAAATATTTTTTCACATTATAGTTGGCCTTGAAAAACTCCACATTTGGTGTCATTTAACCGACCTCGTATCTCTCACCGTTAAAAAGATACCCATGGTGAGCATGGTAAAAGTGGGACACACTGTATTACAAACTAAATGTTGCAATTCAAATTTTTGACATAGGTAGGAATAGATACAACTTTTCTCAGTAAATGTTTTCGAAATTCAAACAATAAATAAGCCTATTTTCAGCGAATAATTTGAAAAATGAAGCTTGACATGTTGCAAAGAAAGTTAAATGACCCCGATCGAGTAGGCCATTTTTCATCGTTTACGAAGCAAATCTAAACGTCAAAGTCGAATTTCAAAATAAATTATTCATGGAAGTTTTTCTCATATAATGCCAGGTTTCTGAAAGACACTGTATAAATGAGCTTAGGTACTGATGCTTTTAGAGTTGTTTCTTTTGTGATATTAGTTTGCTGCTTCATGTAGGTTAGGTACCTATTTGGAATTAATTAAATTTAATTCTTTATTGTCAGTTTAAGAATGTATAGAATTCGTACACAAATAGATTTATACGAGGATTTGTAACAATACTATAGGCCAATATGTACAGGGTGACCATAAATGTCCCCCCCTCTAGCTCACTTATTTTTGAACCGATTTAAAAATTTGAAGAATCATCTAAAATGATTTTTCAGAAATTGTTTTCCCTATGTATCAGAAAATACAGGGTGCTCGGACCAAACGATCTACAGAGTACTACTTGATTTTTTCAAATGGAACACCCTGTATTTCATTGTATTTTTATATTCTCCCAGAAGAGCTGATTTCATCAATATATTTATCACACTTGGGGTCTAGCGGGAATGATTACAAAGATATAGGGTGTTCAAAATCGAAATTTTCCAACTTTAGGATTTTTTTGTGTCGAAACTGATTCATCATTGGTCAAAACCGAGGTCAAAACGGCTTTCATGTCCCCATCTCAACTTTTGATTTACTATCTACTGACATTCAATTAGAACATATAGAGTGTGATTCAAGATTCAGAATTCTGATCACCCTCTATCTGTTCCAATTATTAAATGTCAGTAGATAGTGATTCAAAAGTTAAGATACGGACATGAAAGCCGTTTTGACCGATAATGAATAGTTTCGTCACAAAAAAATCCTAAAGTTGGAAAATCTCGATTTTGATCACCCTCTATATCTCTGTAATCATTCCCGCTAGACCCCAAGTGTGATACATTGATGAAATCAGCTCTTCAGGAAGAAACTAAAAATACAACGAAAAATAGGGTGTTCCATTAAAAAAAATCAAAAACTGTCCTGTAGATCGTTTGTTCCGAGCACCTCTTATTTTCTGATGTAGTGGAAAAAAACTTTATCGAAAATCATTTTAGATGATATTTAAAATTTTGCAATCGGTTCAAAAATAACTGAGCTAGAAGGGGGGACATTTATGGCGAATCACCCTGTACACACCCTGTATATTTTGACACCTACCTACAGCTTCAACTATACGAGGTAGAAAAAAAACTTCAGGATTTCATCTCCACTATCTTTTGGCACTCCTTAAACGAACAGATGCGAATCGCAAAATGATAAAAAATAGTCTAAATATTAGTTTTTTTTTAAATGGAACACCCTGTTTATTTTCAATTCTAATTTTTTTTGCTTTTCGCTTGGAGCGCACGAAAGGGAATCCCTATAATGTTCAAAGAACATCGTGCGTTCCTAGGGAGGATAGGGACAGGAGGTAGGTATTGGGAATTTCATATTTCCTGATCAAACTGCCGAAAATTGCATTGGAAAAAAAAAGGCGGGGGAAGAAATGAACCTAGCCCCACCTATTTTTCACGCCCCTGATCAAAACAAGAAATTCTCAATATTCCCAAATCAAACAAGCAAAGTTATTTACATGTCCAAAATTTCTTCATCTCAACACATCAGAGGATTGAAGAATGAAAATAATCCGAAGGAAAATAATACCTATACAGGTATAGGTACCCAAATGATGCAACTTTAGTTTTGTCGAGTCTTTGTATTGAACTAGGAGGTAGATTTGTATACAATAAATAGATTATAGTAATACTATAGACAAATGTACATAACTCTTCCAGAATTATTAGTCCTGGATCTATAATAATATATTCAACATGTATTATACGGTATAAATAACTTTTCATAATATATTATTAAACTTTAGAGTTTTGAAATTATCACTTGTGTTTTATTATTTCGCTTAGCACTAAACATATCACGCAGTTTTAATTATTTATGTACAAATAAATAAATGTTATAAAACTAATTTCAATTAATATTATGAGAGATTCATAAATATCATCAGCATTATCAAATCAGTGATCTCATCATTTACATGGATCTTGATATTTTTTCTAGGCACCAGATCTAGTATAGAAATACCTCGAGAAACTGTTTTCCTGTTCAAATTATTAATCAATGAGATTTTTTTCAAATAAAATCCTATACAGGGTGAGTCATTAGTGTGGCAAAGTGAGATAACGGCTTTATTGTTTGAGATAGATGAACAAAAATTTCAGAGATGATCTAGGATCATGAGCAGCAGATTTCCAAATCATTTCTTTTTATACAGGGTGACTCAGAAATGCGTGGCGTATCAAAGTTATACTTTTTCTCATGGGACACCCTGTATTTCATTGAATTTTCGCATTCTCCTTTTTGAGCTGATTTCATCAATGCATCACACTTGAGGTCTAGCGAGAATGATGACAGAGATATAGGGTGTTCAAT
The DNA here is from genome assembly GCA_918026855.4 of Phaedon cochleariae. Lineage (NCBI taxonomy): Eukaryota > Metazoa > Arthropoda > Insecta > Coleoptera > Chrysomelidae > Phaedon > Phaedon cochleariae. The sequence goes on along the minus strand of OU896709.1, from coordinate 3,980,320 downwards.
ATCGAGATTTTTCAATTGTTGGATTTTTTTGCGTCGAAACTATTCATTATTGGTCAAAACGATTTTTATGTCCCTATCTCAACTTTTGATTTACTATCTACTGACATCTATTTGAAACAAATACAGGGTGGTTCAAAATTCAGCATTCTGATCACTCTTGTATTTGTTCCAATTTAATGTCAGTGGATAGTAAATCAAAAGTTGGGATAGGGACATATGAGAGCCGTTTTGACCAATAATGAATAGTTTCGACGCAAAAAAATCCTAAAATTGAAAAATCTCGATTTTGAACACCCTATATCTCTGTAATCTTTCTCGCTAGACCCCAAGTATGATGCATTGATGAAATTAGCTCACAAAGGAGAATGCGAAAATGTAATGAAAGACAGGGTGCCCCATAAGAAAAAGTATAACTTCGATACGTCACGCATTTCTGAGTCACCCTGTATAAAGCGAAATAATTTGTAAATGTGCTGCTCAGGATCCTAGTTCATCTCTAGAATTTTTGTTCATCTATCTGAAACAGTGAAGCCGTTATCTCACTTTGCCACACTAATGACTCACCCTGTATAGTAGATAATCGAGAAGTTTTAACAAACATATCTACAGGGTGTATAGGAGACCGACACGGAGGCTAAAAGTTTGGTGATTTTGGATGGAATTCACCAAATACTCTTAAAAAGAGTTTCATCAAAATATCTTGTACAGGGTGGGAAAAAAGTCATATACTATATCTATTTTCAAACTATAGATAGGAGAAATCTAAAATTGATCAATTTTCGTGACTATAGCTCAGTCGTGAGGATTATGGGGTATTTTTCAAGAATGTGCATTTTTTCAAGTGGCTAAAACTAATTTTCTTGGTAAGAATAATTTGTTTTCATGAAAACATTTCCAAATCACTGATTTCATCATTGAAATGTATCGATCCTCAGGCAGTGATATCATTCCCCGTAAATCTAGTCAGGAAACAGGAATTCTCCTTAACAATAACGGGTTAAATTATTTAACTTGATAGGGACACCTCGAGGGACACTATAACTTTAGTGGTTCAGGATAGTTTTTTTTGACAAACTTGATAATTTGTGATTGTTTTGATAAATGGCATTCACTCTCAAAATTGCACATTTCCCAAAAACCCTTTTAAGCATCAATAAGTGGTCATCTATCATGTTTGGAAAAGGACTTTCCTCACTTTTCCTTCGAAAGTGCCAAAACTCCGTATACGGATATTTGATGAGCAAATAAAATACCCTATGCAATCAGTTTTCGTGATAAAATAATGCATATAATAGTTTCCTGATTTTTGAGATGTATTTATATCAATGGAAGCCATATGAAATGAACCAAACTCAATTCATGGACCACACTTTTGGTACGTCTTCTTGTTTGTGTAGTTAATTTTGTAAGAAGAATCGTATCGTTTATTTCACTTCGAAATATGCAAAGTTGGTTACACCTGAAGCGGGACTCATCACTATCATTCACTTTGTATAAGTATCTATAATTGTACTACAAAACAGGTAATCTCTTTCATTTGTGTTTTCCAAAAACCTCTCATCTAGTTAATTTGCATTGTTTTTTTTTAGATATTCGTACCTTTCGATATCGCTAACCTCTATGATGTTATGAAATGATTGTAGATTTTCGAAAACGCATTACACACTCACCTATATTCTTGATTTTTAGTAGTTGGAAATCTTTAAACACGCACTGAAACCGTCGCACCTAAAAAATAATAACGAACCACAACAAATTTCAGAGCAACAACTAAACTCAGGTTTGACGCCGAATTGAGAAAGAACGGAATCTAAGAGTGCCAAAAAAATCTGAGCAAAAACTACTTGACCTATTTATCGCATTGGCGTCAATGACGTGCTGGTCTCTCAAGAATTCCAAAGCCAGCTTTGGTTAAGCCAGTTAATTGCGAGTGTTCCGAGATTTCAGGTTGAGATAGAAAGAACTTTTTTTTGAATTTTCAAAAAATTTCGATCGCCTAATCAAGAGTGCCGGTCACTGACGGTCCATGTTGGTCATATATACAGTAGAATAAAGAAAGACCATATCGAAAACGAAAAGAATGCCAAACGAAATCGTAAATAATCTGAGCAGAAACTCTCCTTGGAAACTACCTACTTGATCTACGATCACGCTGGCGCTTTCGTTCCTAGCTAGATGTTTTTGTCAAGCTGGTTTCTCAATAATTCCAAAGTCAACTTTGGTTAAGCCAGCTACTCGTTTGTGTTCCGCGATTTCAGGTTGAAAAGGGTTGAATCACAGATCATTCACAAGAAGAATTTTCAAAAAATTCGATTGCCTAATCAAAAGAGTGTCGGTTCATGTTGGTCATATAATACAGAGTGATACAATGTTTTTCCGAGGTAATTTCAAGTAAGAAATAGATCTCGAAGAAATTTTTGGGATATATTTACTGTTTATATAGATTTCTAAGTAGATGGCATGTGCATCAAGAAGTTACAGGGGATTGTAGTTCAACAGGACGATTATAGTTTTTTTATGATATCTCAATAAAGTTATGTCAAAGAGTATTCAAATTCGAAACCTATCTTGTCTCCTTCGACTTTTCTTGAATAGTATAATTATTATTGGATAAACGAACAGAGTGACGTCTTTTGAAATAAGTACCTACATATACATAATATACCAAATATCAGATTTTTCTAAATCTTCTAATTAACAAGAAAATTCATGCCGAAAATTGAACAAAGAAACGAAAAAAAAAATCAAGTACCTATACGCCACTCTAAAACAATTTACACGAAAATTTGTGCAGACGTGACAGAATTGCTACAGTGTAGAACTTTGGGCGGAGAAAAGGGGTCTTACCCCAAATTTTATTTTGATCCCTTTATTTTTTTATTGGTGCTACCGATAGTATAACTTAACGAATTTTGCAGCATATTATTTTTTGTCTGGCGGAAGAAACAGAAAAAAATGGTTATTTCAGGGAATTCTCAACTTGTGAATATTTTGTTTGTTATTGGTGACGGTGATACATTTTTTGATTATACGAGGTTGATGGCAAACATATTATGAGGAAGCAGAGGTGGGTCGATGAAAGATAGTTTCGAAAACTATTTTCCGCCCTACAAGGTGGATAAAATAACGGGTCTTCAACAATAATTGAAAACCACATGACAGATTTACTATACAGGGTGATCCACGGTGGATGGCCTATTAGAAGTATCTGGAGAACGAAAAGACAAAACATTCTGAAAATTGGGATGCTTTGATAATTAGACATTCTCTATCCGTCTAAAATAGTTTCATCGATACAGTGTTGCCACTTCTATCAGAAACAACTAGCAACTTCGTTATTTTAAATGGAGCACCCTGTATATTATTGCATTTTTAGATTCTTCCTAGGGAGCTGATGTCATCAATGCATCACACTTGGGGTCTAGCAGGAATGATTACAGAGATATAGGGTGTTCAAAATCGAGATTTTTCAATTTTAGAATTTTTTTTTGTCGAAACTATTCATTATCGGTCAAAACGGCTCACATGACCCTATCTCAACTTTCAATTCACTAACTACTGGAATTTTATTGGAAAAAATACAGGGTGCTTCAAGATTCAGAATTCTGATCACCCTGTATCTGTTCCAATTAAATGTCAGTAGATAGTAAATCGAAAGTTAAGATAGGGACATGTGGGCCGTTTTGATCAATAATGGATAGTTTCGACACAAAAAAATTCTATAATTGAAAAATCTCGATTTTGAACACTTTATATCCCTGAAACCTTTACAGCTAGACCCCAAGTGTGCTACATTGATGAAATCAGCTCTTCAGGAAGAATATAAAAATGCAATAAAATACAGGGTGCTCCATTTAAAATAACGAAGTTGCTAGTTGTTTCTAATAGACGTGGCAACACTGTATCGATGAAAATATTTTAGACGGATAGAGAATGTACAATAATTATCAAAGTATCCCAATTTTCAGAATGTTCTGTATTTTCGTTCTCCAGATACTTCTAATAGGCCATCCACCATGGATCACCCTGTATATGCAACCAAGAATACATTCGTTTCTCTTCAACGTGGGTGGAAAAGAGATGTCGCATCAAAAATGGTCACGTGGCACTCAATCATTGTTGAAGACATAAGGCATAAGCAAGGCAAAAAAGTTGGAACTCATTGATAGACTACCCTAATAACACAATAACGTCTGTAAGACGTCGTAGAAACATCCATATGGGATGATAGGAACATCTCTGGGAAATCCCTATTTTCCTTGGGACATTCAGTAATGGATGACACGGTATGAATTATTTTCAATCTGAAATCCTGAAAATGGCCTACCTATTTCCAAATATCAAGTAACAATCCGAATCCGAAAATATAAGGTCGGTGCTGTCCAATAACTAAGAAGATGATAAGTTGATAAGAGTTGTTTGAGGCTCATATTTGTTGGCGCTGGGCCGACGGCTGTTAGTAACTCTTAGCAACGTAGTTGTACAGCCATCTATCGGCTGGTATAACAAATAAAGTCAGCAATAAATATGCTGAAGTGATATATTTTGATTTTGTCGTTTATTACATGGTTCATGAAGTTAAGCAGGTACTTTGGTAATCTTATTGAGGAATATTTAGTATGATTATTTCAATTTGTTATCAATGAAATTAGCCGGCTTTGGTATAGGTATGAGTACATATGTACGAATACAGTTTCGATTTCCATTTTTTATCAACATTTCAATGTTTCAAATGTCACAATTGTTTGAACTGTTCAATCATGTCAATCATCATTAGCAGATATGGAACCATGATATTGTTTATGAAAAAAAGATCAAATGGGATGTTTCTAGAACATCCAATGAAAACATCTGATGGATTTCCCAAGAGAAACATCTCTGGGATATCGTACCTGAGTCTGAAACATTGGGACATTTGTAAGACCTTAGCGCGATGTACCAGCAAGATCCCGTGTTGTTAGGGTATGAGTTCGATGATAAGTTGAGGAAAAGCGGCATTGCAGAAGGTATTAGTTGCAAACTCCCTCTGAAAAGTTGAAATGGACCGCGTGTTTCTGAATTAGTCTCAAGTGACTTTGTAAAGACTTTATAGATCTGGTGCCTGATTATTGACAGAGGCATATTTATATTGGTATTCAGTGCGATGTTGAGTCATTATGAATGATGTGATTTCATTAGTTTTTTTTTTCAATTTCAAGATACAAAAATAAAGTCCTTAAAATCCAGATAAATTTCACATTTCCAATTACTCACTAAGGCTATTGTTGACTGTTTTCACTTACTTTGTAGGTATACAGGGTGAGCGAATGTTGATGTCTAAGAGCCTCATGCAGAGCTATTACAAGTAGTAGAAACAATTAATAGTGAAAATCTGAAGAAAACTCATTTGAAAACTGAAATAATCATGTCATCTATGTTTGCCATATTCAAAGGATTCATGAAAACAAAACTCGTGAACAAATAGCGAGAGATTATTATATATATATAAAAAAAACAGTTTTTCATCGTATGAAAAATTTCGAAAGAGCATTAAAAAACAGAAATGTAGTCTGTACCAATAATCAAATTGGAGAAGCAAGGCATACATTTGATATTGATATTGAAATTGAGAAGAAGAAATAATTTCAAGAATCTAAAAATTTGCTCCCACACGTCTAGGCGAAGCTATGTAATGAAGATATATTTTCAACGAAAGAAAGTAGATTTTTCCACAAACTTTTCTCGATAAATCCAGCTCATTCCAAATATACCAAAATATGTTTCCGCCAAAAAGAATTCGACGACGACGCCATTATTTCAGTATTATTAAAATATTGAAAAATATGCTCACCCTGTACCTATACAGTCTATCCATTATTTCCACAGTCGAAATGGTTTCGATTTCAAAGCTGTACAAACATTCAACAGAAATATGTATAGAGTGATCAACAGAAAATTGAGATTTCATAGAGCCATTTGATTCCTTTTCGGATCTTATGCACCTATTCCAACAAATAACAAAATAACTCCTTCTTCTTCAAACGTACGAAAAGGTTTACTTTGCATACATGTCCATTCGGAGGTATTTTATCTCGAACGTTCGACGAACAAAAAATAGCATGTTTTATTCTTGGAGACAAAAAGTAACACTTTTATGGACATGTTGAGACATAAAATTTGATTTTATTCACATTCATGGATATCCTTTCACTTATGTATTTATGCATGTAGTAGCTTTCACGATCTGACAGATTTCAGTATCAGCTATTACAAATACATTGTGAGTGCCATAACAAGAAATGTTATCAGTAGAGTAGTGGAAGAAAGTATGAGATTATGAATTTGCAGGTTCGATTTGTGTTCAAAAATAACCGACCCTGGAATTGAAAAAATCCTTTGTTATCTGGTTAATTTGATTGTTTACCAAAGCTTGTTCACTGTTTCTAAAACCCATAATGCTGATCATGTGACATATTTGTCTGCATAGATCTTGAGGTTACCAAATATCGGAGATGCACAAGCGACCATCCAGATTTCCATCCACTGTCTCGCAGACATTGTATTGTATTTATCGACGAATTCAGCTCGCCTTTCTCGTTAGAAAACACGCTCACGCCTCCTAACTTCTATATGGACGGCCCCGCCCCGTTTCTTCGACTAGAATCTCTGGAGGCGTGGCCACAATCCCCGCCTTCCATAAGACGCAACGCAACAACGGACTGTCTGCAACCATCCCCACCCTAGTACCTGGACGGCCTCAACCCCGCCCTGTTACTCCGACCTGCTACGCTGTTGGCAGGGGCGTGGCCTCTGTCTCCGCCCTCTACCAGGTGCTTCACGACGACGGACTGTCTGCAGCCCCACCCTATTACCTGGACGGACCTGGCCCCGCCCCGTTGCTCCATCCAGAATCGCTGGGGGCGTGGCCTCTGTCTCCGCCCTCTGTCGGGTGCAACGTGACGACGGACTGCCGGCGGGCGGGAGGAGGGGGCGGGGTCGAGTGGAGGATGGCATAGAGGGGGCCGTCGCGCTCCTTGGCGGGGCTGACGAGGATGGCGGGGCCAGGGGCGGCGACGGGGGAGAGGGGGGCAGGGGTGGACGGGGGCGGGTCGTCTTCCAGCTGCATGCTGGTCTCGGCGGCGGAGGGAATAGTGGTGAGGAAGCGGACGGTCAGTCTTCCCGGGGAGCCTGGAGGAAAAAAGGGATGATGAATATTGTTGCGTATACACTATGTGATATATAAGGAGGGGCAGTATTCCAGATAGCACAGGACGTTCCGAGTACGTCCATTAGGCAAATGCGAAACCAAATTCTAGCCAATATGATGTTCTATCTCGGAAGAAGTTAGGGAAAATCGAACAGATTAGGAAAATGATGATTGAAGATATTGAAGAAACAGGAAAAATTGGAAAAAATCAGGGAAGATTTGGAAGAATTAGGATAAATTAGGAAAAGATAATGGACGTTGGTGAAAATAAGCAAAAATTAAGAAAAATTAGAACGCTAAAGATGCCCTCCTACCTGGCGGCTCTCCTTCATCCTGCACGGCGCACTGCCTTGTCAGCCTCGGCTTCGCCCTGGCCGCCCTCGCTGCCGGCTCGCTCGAGGCGCTCGACCTTGACATCCGCCACGTGCTGGTGCTGGCTGTCGTCGCCGCCGAGCCGGAAGAGTCGTTCCTCGACGACGACAGGTTCGAGTCTTGCGACGTCTTGCGCGTCACCAGCCACGACGACGCCCGTCGTTTGGGGTCCAGGAGGCGCAACGGGATGCCGCAGTGGTGGTTGTGGCGCCACGAATCGGATCTAGGAGGATCAAATTATTCATCGATTAAAAGTATATGTTACAATCCTATAATAATGTAGACATTTCAATTTATCCCAAACTAATTACATTCCTCTAACAAAATGGGAAAGGTTACAAGCCCAAGAAAGCAGCGATTTTTACGATGAAGTTCATCTAATGGCCAAATTTGTTGTTGTATTCGGGATTGCAGGAGCTTGTCGAATTTAACATTGAATGATATTGGAGATTCAGGAACGATGATAATTGTGAAACTCAAGCAAAAAAGAATGATGTGGACAAAAGATCTGTAGTTACTGAGAAATATATTAAATTTTACCGAACATAGATAACCCTGCGTCCAGCAACAGCAAAGGATCGCCGCCTGTTTTATGCATATCGCAATGGAAAATGTATCAATCGATCATTTATTTTGAAGATCGTCTGCTACACTTTCAGTTGAATCTGGGGTAGATTTGCTGACACTAAAGAAATATGGCGGTTGGAAGTCATCAACGGTCGCTGAAGGATATGTTGATGAATCGGTATCACACAGAACAGAAATAGCTGATAAACGTATTCAGAACTTGTGGCACTGCCGAAATAACACCCGATTTGAAACCAGGTACAGGGTGGGCAAAATTGGGCGTTTTCACCGTCTATCTCAATAACTAGAGGAGTTATCGAAAAACCGATATACATGTTCTGGGTTCAATTTTGGAGAAACCTCGAATGGCACAATCAAAATTTAGATATCTTCATTCGTTTTAGAGATACAGGGGGAAATTGAAAATTTGCCGATTTCGATTTTATTTTCTGACTACTTTACGGTGAGAGGTATCAAAAAATTTCAAACGTATATTTATACAGTATGATGCGTGGAATCCATTGGCATCATCAGAAATTTTATACAGGGTGACGTTGAAAAGATACGGCAGCCAATTCTGTTTTTTCTAATGGAACACCCCGTATATTTTGGCACAGTTGAATAGTCCCAGGCGTTCTCATTACAAATATATATATATAACTCTACCTTTTCCTTTCACAATTTCAGATATATTCCCATAAATATATTCAGTGTGTCACATTTCTTATGGTTACACCCCCGTATCTTCTGTATCTGGAATTTGGACATCTTCTATAAAGCTATATTTTTCAACGCAACCTACTGATTTTCTAATTGAGTAAATTATTGGTCTTATTTCTGTATCTCAAATGTCTTGATAACAATGATATCAAATCGAATAATTTCCCATTTTATTTCTCACCAAATATCCATTTGTCTGGAAATAACATTACCTATGATATTCATTTTCCACCTTTGGTGAATATATACAGAGTGTCATTTTCAACCTCGATTATGCCTGTTGATAGCATTATCCAGAAATATCGATGATTCCAACATGTATATATCGGTTTTTCGATAACTCCTCTAGTTATTGAGACGGCGAAAACGCCCAATTTTGCCCACCCTGTACATCAACGGCAGTTGTGTCTGTCCATGGCAGAATTATAATTTCAACACGAGAAAATTCGACTGTTGTTCCGAATACTTCAGAAACGTGTCATTCATGCAATGCACATTCAATAATTGTACTTTTGATATAAAGGAACTGTAACTTTTGTTTCATAAAATATTCTGAATTAAATATCTACCATAATTATTCGCGGGAATCAATGTCGTCACCAGGTGGCGCTCGGTTTTCATCGTGACTGTCAGATCCACGTCAAAACTGGGGGAAAACAAACTCAATCCTCACTCAATCCCATTAGTGCCATTAGCTTGTGTACTGTGTACTGATAAAAGTAATAACACTTCATGTCATTGACAAGTTTGACAACTACAGCTACAGCAAGATGTATGCAATGAAGTCTATGCACTTTATCCATAGACAATAGTTTGTTCTCCCCCAGTTTGGAGTTCGTATTATGTAACCTAGATGTCACCCACTTCGTGAATCTCACGGGAAAAAGTTATTTTTGAAAAGTGACATTTTATGACCTGTCAACAGAGATGGAATGGCTCAAGTTTCGTTTAGCTGGAATCAGTTATGAAAAAACTATTGCCTTGACAACGATCGTCATGGTAACGAGCAAACAAAAACCTGATTCCCATGGTGAGGAAATGCGTGGTTGCCAAATTGTATCGGGTTTAGTTTAGCTGGAATCAGTTATGAAAAAACTATTGCCATGGCAACGATCGTCATGGTAACGAGTAAACAAAAATCCGATTCTTGTGGTGAGGAAATGCGTGGTTGCCAAGTGGTATCGGAGAAATATTGCTTTATTCATTAATTTCAAAAGCACTTCAATGCAACCATCCTCCGCGTGCCAAGCTATTCGACAAAATCAAAAAGAAGAAGAGCCATTTTGGAATATTCATTACGAGGTATCGCGCAGGATATAGGAAAAGAGACACAGGTACTGGTTGTCTAATACAGATGGAAACATCTCATTAGGCCCAAAAGTTCGATCTACCCACATTCCCATTTGCCCTCAATTCGATTCACCCATACCTTTCTTCACGCCCACAATTTGATTCAGCCATAGTCTTCAAACACACTTAAACCAAATCTGATCGATGTTGAAAAATATATTTCTTCTAAGAAGAAGGTTCATTTAAGCCGAGTTAGGTTAGATTGTCAAGATAAAGTAGTGTCGTTTTTTATGCAGGAGGAATATTTTCCTTCCTCCCTGAAAAAAGTACCTACTGTCTTCTTAGGAAGAAGGTTCATTTAGGTCGAGTAACGTTAGATGGTTAAAAAAAGTAGTGTTTATGCAGGAGGGATATTTTTCTTCCTCCCTGAAAAAAAGGAAGGTAGAAATGTCAAACTTTCGTCCCGTCACAGAAAGAAATCGTGTAAAAACCCTCACCTGGACGAGCTGAAGTTCTCGCTGGACGAGACCGACGAGGCCCGCTTGTGCTGCTTCTGCTGTATCTCGGCTATCTGGTAGGCGTACTGGTCGGTCCGAGGTCGATGCCTGGCAGGCCTTCTTACACACAGCAGCCACCGCGCCTTGCTCAGCAGCCATTCGCGCGCTGTCGTCGTCTTCTGCTTCCGCTCGCCGCCAGCGCCGTTGGCGGTCTTCTGCTGCTGCAGCTGCAGCTGAGCCTGCGCCTGCGGCTGCTGCTCGCCCAGCAGCTTGGCGTTGCACGTGCACTGGGGCGCGTGGTGGTCCTGCTTCTCCCGCGAAGACCTTGAAGGTATCGGGAGTGGTGACGTTATTGTGTGCGTGAACTGCCTTTTATCGAGGTTTTTCGAAAGCCAGGTTAAGATTCTCAAGACGTTACAGTAATTTTATAGCCAGCATAAGATAGAAATAAATAGGTATCCGTAACCACTGCGGATTGCCTGATCAATCTTTTTGCCTCACTCGTCGTTCACAGAGGATCCCTTCCAGGTGTTGTCATAGTGTCCGTACTCTAAATATACAAAAACTTAAAAACAAAAGCACAAAAGCGTCAAGTACATTAAGGATCTCTAGACTCTAGAGCTAGTGCTAGAAAAAAATTAAGTACTATAAGTTGGTATACAGTAATTAATGTCTACCTGTCTGCCAAGCTGTTGGTGTTCGCCGGCGTCTGTCTATTGCTGAAGTTGGAGCTGTGCCTGCACCGGCCAATGCCCCTCGTCACCCTGCTCTCTTCTATCGCCTTGCAGATCATCACGCAGTCCTTCTTGAACTGCTTGGTGAGGATGGCGTAGAGGAAGGGGTTGCAGCACGAGTTCAATGGCAACACGAACACCGTGAACACCTTAATGAAAATAATGATTACTTTCGTTTTCTATCTACATATCCGCTGAAAATCAACGCACCACCAAAAAGCCCCCAAACCTTCGTACCTTGGCCTGCTCTAAGGAGATCAGCTGCAGCCCAAACGCAGCTGTCAGCGCGAAGAACGCTATCGGCGACCAGCACAAGAAGTCGGTGAACACCAACAGCGCCATGCGCTTAGCGATGCGCGAGTCATTCGAGTTCCACGCCTGCGAGCCCCTGATGGCGCAGTACATCTTCAGGTAGCAGCCCATAAGGATGAGGAAGGCCACGCCGTTGATGAACATGAGGAAGACGACGTACGCCAGGCTGGCCGAGTCTCCAGTTTCGAACGGGAGGCAGACAGCGAACTTCCTGCCGATAGAATTTCAATTTCAACTCTCAACTCACTAATTTGATTTGAATTTTTTTTTTCTAGACTCTATTTTACAAGGTCGTGATCGTGCACCAACTACCACTCGTTATTCAACAATTCTAATTGCGGAAGAGGTCAGGTAACCATCAGAAAACCGTGACGCGATGAACAGGTGATGATTCGACAATCAACAAGACGACTCAATGAAGGAGTTTCTCGATGTTGAACATGTTGTCGTTAACGAATCACGGCTCAATTAAGAGATTTCTCGATATTGAACACACTGTTTTCAACAAACCACGACTCAGTAGGTTTTACAATGATTAATACGCTATTGTTAATAACAGATCAGGCTGGCCGAGTCGCCAGTCTCGAACGGGATGCAGACAGTGAATTTCCTGCCGATCGGATGAAATTTCAGCTCACTGAATGTATTTTTTCTTCTAGATTTTTATTATACACGCGTGATCGCTGACAATAATTCACTACTTGATATGCAATACCACCAATTATTAGTGAAGAGGTCACGTCGTAATCAATATACATTATCTTTGATAAATCATGACTCGATGAAGAGGGAAAGTTCAACACTTCAACAGGAAATCCTTAACAAGCAACGAGTCGATAAAAAGTGTCTTGATGTGGAACACGATATTTTCAACAAACCACGACTCAATAAAGGAGTTTCTCGATGATGATCAGGTTATCCTTAACAAATGCTGACTCAATAAGAATGTTTTTCGATGTTGAATACGTTATCGTTAACAAACCATGACTCAATAAAGAAGTGACTGATGATCGACACGTTATCATAAACACGACAAAATATGAGGTTTCATGATATTGAACACGTTATTATCGTTACCGACCCATGACTCGATAAGGAGGTATCACACCACGACTCAATAGAGTGGTATCTCGATATTGAACACGTTATTTCAACACCATGAATCAATATTGAGGTTTCCAGATATTGATCACATCATTGTTAAGGAACCAAGGATCAATAATGAGGTTTCTCGGAGATGAACACTTAATTATCAACACACCACGACTCAATAAAGAGGTTTTCGATATTGAACACGTTATTTCTTAACAAACCACGAATCAACAACCAGTTGACTAGATCATCAACACGTTATTGCTAACAAGCGAGTCAATGTACATGGAACACGAGAAATAACACGTTATCGTTAATAAATCAATATGTGGTTTTTACAAATCACGACAAAGAGGACGAAGACGTGACTTATTGATGATCGAATCGCTATTTATCGCTAAAAAATAAGGCTGGATAAAAACTGACCCAATGATGCATGACGTTATCGTTCACAAGTCACGACCTCGGCCACGATTCGATCAATAAAACGTTATCTTCAATAATAATTGATGCTTCTGAAAAGATGTGACTCAATGATTCACTATAGTTATCGTCAACAAACCTCCACTCAATAAAGAAGTGACTTGATGATCGACCCGTTAAAGCTGAAAAACACGATTGACTAAAGGGCTGACTTGATAATCAATACGTATAGCTCTCAAAAAACCATGACTCAATGAAGAGGAGACTTAATAAATAAAACGTTGCCATTAATGATTCGAGTCTCAAAAAAAGTGTCTCAATGATTGACTTGTTATCGTTAACCAACCACGACTCAATAAAGAGGTACGCGATGATCATCACATTATTGTTAACAAACCATGACTCAATAAAGAGGCAATTCGATGAATAAAACGTTTCTGTAGATAGTCCATGACTCATTAAAGAAGTGATGATATCATGAACGAATCTTATCGTTATCAAACCACGACTCTATATGGAGGTAACTTTATAATCAACACAATCAATTAGAAGTGATAATCAGTAGGTGCACATGATTATTATTGAACAACGACTCAATTAAAGAATGATCAAGACCTGATCATCGACAAATTACAGTTCCAATAAAGAGACACATATGTCAATTTACATTTGCCACAACATCGATTCATCATATTGGCATACCTACAAACCTTATAGCCAATTATCATTCTAACCCACCTGTAATCCGACACATTGAAAATCGGCATAACGGCCATGACGACGGCGAAACTCCAGCCGCACACCATGATGTAGCCGGCATGCTTCAGCGACAGTCGCTTGTTCAGGTGCATTGCGTGCGTGATGGCGTAGTTCCTCTCCAAAGTGATCACCGCCAACGTCCACACCGACAACTCGGAGCTGAGGACGCCGAGGAAGCCTGACAGCTGACAGCCGGCCGACATCTGCCACGGGATGGCGTACATCCTGAACTCGCCTAAGGTCGAGGCGTCGACCACCGCCAGAAAACCTTGAATATAAGGTCGAATCGAGCAATAAGCCACTCATAGTTCTTGAGGAAACGGGAATTCATTGGAATGTTTCTTCCTCCTATGGTTCATTCGAGTACAATTCGGAATTTAGGAAATAAATACTTGCAATCAGCAGGTAATCACTAATACCGAATCGTTGCAGAGATTTCGGGTTCGACAATTGGCGCCCGAGCAGGGACCTATCATTATTCATTTTGATATGATCACTGCGTTCATTCACCAAGCTTTTTTCTATCCGTTGCGAACTATCAAAGTTGGCGAATGAAAATCGATTGTTAATATTTCGCTTTTATTTTCTCAAAAGAAAATCAAACGGCAATATGTATTATATATATTTGGATTCTGTAATGATGTTACAATGCTGTGTATGGCCTATACGCAAGTAGGTGTGTATACTCTTACTCCCTCTGAATGAAATGAAACATTTTTGTGGGAACTCAATATTAAATTATGCTAAAAGGAATATTGACAAATGGCATGGAAATCGCAGTTTATTCCATCACAAGTGTCAAGCAACAGAGGAGTCGAAATGATGGAAAACTTGTCGTCTGCATAGGTTCGAAGATTCAAGAATTTGATTTTGTCGTGAATGTTTGCTTGATACCTATATTAAAACAACAAAAGAGGGTCCAGACGGGACCCTTGAGGTGCACAATAAATCATGTGGGCTGGACGCGTTAAAACATATTTTGTAAGCTCTTAGGCATATATGTGAACCAGTGAACTGTATGGACAGCAAAGTCTCCAATCCAAAAAATTGTCTTCGATACAAATGATATCAACAGAGAATGGCGTTGACCGCAACCACCTACCTAAGTAGATGCCCATGAAGAAATCCGCAGCCGCCAAATTGCACACCAAGAACCTCGGCACGTCCATCTTGCTCCTGGAGAAGATCAACACGAACACCACAGTGCCGTTGCCCAACATGGCGCACAGAAACACGATCCACACGCCGCACCGCAGCGTCCACCAATCGAAGAGGTCCTGGCAGGGCAGGAATGGCCCGGGCAGTGGCAGACACTGCACGTTGCCCGGGGCGGCAGGTACTTCCCCGGGCACGCGCAGAGTGAGGTCGTCCTCGGCGGCGTACTCCTCCATGTAGGACGGGAAGTTGTTCGGGTAGGTGAAATCGGAGCGGATGTTCTCCCAGAGTTCGCCGAATTTTTTGCCGAACTTTTGGCTTATGTTCTCTGGAAAACGAAACACATGCTGATGATTGTTACTAGTAAGGGCTAGGCAGAAGCAGGCACTGCGGGTTGCTTGGATATTCGCAAGAGCGGATATTCTCCCAGAGTTTGCCAAATTGAATTTTTTTGCTTATAATCTCTGGAAAAAATGAACATTAATCAGGAAAACAAAATCATTTTGGGAGATATTGAATTCAAAAGTTTCTCTAGAACTTCTGCAAATTATTCATCAGAGGTTATCAGCAGAACCCGAGCATTTGCTTCCGACAAGTCAGAAGCTGCAATGGAAGTGTTAAGTTGTATCATGCACTCACCAACAAAGAAAACTGACAGAAAGAAATTCAGCTAAATTGATCGCCCTGTTACCTGTTTTGATGCCTGTCCGATTTTAGTGAAATTTCGACCAAATTGTATGTTTATGTTTCAAAATGCTATCCTGAAGTGTAGTTCCCAAGAAAAGTTGATGGTTTGACCCTCATACAGGGAAATACTAAAATTTCTCTTTCACCCTCAAGTTCCCTGAGTCATTAAACTATGCTTCATCATGTTCTGAATTGAATTTGGAAACTATCTTGATACAATAGTTCTTGACTAACGTCAATATCTTTCTTTATTTTTAGAAAAACAATTGGTTGAAGAAAGTATCGAAGTTTCCAATTCTTCATGAATAATGATTCAGAACCTACATGAATTCCGATTAACAACTTGGAAAATTGATTTACTCACTTCTGCCTGTGTAGGAAGTAGGAAGTCAGCTCTACTCAAGAACAAGAAGAAATCAGGCTAACACTCCAAAACATGAATCTACGATTTAGTCGAAATTTCAAATAAGTTGAAAGGCGATCATCTTCGCAATTTTTTTTTCATCTGTATTTTTTTACATGTACATGTATGTAGTTGGAATCGAATTATGGCAAATAAAAAAGTACATTTTTCAAAATGTACGTCATATGCCCGTACGGAATCTGCTCAAGAAATAACCTTTGAAAATCTCACATTGTATACCTACCTTATTGTAAAAATCTTAGGAACAACATCCTATGCATGTTCCCAAGTGTACATTTGATAGAATGTCTATAAAATGACATTCATGTGAAGTCTTGCGTTGCAGAAATTGCTTCTGCGTATTCCATAAAGTAGATCTTTTCACCATCTCTAGGAACAACATCCTCCTCATCAGAACGTTCGACTGAATACCCCTATTGATGACGTAATACAGGAATGAACCTCAGACATACCCTTCGATTTACCCAGAAAAATCCCACTAACATGGATGTCCCAATCCATACATCTTGTGGAAGTTCCCGTGAGGACGTCAGTGGGATATCATAGACCAGCTACAATTAGAAAAAAAAACGCGCTTCTGGTGAGCCGGAGCTGTTCCAGAAATTGAGGTCGATGTCCTCGATGTCGGGAAACACGATGATGTCTTTCGCTTTGGCCAATTGATCACCCTGCCACACTTTTATTTATTACCTAATCTTGATGAAATTTTGACAAAATTATAGATTTATGTTTAGAAATGTTATCCTGAAACGCACCTATAGTTCCCAAGAAAAGCTGATGGCTTAACCATAACAGAAAAAAAAACAAAGTTCCCCATTCACCCTCAACTTCTTGATACCCAGTTGATTCAACTCAGCTCCATTACGCTTTTGATTGATTTGTGATCCCTTTTTAACACAATAGTATTTATGCACGTCAACATTAGAATATACAAGTGTATCGCACACATCGCAGGTATAAGTATACATTCGTATTCATTAAACAAGCGTACAAGTAAAAAGAGAGTTTTGCGGCATCCTAGTTCTAGTTGTGTAAAACTGGCTCAGCTAATGCTCTGAGTTTATGAAAACCTATGACAACTTCACTGTCAACATTTGGTGAACAATCATTCCCGATATCCCGTTTTACACAAATAGGATGATGTTAATTTCTCCCTGTGATATACTTTTACACAAATATTAGGATACCCTTCAAATGTCCCAGAAAGGTCTCTCGATCAACATCCTATAGAAGATCCAATCTATACATTTTGTGGAAGTCCCCGCGAGGACTTCCGTGGGATGTCCTGGACCAGATCCATTCAGACAAATTCGCACTTCTCGTGATAATCTACTCACGTTGGGACGGCCACAAATCCACCGAACTATTCCAGAAATTGAGATCGATGTCCTCGATGTCGGGAAACACGATGATGTCTTTCGCTTTGGCCAATTGATCACCCTGTCACCCTTCTATTTATTACCTAATTTTGATGAAATTTTGACAAAATTATAGATTTAATGTTTAGAAATGCTGATGGCTTGACCATATAACAGAAAAAAAACACAGAGTTCGTCTTTCACCCTCAACTTCTTGATACCCAGTTGATTCAACTCAGCTCCATTACGCTTTTGATTGAATTGTGATCCCTTTTTAACACAATAGTATTTATGAACGATTAGAATATACAAGTGTAACGCACACATTGCAGGTATAAGTGTGTACATTCGTATTCATTAAAAAAGCGTACAGGGTGATTGACTATGGATTTCTCGACTTCAACAGCTGATATCTCGAAAACGAAAAAAGATATTTTAAATTTGGAAAAAGTTACTTGAATGAGATGTCATTTCTTTCTGGAAAATGTGTTCTCTGCTTGATTTTATCATTTCATATACAGGGTAGTTGAAAAAAACAATTTTTCTCAAATGGAACCCCCTATATATTATCGCATATTTCGAAAGAGCTATCTTTCCTGATTTTGAAAATATATACTTTTTTCTGTGACGGGAAAAAAGTTTGGCATTTCATCCCTGTTGGCAGGTTATAAAATGTCACTTTTCATAAATTACTTTTTTCCCGTGGGAAAAAAGTGAGTACTTTTTTCCCGGATATATATCACATAAATATACTCTGTTGATGGCTTTTGTTGTGCTATAGTTCCGAAAAATGAGTCGATAATACCGTCTCCGAGAAAGAACTGCAAGTTCTTTTATCTTCCATTCGACTTCGCGGTTTCGTATATTACTAAACAACTACTGAATTCGCAATTTTTCGAAATCGAATCACAGAATTGAACTGACAGAAAGTGACATCAGATATTTGATTACTTCAAAAGAATGATAAAGATGTCTATAAAACGCAGGTGTCCCTACTGTTAAAAACTTGAAATTTCACGTCGATAATTTTCAGATTTCGAAATATTGTAATATCTTCTCAATATTGATTCGTCCTTCCTTCTGTCACAGAAAAAAATAGTGTATTATACACGGGAAAAATATTAGATTTTAGCTCACGGTTTTTTGTCTCCCTCCGCTACGCGTCGGGAGACAACACAACCTGGAGCTAAAATCTACTACTTTTTTCCCTTGTATAATAAATAACTATTTCATATATTCTATCGAGTGCTTGACGAAATATCAGCAAAATTAAATATTATTATTTGGTCCAAGTTAGCTATGGTTGAAATAGAAAGAGATGATGAATAAGTGAATTGACATTTGGTCAACATTTCAGTGACATAAGTGCGCAAAATTTCGACAATTTTTTCACGATGCCATATCCACTGGAACAGAGAAGAGATATTTTGGAGTGCTATTTTTCAGTTAATAAAAATCTTGCTGAAACACTTCATAAGTTTATGAGGAGTTATTCAGGCAGGAGATCACCAAGTAGGAATTATGTCAAGTATTTGGCTGCTAAATTCGACAGAACTTCCAGTTTGTCGAATATCAAGAGAATAGTGAGAAGGCAAGACAACGAAGACGAGGAACTTCTTGTAATCCAGTATTTTGTTGAGGATCCTTCACGGTCAATAAGAAATGCAGTGAGAGAGTTTGGTTTCAGCTATTATTTTGTTCAACATACCTTAAGGAAATATAAATATAGGAATTTCAGAATTAGACCATGCCACAAACTCAATTATGATGATGATAAGAAGTGGATTGAATTGAGCTAACTTGGACCAAATATTAATATTTAATTTTGCTGATATTTCGTCAAGTCCTCGATAGAATATATGAAAAGTATATATCTTCGAAATCAGAAAAGATAGCTCTTCCGAAATATGCGATAATATACAGGGGGTTCCATTTGAAAAACTTTTTTTTTTCACGAACCCTGTATATGAAATGATAAAATCAAGCTGAAAACACATTTTCTAGAAGGAAATGACATCTCATTCAAGTACCTTTTTCCAAATTTCAAATATCTTTTTTCGTTTTCGAGATATCAGCTGTTGAAGTCGAGAAATCCATAGTCAATCACCCAAGTATGAAGAGATGTTTGCGGCAACCTAGTTCTAGTTGTGTAAAACTGACTCAGCTAATGCTTTGAGTTTTTGAAAACCTATGATAACTTCACTGTCAGCATTTGGTAAACAATCATTCCCGATATCCCGTTTTACACAAATAGGATGATGTTAATTTCTCCCTGTAATATACTTATACACAATTATTAGGATACCCTTCAAATGTCTCAGAAAGGTCTCACGATCAACAACCTATACAAGATCCAATCTATACATTTTGTAGAAGTCCCCGCGAGGACTCCCGTGGGATGTCCTGGACCAGATCCATTCAGACAAATTCGCATTTCTCGTGATAATCTACTCACGTTGGGACGGCCACAAATCCACCGAACTGTTCCAGAAATTGAGATCGATGTCCTCGATGTCGGGAAACACGATGATGTCTTTCGCTTTGGCCGGCGGCGGATTGGAGGGGATGAGAGGCAGAAAGGCGCAGCAATGGTACGCGTAGGCCAGCACCAAGGTCTGGATGCGGGGGAAGTCTGTAGGTGGAGGGAACTCGCGCAGATTGGGGTTGTTGAAGGTCTTCAGGTGGAGGAGGAGCTCCAGCCCGGCCGAAGGTAGGTGGGGGAAAACGTTGTTGCCCAAGTTGCTGAAGAATATAGAGAGTGGTCGAAGAATGCCCGGGATTTTTCATTTTGTTGCTGGTTGAGTTATTCTTCATTAAGCTACTTTCTGACTTTATCAATGATTTCACTAGGTCGAATAACTAATTTGGTCGTAGAATCGAAATGGAAAAAATATCTCGACAGATATTATATAGGGTGATTCGAATTCGATGTGAAATTTTAAGGACGTATCGTTGGGATAAAAATAAGACTTTTTCTTTATATAAACATCTGTTCTAATTTCCCCATTTCGGCCAATGAAAGTGAGGATCCCCCTCCAACCCCCTAAATCTGGGTTCGCATAATTTTTGAAGAAAGAATGAAATCAATGGTGGATGTATACAACATTTGCACAAAAAATTTTTATTTCATAATTCGATAGAACTCACCCAAACTAGCTCACCACCGCAAACCGTTTCTTGCTGTGAGCTCCCTACGTTTTATAAAAAATTATTGAAATCCCAGATTTTTCGGACCTCTGAAAACGAGGCGATGATGTGACGTCAAAACCCTGATACTGAAATAAGACTTCTCCAGACAGAGATGAATGATACATGATTTCTGACAGAGTGAATTAGCGCGAGATCACAGTTGAAAGAATTAATATATCAGTTGCCTCAGTCTCCGTCGGGCGTTTAGTATTTTCTTTTAACTATGGCGAGATGAGGTTTCTACGTCATAAGAGGGTCCGTTTTCAGAAGGTACTATTATTTATGTCCAAAAATAAAACATTCCAGTTAATTTTTCGATCGAATTAAGTCGTCAATCATTATTTATGTACAAAAGGATCATTATGAACATGGTTTGAGTTGAAAGTTCTACTAAGGTGTACACATTCTAAGCATAACTAGAAGTTGAAACAAGGTATTTGCATGGGGCCGTTTACACACCAATTTTAACCTTAAGCATAAACACAAGCCTAAGAAACGAGCTTGAAAGTTGACTATTTTGAACTTTTATGCTTATGCTTATGTTATGTGGATTCGGCGCATGCTCCTTTGATAGAATTGTTGATGATTTGTTGTCTACATGTTCCGAAAATGGTATTATGAGAAAGCTCAGATGTTGATAAGTTTCATGTAGATAATTTTCCTCATCTCTGATACAAAAAGAACCACAAATTCTAACATGGCTCTTATGCTTGAATCAAAAATGTTTAAGACAAAAATTAATACTAAGACTATGCTCAGAACTAAGACCTCTACTATGCAAATGTTGCATAAATACGTCATAAAAGTGTCTAAGAGGACACGGGCCTGCCAATTCTCAGAAGATTCAATCCGTTATTCAAGCCACAATTTCAGAATATATTTTTCTTCACCTGAATTACAGTGGCTGTAGCTTGGAGGGGGTAGATTTCAGAACACATGTTTATGTAAAAAAAAAAGTTTTATTTTGATCCCAACATCCTTGAAATATTTACATCAGACTTCGAATCACCCTGTATTTCCAAAATACCTATATTGCGAATTGAGCAGTAAGTTCGATGACAATATCCAAACATTTTCCAAAGAGGAAAACGCTTCTTATTTCACCAATGTCTTTCATGAATCAAAGAGATATTTTCTAAGCATGATATTTTCCAACTAAAGTTCAATTTCACAACAAATCTATTGTGAACTTTAGTCTTTCAACTTCCAAGTAACGGAATCTGTTGGTGAATAACAGAACCAGAAGCAAGACGAAAAATCCAGTTTTCATTCTTTAGCTGGCATTGAGAGACAAAAATTACATCTTCTCTCGTACTGTCCTCGTCTTCAAGATTCCAACGAGAGATTATGAAAATGTCATGTTGAAAACACAGAAAATAAGAAGAAGACCATAACCCTGAATACTAGGACAAAAGAAGAAGACAAATTTGTTTCTCTCAACGCTACTTGGAATTCTTTATTGACATTTACTTACAGATCTTCGATTTTTGAAATTGGCATGAACGAATCTGGGTGGATGAAGGAAATCTGATTGTCTTCCAAATCCCTGTAAGAGTTATCACCATTATATAATATAATAAATATGTCAAACTTATCGATTATACAGGGTGTCCCCCATTATAAGCGGCGAAACAGGATCCTCCGCCAAAAATAAGAAAAAAGTCCGAATGAGCAGTTTATCATAGTCAAACAAGAGCAGGTATCTTTTTAATGAAGAAATTTCACGATTTTCCATTTCTGTGGTGACATTGCAAAAATAATTGCTAACTGAAAAATAAGGGCTGAACTAACCCTACAAAATCCCAAGATGTAAAATCGAGCAGTTTCGAAAATAATGATAAGGACCATCATCTGGAGAGCTTCTTTAAGATTTTTCAATGTATGAATTGATATTCATCATACAGAACATGGAAAAATTCTGAATTGAGAAAACCTAATCACGAATCTGCGATTAAAGGTCTATAAAAACATATCGTTCAAGTTTGAACCCCTTGATTGGGTGAAAGTATTGGAAAGGAATATTCTCAGATAAATTATGAACAAGAAAATATGGAAATATATCTAAAGAAATACATTGAGAATTCGCATTATCTATGTGAAAAATATTAATTCTTCCTCGGTTTATTCAACAGAAAACAATTGCTTTCAAGGGTATATGCCACGACAAACATTGAATTATATCTATTGAATACACACGATAAGATGCTGTACCTTTCTTGAAGTCCACTTCTAGACCCATCTTCGTAGAACTTTTTGTCATTTCTGATAGTGGAATTAACTACTGAAGTAAAGTATGAATTCGTCAATCAAAAAAATACTTTCAAATCGTGACAGATCTTCTAAGAAAAAATATACCTGCTAATGCTTTTTTTAGCAAAAACGAGAATTGAGATTTTTCCTGCTAATTGAACGTGGGACACCTCGTAAAGAATATTCTGATTTGAGTCACTTACAGTACTTGAAGTTTCGAGAGGTTGTAAAAAGCGTCCTGCGGAATGTACTGGATCTGATTGTGGGCTAATAACAGATCGTGCATCTGGTACATCCCTCGGAACGGTTTATCTTCGATGGATCTGATATGATTACTGGCTAGATCTCTAAAAGTAACGCAAACTGTAAGTTGGTTTCCATTACAAGCGTCTAGCTGAACCTATATTCTATCGGTGGCTCTCTGAATTCTCGCGCGTACATGACGTCACTGACAAAACACGAAATCTGCGAGGGTCAGCTTTGTTCATCTTGTTCTCTCGAATAATTAAACGAAAAATACTCTTTCCAGAAAGAAGGTTCATTCAGGCCGAGTTAGGTTAGGTTAGGTTTATAAAAATTAGTTTCCTTTCTTATGCAGAATGGATATTTTTCCTGCTTATATTATTTATATACCTACTTAGCCCAGTTTTGGTTTAGAAGAAGTAGTCTTCTTTCTTATGCAGAAAATATATTTCCTATCTTTATTACGTATTCGGAATTCAGAAAGTCATCGATGGAAATGGCGAAGATAGGCGCTTGCATTAACACCAAAATAACGTCCAGAATTCATAAACCCACACAAGATTGCCTCAATGTTGTTCAAGATCTTACAATCGTGACGTCATCTTGCCTGCCCAGCCTGCTGCTAACCTGAGCTTGTTCTTTAGCATATACTTTTTTTTAGTATACATCAGGTATACACACTACACAGTTATACAGGGTGTCGCAAAATTGCTGGCACACAGAGCTAACACGTACAATAGAGCAAAATAAGTTCTTACGATTCTTAAATTTTTTAACGAAAAAACAGATTAATAATTATGTCCTGTGAAAACTCCGTACTCCCCATATTTCCGAAGGGAAAATTGTTTTATTTATTAATACACGCTAATAACAGACACTACCAGTACAAGATCAATAGCATTGTGATACAACATTTAGTTGACAGTGGAAACAAAGGCAAAATGTTTTTCATAATAAATGTTCAATATGACTGCCACCTTCAACAATACAAAAGTCGTGAATTTTTTTTATGCAAACTCAGAACCCTTCTCACTGATAATCGGTACATTTTAGAAGGTTTATAAATAAATTGGGTCCAATCAACTAATTGTGATCTCTATTACACGTGAAGGCTCTGTGTCCCAGCAATTTTGATTCTTGGGACACCCTGTACATATTATTGAACAATTTCGACGGTTTTTTTTTTCAGAGAACATACATACTTCCGTATGGGCTAGCATTGTCAGTATATTTCATTGAGAAGTTATAAGGGCCATCGGTCTATTCTAGCAATCTTGGGTAGGGTCAATAAGTAAGTAATTTTTGAGGGATTAATACTCACAGTACTCTCATTTCTCTGCAGTAGTTGAGATCAGGCACTGCTCGGAGTTTGTTCGATTTCAGATCTCTGAGGGAAATAACACATTGTTTACTGTAGTTTGAGTAGAAAAAGGTTGAAAAAAACGAGATATATGTCGAAAATTTTTCTTATATTATTAGTTGTTCGATTTTTGGAGTAAAATAAATAAGTGATATATATATACTGAGTATCTAAGTACTCATCTTGATGTAGAGAACTATAAATACAGGGTGTGACGTGACTCGATGGTCATTGTTCAAGGGTATATTCCTTGAACAATTTCAAGTCGAAAGTGCCTCATACAATTTTGGCTAAAACTAAATAGTTAAGGAGTTATGAGCAATTAAATAACAACTTTGCCTACTGGTAGATTAAAAGAGGTGATCCAGTTCTTTGGAATCTTTGGCCACCAAGGTCTCCTGACCTAACACCTCTCGACTATTATCTCAGGGGACACATAGAATGTCTAGTGTATTAAAATAAACCACAAACCATGAGCTAATTCAAAATATTATGACTAAAGATGCATCCATATACGAGTCGACCCAGATACTCTTTAGAAAATCAGAAAGCAACGTGAGGCTGCAGGGTGACGTTTTGAACACAAACTTTTATTGAATCTAAGTAAGCAATAATCATTAAATATTACATAACATTGCGTTATTCAATATTCCTTTGCTTCCTTCAACACATTCTGTTGAACTCAAAATTGCTCATTACTTCACAATTTTTGGACAGAAGTGTATGAGACACTTTCGACTTGTTCAAGGAATATGGGTAACACTGCATTTACGTATGTACTTACGTATTTTTGTCTGAAAATCCTGAATTTGATAATGAAAATGTGAAAAAACCACTATTTTACCGATATATTTCAAGAAAAAGTTCGATATTTCGCCTTCTTTTTCCCCTTGTGTTGGATGCATTTACAGGTACTTGCTCTTCTTATTTTGTCAATGAACACTTTATATACACATGATGTACAGTCGTATTCAATGAAAAAGCATACAAGTATTAAAAAGAGAGGATTTCGGGATCCTAGTTCTAGTTGTGTAAAACTGGATCAGCCAATGCTTTCTGTTTTCGAGAACCTATGACAACTTTACTGTCAACATTTGGTGAAAAATCATTCCCGATATCCCGATTTATGCAGAATAGGATGACGTTAATTTCTCTCTGTAATATACTTGTACGTTTTTTTTAATGCGACTGTACTTCAATGGCACATTTTTATATAGTAAATTCAACAGAAAATATGATTTTTATGACAAGTTCTTCATATTCAGTGAACAAGCATACCAGATGACGGCCATTTAATCAATAGTCAATCCAAATACGAGATGTCAAATATCAACAGATTGCATTATTTTGAATGATATTCGCCCTTCTTTTCACTTAAAATGGATAAATCACAAAAAACTCATATTTCTAGTTGACTCATATGATAGAAAAACATAATTATGTCGTACAATTCAATTCATTTATTTTTCTTTGAACATACATATATGTATAGAAATCGTCACAATTTTACATACACACCTACCTTAACACAATGATGAAAAAAAAAAGCAAAATGTTCTAAGTGCGATCCAGAAGACAGGCGGAAAGAAGGTGAAATTTGTAACTTTATAGTGAAATATCTCAATAAATAATGGTTTGTTCACATTTTCATGCATTCATCAAATTCGAGTTTTTCAGATGAAAATACGTGAGTACCAAAAAAAATTTCGAAGAAAAACCCATCGCATGATAAATGCAGTTTCACCGGAATATGCGCTTAAGCTATGGGCATCGAGGCACGGGACACCCGGTATATAGCAAACAAAAACTATTCCAATTTTTTATAGTTCCAAACTAATCTAATTCGGATTTCTTATGACTTACAAACTCTTCAATTTAGGGCACGTGGTACACAATGAAGACGGCACTGACGTGATCCCGTCCCTGTCCAATCTCAGGATTTCCAAAGCGCTGGTGCCATTCAGATTCGGAAAAGTGGAAAGCTCCCTTGCATCCGATAGGATCCTGCGGTGGAAAAACGACATAAATCAAAACAAATTAGATATTATTATCATTATTACATTCTTCCGGAGATTTATTCGCTTGTTTTTTTCACTGTTGCGATATCGCCGCTGTGCAAGATCGGGGTCGTTTCATTAAATCGGGAGAACAAATCTGACGCGGGGAAGGTTTGCTTTTCTGTTTGTTGGTATTATACACGTGAATTATGATTGCGATACTAAATCACGAATGAAAATTAGTTACATGGTGATTCTTAAATTCCTATTAATACCAGGAAAAACACCTTTGTCTCATTAATTCAGACTATCAGGCTGTTCAGAACTTTTTTCATATCTAGTCATGAATATTTTAACAAAATATTAGTGGTGCACCTACCACACCACCGGATCTCCATGGGCGGTGTTTCCTAACTACGGTTCCTAACTGCAGGTGATGATTTGTCAGGTCATTTTGAGAAGAAAAGTTCCTATTAACATATGTCCGGAGTTACTTCGTTTGTGAGATACAGGGCGGTGAAATTGAAGAAAAAAAAAAGGTTATTATGAAATATTATGAATATCCTTCAACCGATTTGGTTGAAATTTTGGTACTTTGATTTGAACTAATAGTACGCTTATTCAGCCCTATTAAGATTGTAATTATTGGGGCCAGTGGCGTCTCAGTGGGCACAACATCCAACAATATTGTATAAAAAAGTACGCCACTGACTTTTTCCGTACTTTTTTTTATTTTTTCAAATTAAGCAACTCAAAATACAACTTTTTGGTATCCTGTATTTTCTTCATATCTAGCTTCGCTTTCGAGGAAAAAAAATTAAAGCCACTCTATTGCATATCATGAATACCTTCATTGGAGAGATGAGTTTTTCATTATTTTCGCCAAAAATATAATTGACACTTGATATACTGAAAGTTTAGAAAATTTTTTAACGTCGCATTTGATTATCGAATCAATTCACTTGTCAATATTTGACATTTGACAACATTATATTGTCAATGCAATAAAATTCAGTTGTCAATTCCATCATGAATAATTATTCTAACATTGAAATGGCTGACATGCACCTTATTCATGGAATAGCAAATGGAAATTCGGGAGAAGCACGAAGAAATTACCAGGACAGATATTCTAACAGAGTAATTCCTTGCGCTGTAACATTTAGAACGCTACATGCAAGATTATGTGAAACTGGGAGTTTCGATCAAAATGCAGGTGGTGGAAGATCAGAAACGGTAACAACGCCTGAACTAGAAGAAGCTATACTTGATGCGATAGAAGAAGATCCTTCGAATAGTACCAGGAAGATTGCACTGCAGCTTGGAGTCAGCTCAAAAACCGTTTGGAGAGTTCTAAAAAGAAACCTCCTATACCCATACCACATACAGCGGGTCCAAGCTCTACTGCCTCGGGATTTTCATCCAAGATTACAATAATACAATAATAGTTTTCTCCCAAATATTTTATTTACGACGAGGCAAATTTTTCACGAAATGCTATTATGAACTTTCACAATAACTATTTTGGGCCGACGAGAATCCCTATACTATTAGAGAAAATCATTTTTCGCTGAACGTTTGGGTAGGAATTATTGGTGAGTACCTAATTGGCCCATTTTTTCTGATAGAAAGATTAACAGGTGAATCCTACACAGACTTTTTGCGGGATCATTTACCCATTTTTTGAGAAGAAGAACCCATACTTGTAAGAGGCAACATGTGGTTTATGCACGACGGGGCTCCAGTTCATTTTAGTGTTCTTGCTCGTCAGCATCTCGACATTACCTACCCTAATCGCTGGATTGGACGTGCAGGACCTCAACATTGGCCAGCTTGCAGTCCTGATATGAATCCTCCAGATTTCTATTTATGGGGTCATCTGAAGGCTCTTGTTTATAAAACTCCTGTACAAGATGTGAATGACTTGAGGAACCGAATAATCAACAATTCCAATGTAATAAGGACTAATCCAGGATTTTTTGAATGTGTCAGACAATCAATGGCGAATCAGTCGTGTATTTTATCAGAAGGTGGACATTTTGCTCATTTTCTGTGATATTGTTTTGTATTGTTTTTCCTCGAAAACGAAGTTAGATAATTATGATGAAAATAAAAGTTTACCAAAAAAAGTCAATGGCCTACTTTTTTTTACAATATTGTTGACTGTGGTGCCCACTGAGACGCTACTGGCCCCAATTATTTCAATCTAAATAGGGCTAAATAAGCGCTTTATCAGTTCAAATAAAAGTACCAAATTTCAACCAAATCGGTTCCAGAATATTCATGATATTTTTAATTACCGTTTTTTGTCTTCAATTTCAACGCCCTGTATCTCAGAAACGAAGCAACTCCGAACATATATCCATAGGAACTTTTCTTCTTAAAATGACCTAACACATCACCCTCGCAGTTAGGAACCGTGGTTAGGAAACAACCTGTATAGTCATTATACAGTTTCTCGGTAGTTTCTCATCCTTTTCTTGTCCCTATTTCCCCTATTCTAAATATATATGAGCTAGGAAACGTCACAAAATCGTCACGAAAGCTTTACGCATGCGTCAAAAAGTGTCGAAAAAACGTGAAAAATTCAAAAACATATTTGACGACCAATACGTGAGGCTTCCGTGACGTTTACGTTTTTTAGACGCTTTTCGACTCTTCCTGCATAAGGGTTTAGTGTCTAAAACACCCATTCAAAAAGTGTGAAGAGACTCTGTTTCAGAATTGAAAAAGAATTTTGAAAACTTATTGAGAAAATATTGTCTGACATTATTAGTGGCGAAAAAATGTCCCTGTTAATATGTCACATTTGTATTATACAAATTATAGGCCTGTTCGTTTGTGCTTGCTCTACCTACTGAACTTGATTTTTTCGCTAAATTCCTCTATTTACATCATGCTATGTGGACAGAGACAACTATGGGAAAAAATCAACTTTAGCAGGTTCAGCAATACAA